>CM066332.1:9791113-10313613 GCA_033807585.1 Hydrophis major | reverse complement strand
TGGTATTTCTAATATCTTCTGTCTGTTTTGTGGCTTTTTTTGTCTTGATTGGCTGGTAACATTGTGTTCCTGTATTGGAGGCTTTTAGTGCAGCTTGGCTCCAAGTAAATGGATGGGGATCATTTATTAGGAAGCTAGGTTTCATCTGGGTGCCTGGTTGGGGTGTGTTTGAGCTGGAGGTATCGGGGGGAATCTGTTTGTGCCCAGGTGTTTGCCTGGCTTGTGGTGTGGAGATTTGTTTGTTTGTGAGCGCAGGCTTCCAAATAATTGACAGTCTGGTGGAATCATCTCTTCTATTCATGCTTTCAGATCTTTTTTCAATCTCTATGGCTTCTCTGATAATTCTGTGGCTGGGGTTTTCTATAGTGGCTAGGGTTTTAGTGCCATTGAAGTTGATGCTATGACCTGTGGCTTCCATGTGTTGGATTAGTGAGGAAGTGTGTTGCAGCTTTTTGACTGCATTTTTGTGTTCATCCAGGCGGCTACTTATTCTTCTATTGGTCTGTCCAATATATTTGGCAGGGCATGATGCACAGGGGACTTCGTATATGCCTTGGTTTTCCAGGTCAATTTTATCTTTGGGGTTTCTTTGGATGGCTGCTATTTTTCTATCTGTTTTGAAGGCAGTCTTTATGTGATGCCTGTGTAGTATCTTGCTGATTTTGTCTGTAGTGCCTCTTATGTAGGGCAGGACAGCTGTTCCTTAGGTCTGTTCATCTTCTAGGTCTCCATTATGTCTCAGTGTGTTTTTGTGGATCAAGCCAGTGATTTTGCTTTTGTGGAAGCCATTAGATGTCAGTACTTTAGTCAGGGTGCATAGTTCAGTCTTTATGTGTGTCTTGCCTGCCAGGTGTTTGGTTCTGGTGATTAGTGTTTTGGCCATGGAGTTTATCTGTGCTGGGTGGTGGTGGGATTGGGCATTGAGATAGTGGTTGGTGTGTGTTTTCTTCTGGTATATGGTGTATCACACTGCAGTGTGGCATCTGTTTTTTTGTTTTTGTTTTTTGTAGATTAGTACATCTAGGAATAGTAGTTGTATGTTTGTTTCTGTTTCCAAGGTGAACTTGATTTTGGGATGTGTGCTGTTTAGGTGTGTTAGGAAATTGTTTAGGTTTTCTTTTTCATGAGGCCAAATCACAAATGTGTCATCGATGTATCTTAGCCATAGTTTGGGTTTGTAGCTAGGGCTCTGGATTCAAATTCTTCCATGAACAGGTTTGCAATGACAGATGACAGTGGTGATCCCATAGGGGCTCCTAATTTGCTTGTATCTTTGTCCTTTGTATATGAAATATGTGTTAGTTAAGCAGTGTTCTGCTAGTTCCATAAGGTGTTTAGCTGGTTGGTATTTATTTTTGATGATTTCAAGAGTTTCTTTTATCGAGACTTGAGTAAATAGTGAAACCACGTCAAAACTTACAAGCAGATCTTTTTGTTCCACGTGCAGATCTTTGATAATTTCCAAGAAGTGGTATGAGTTTTGTACATGTGAAGCTGCTGCTCCAGCATGGGGCTGTAGCTGCTTTACTAAGTGTTTAGCTAGGTTTTGTAGTGATGCTCCTCTGGAGCTGATTCAGCTGTGAAAGTCTGACTCACAGACGAACACAATACAGAAACCTGATGATGGCAGATGAGATTCTGCCAAAATGTTGCTACAACTTTAAAAGCACAACTATAATGCCATGGGAAAATACCCAAACAAAGCTGAATACCATACATGTAAGTACCCGCGAAAACTTAAGAATAACTTAATAATATATATATAAATATTATATATATAAATGTTCGCATATCTGCAATATTCCATACTGTAATTGATACTCATGTCTCTAGTCTGCGACACGAGGAGAAAATTATGATCTTACAATCTTCTCGTGGACTGCATGTTTTCATAGAAAAATATCCAAATAATCTAACAGGATTGGTAAATCAGAAAACACAGGTCTTTATTTTTTATGACATTGTCACATAACAAAAACAAAAATGTGCAATGAAATAATTTCACAATTTGATTTTTTATGTTAAAATAAAAGCTTGACATTCATATCTGTGCTCTCATCCAGTCATGCCCGTTTTCTCTTTTAAATGAAATCTTGACCTCAAAATACAAGATTTAACCGTTCAGGCAAGGCTAGAAATTACATTTATATTTCACCAGAACCAAAAGGAACTTCAGTTAATGCAAACATGGTGGAAGGAAAAGCAATATATTGATTCAGCTAAGCAATAAAACCATCTTCTTTGAGTCTCGATTCAACATATTGCAAATTTCATCAGCTTGTAAATATGCACATTCCTAAGCAGATTTGTATCTCTCATTGATATGAAATTGGGCCATACCAGATGGCTCAAAATAGATAGATAGATAGATAGATAGATAGATAGATAGATAGATAGATAGATAGATTAACAGTGCTTTACAGCTCTCTCCATGTCGTTTACAGAGTCAGCATATTGCCCCTAACAATCTGGACCCTCATTTTACTGACCTCAGAAGGACTGAAGGCTGAGTAAAACTTGAACTGATGAGACTCAAACTGCCAAAATACAGCAGCCGGCAGTTAGCAAAGTAGACTGCAGTACTGCATTCTAACCACTGTACTACCATGGCTCAGTGATAGACAGATAGACAGAAAGATAGGCAGGCAGGCAGACAGATGCAGTAGGTAAGTAGACAGGTAGGAAAGTAGGTAGGCAAGCAGGTGTGTAGGTAGGTAGGTAGGTAGAGATGTAATAACGAGAGAGTGAGATGATAGATGATGGATGGATAGAGAGATGATTGATAGATAAATGATTGATAGATATCCATCATCTATCTATCGAGGAGGGGGAGGGACAGAGAGGGAGAGAGGGGAGAGAGAGAGAGAGAGAGAGATCTATTGTCTATCATCTAGCCTAGTTTTCATCTTATCCCACTACTTTTTTGGCCTCTCTGCTTCATTTTTTAGACTCTCTAACCAGAACAAGAAAAACTCTAGTGAAATAAATATTCTCCTGAAGCTTTTGATGCCATCTCCTCTTTTAAGTTACTAAATACATGCCATATAATAAGAAAAGTAAATAAAAGTTGACTACTTTAAAAGCTCTACACACAGAAATAATGGACAATAATATAAAAATACTCTTGATTGCAATTTATGCTCCGAATGATAAACAAGAAGAGTTTTATAAAAAGCTACACATGAAAATAATTGGACTGGACTATGTTAATATAATTATGATGGGAGATTTTAATGGAATTGTGGACAATAAATTGGACTATATAGCAACAACAACAAAGCAAAATAGAAAGGCTCTCCCAAGGTCTTTTTTTTAAATGACAGATGAATTAACTTTAAAAGATATTTGGAGAGAAAGAAATGTTAAAGCTAAACAATATACTTTTTATTCAAATAGACATTTATCATGGTCCAGATTAGATATGATTTGGATCTCAACAGAATTAATATCCAATATTAAAGAAACAAATATTGAAACAAGTACTTGGGCAGATCATAGCCCAATGACAATTAAATGGAAGGGACAAAAAAAAAGATCGAGATGGACATTAAATAATACTATTTTAAAGGAGAAAGATTTTATACAATGGATGGAGAAGGAATTGGCTTTTTTCTTCAGAGAAAATAAAAAAGAAGATACTTCAACGCAGAATGTGTGGGATACAATCAAGGCATACGCTAGAGGTTTGATAATAGATTATACAAGAAAAAAGAATATTAGGAAAAGGCAAGCTTCTAAGGCCTTGGAAGATGAGTATAAAATTCTTGAAAAAGAATTCCAGAAAATGCCACAGAAAAAGGATATTAAATTGAAGCTGGATGTAATTAAACATAAAATGGAATTAATAGAGAAAGAAGAACTGGCACAGAAAATCAGAAACTCTAAACAGAATTATTTTGAAGATGCAAATAAACCAGGTAGATGGCTAGCATATAAATTGAGAAAAGAGAAGGAATCAAGAAAAATATTGAAGTTAATAGATGAACAAGGCCAAGTTTGTTATGGGAATAAGGAGAAAAAAGAAATTATTCGAGATTTTTATGGGCAACTATATAAACAAGAGAATATTGATGAGGAAAAAGTCAAACAGTATTTACAGGAAGCTAATTTACCAAAGATACCTAAAGAGACTGAAGAAATGCTAGAAAGCAATATAACAATGATGGAACTAAATGAAGCATTTAAGAGACAAAATAATGGGAAAGCACCGGGTCCAGATGGGCTTCCAGCAGAATTCTATAAAACATTTCAAGAATCATTGAGCATCCCATTGTTAGAAGTTATGAATGAAGTTATGTCAAAGAAGATGATACCTAAAACATGGTCAGAGGCTTACATTACACTTATACCGAAGGAAGAGACTGACCCACTGCAAATTAAGAATTACAGACCTATTTCTTTATTGAATGCAGACTATAAAATCTTTGCTTCAATCTTAGCAGAAAGACTTAAAAAATATTTAAATAATTTTATTCACCCAGATCAAAATGGATTTCTGCCAAAGAGACAAATTAGAGACAATATGAGAGTAATCTTGGATACTTTGGAATACTATGAGGCTCATCCTGAAAAGCAAATGGCTTTGATATTCCTAGATGCCCAAAAAGCATTTGACAACGTGAACTGGAGATTTATGTTATTATTATTGGAGCAGATGGGTTTTGCTAAAAAATTTATTCAAGCAATAGAAGCCATATATAATAAACAGACAGCAAGGGTAATGATGGAGGGGGAACTTACAGATTTTATTAATATAAGGAAAGGCACAAGACGAGGATGCCCCCTATCTCCTTTGCTATTTGTGTTGACCTTGGAAGTCTTGAATAGAAATATTAGGGATGATAAAAGCATAAAAGGAATGAAAATTAAGAAGGAAGAATTTAAGCTACAAGCTTTTGCTGATGATTTAGCTTTTATTTTGGAAGACCCGCTAGAAACAGCTCCAAAGTTATTGGAAAGGATAGAGACATATGGAGAGGTGGCTGGTTTGAAAATAAATAAAGATAAAACAAAGATATTGACAAAGAATATGTTATTGAGACAGAGAGAAGAACTGGCAGATCTTTTGAAAATTCAAGTTACAAATAAGGTTAAGTATCTGGGGATATATTTGACAACAAGATGTAGCACATTAAAGGAGAATAATTATATTAAACTTAAACAACAGATAACTACAGATTTGAAGAAGTGGGAAAACTTGCAATTGTCATTAATAGGGAGAATTTCAACAATTAAGATGAATATTTTACCTAGAATTTTATTTTTGTTTCAAACAATACCAATTAGGCTTGGAAAAGACTATTTTGAAGATTTAAATAAAATTATGTTGAAGTTTATATGGCAAGGTAAAAAAGCGAGAATAAAGCTAAAGCTTTTGCAAGATGCTAGAATTAGAGGAGGTTTTGGCCTACCTAATTGGGAATTGTATTATCAAGCTGCAAGTTTGATGTGGGTCAAAGAATGGATAACATTAAGGAAACATAGGTTGTTGACATTAGAAGGGCATGACTTGCTGTTGGGCTGGCATGCTTTTTTATGGTATAAGGGAACTAAAACACAGGGTTATTTTAGAAGACATTATGTACGGGAGTCTTTGTGGTTAAATTGGGAGAAGATAAAAAGATAATGTTATTTGAAAATTCCAGTTTGGTTATCGACCATTGAAGCATTTTCCTATCCTATAATCTACAAGAAGGAACAAACAGTTAGATATGGGGAACTTTTGGATGAAAAAGGTGAATTTAAATCAATCCAAAACTTAGAGGAACAAGGTATAAGGATGAATTGGTTCTCATATGCACAAATACATTCAAGGTATGATGAAGATTCCAAAATGGAGGGATTTTATGATAAGCAGACTGATTTAGATAAGATCTTGATGGGCACTGATGAGAAGGTGATTAAAAAATTATATGGTTATTTACTGGGAATGAAATTAGAGGAAGAACAAGTTAAAGAAACTATGATTGTTTGGGGGAAGAATTTTGGATATGGGATTGATTTAGAGAAATGGCAGAAATTGTGGTCTCAAAATTATAAAATGACAATGTCAACAGCATATAAAGAAAACTTGTATAAGATGTTTTACAGGTGGCACTTTCCTCCGACAAGAATAGCAAGAATGTTTAAGAACAAATCTGAAAAATGCTGGAAATGTCATCAGATACCCGGCTCGTATTACCATATGTGGTGGACTTGTGAGGATGCTAGAAAATATTGGACTATAATTCGCATGTGATTGGAAAAAATGACAAAGAAACATATAGACTTGAAACCAGAGATCTTCTTATTGGGAATTTTACCTGATATATATAGTAAAGATTTGAAATACCTGATTGTAAATGTATTAACAGCGGCCAGGATTGTATTTGCTAAAAATTGGAAGAATGAGAAAATACCATTACAGGAAGAAATTATTAAGAAAATATTGGAATGTGCTGAGATGAGTAGATTGACATTTGAAATTAGAGAGCAAGAGGATAAACAATTTTATGAAATTTGGGATCTTTTTTATAAATGGCTAGATGATAAAATACGATAATAGAATATTTTAGATAGTAAGAAATATCTTTATCTTGCTATTTTGCTATTATTTTGTTATTTGATATTATATTTATAAAGGCTTTTTTTAGGATTGATTTGGTATGATTATATGATTTGTTGAATAATCTGGTTAAAGTATTGTTAGCTCATAAAGCATGAATGATTAAAAGTATAGTCAATTTTTTTTTATGTATTTTTTTTTTAGTGATTATAGGATATATAAGTTTGGATTGATAATATGAGTTGTTATGTAACCTAATTGTAACTGGGACTACAGAATGAATGCACAAAAATGATGAACCAACTGACACACTGGATGTACATACGAGAGTTGAATGTTTTAATGTTTTGTTTGTCTTGTTTGTTTGTAGAAAATTAATAAAATTTTCTTTCAAAAAAAAAAAAAAAAGCTCTACACCCTCTTCCTCCAGCTGCCTCAGCTTCACCTATTAAGAGATCAGCTTTGCAGCTGAGATGGATGAAATTATACAGGCTCTCCCAATGCAATTTTCAAACTCTTATCATACACAGGAAACTTTTCTGAGCAGAAATTGGCCTTCCAGAAAATGAAATGGGATTTGATGACTACGAGGCAAGTGAGGAGGCTGACCTAGCAAGCATCTCCTAGTGGTCTTGAAGTTGTCAAGCATCACATAGCCTGAAAAACTAAGAAGCAAGAACCACAGATATTCAGTGCAGTCAAGGTTGGAAACATACCCTTGAAAACTGTAAATTTCCATTTTTAGCAAGGCAATAAAAGCAATAGCAATAGCACTTAAGAGTTATATACCACTTCATAGTGCTTTACAGCCCCCTCTAAGCAGTTTACAGAGTCAGCCTCTTGCCCCAACAATCTGGATCCTCATTTTACCGATCTCCAAAGGATGGAAGGCTGAGTCAACTTTGAGCCAGGGTGAGATTTGAACTGCCAAACTTCTGGCAATCGGCAGTCAGCAGAAGTAGCTTGCAATACTGCATTTTATTATGATTGTGATTATTATAGATTTTATCTTTACATACAATATGTGCTTAAAGAACAATGTATTGTCTGAGTCAATTTGTTCACATAGTAATACTTCTTAAGTTCCTAATTCCTATCCCTGTTGTCCAACCATTGATAATTTTTTTTATCTTTGGTGTTAATCTGTCCATTTCTACACTGTCCAATATTTTTTTTAATTATATCTTCTTCCGTAGGTGTCTCCTCACTTTTCCAACATTGTGCAAATACAATTCCCCTGCAATACTGCATTCTAACCACTGTGTCACCACAGCTCTTGGAGAAATAAATGTTTCTCTCCAAAACCTTTATTTTTCCATGATTTGGACTTCCATGACTTGGACATCGTGGCTATGTTGCCTCTTCTCCCATCAAACTAACCATTCTCCAATCCAGGGATGGGATTCTACTGTTGTAGTCACCGGGGCTTCAATAGAAGGTAAGTAATTGAGTTGACAATTGATTTTTATTAAGGTAGAGCACGTGTACACAGAGCACACATGGGCACACAAAGTGCATGCTCATCGAACTGGTTGTTACACCGGTTGAATTGCACCACTGCTCCAATCCTTCCTGGAGTTCAATATCACCTAAATAACATTCAACCAAATCCTGCTCCTCTTAATCACGTTTTGCTACTCGCTATAGAACAGCAAAGCGTCCAACTCTAAGCCTTCAACAGACTTTCCTAACTCACAAGTGAACTCTGGAGAGTTTCATTGATCACCTAGAAAACAATGAAATGATGAAAAGGCAATGCCTTCTTGGGGCCAGCCATGTCAAAATACTACCTTTAGAAGTTTTCCAGTATTTTAACCAGGTTAAGAACAAAGCCAATCTTGTATAAGTCCTTGTAACCTTGTGAACTATCTGTTATAAGTGGAAAGTGATAGCAGGCATGGATGCAGGCATCTGGGAATCACAAGAGGCAAGATTATATAACGACAGCAGATCAAGGAGAAAGAAACAAATTTCTCCAGGATCTGGCTCACAGCAAAAGATGTTTCTGTCCAGCAACAAGACTTTGCCTAAAACTTTAAAAAGCAAAGAAAAAGAAAGGAGTTGCTTCTGTGTCTGGGACAGAATTTATTTCCTCTAGACCAGGGGTGTCAAATTCAAGACCCGGGAGCTGGATTTGGCCCATAGAGTGCTTAGATTTGGCCCTGGAAACAGCAAAGAACTGGTCCACAGTGCCTCTGCCAGCAAAAACGGAACTCAGGAGTCCCATGAAAATATATCTATATATCTATATCCATATCTATATCTATATCTATATCTATATCTATATCTATATCTATATCTATATCTATATCTATATCTATATCTATATCTATATCTATATCTATATCTATATCTATATCATCTATATCTACATCTATATCTATATCTATATCATCTATATCTACATCTATATCTATATCTATATCTATATCATCTATATCCATATCTCTATCTCTATCTCTATCTCTATCTCTATCTCTATCTCTATCTCTATCTATCTATCTATCTATCTATCTATCTATCTATCCATATATATATATGACCTGTGGCTTCCATGTGTTGGACTAGTGAGGAAATAGCATCAACTTCAATGGCACCAAAACCCTAGCCACTATAGAAAATCCCAGCCACAGAATCATCAGAGAAGCCATAGAGATTGAAAAAAGACCAGAAAGCATGAACAGAAGAGATGATTCCACCAGGCTGTCAATCATTTGGAAGCCTGCACTCACAAACAAAAAAATTTCCACACCACAAGCCAGGCAAACACCTGGGCACAAACAGATCCCCCCTGATACCTCCAGCTCAAACACACCCCAACCTGGCACCCAGATGAAACCCATCTTCCTAACGAATGATAGCCATCCATTTACCCGAAGCCAAGCTGCACTAAAGGCCTCCAATAAAGTAACACAATGTTGCCAGCCAATCAAGATACAAAAAGAGCCAAAAAAACAGACAGAAGATATTAGAAGCAGAACGCAGCAAACTCCAAGACCAATAAACACAGACCAAGACTCTCAACCAATCAGGATGAAAAAAAAAAAACCATTCTGTCACAGCAATAGGCTGCCCCAAATTTAAATCTGAAACCACTGTAAAAGTCTAACTCACAGACGAACACTATACAGAAGCCTGATGATGGCAGATGAGATTCTGCTGAAACGTTGCTACAACTTTAAAAGCACCACTACTATGACGTGGGAAAATACCCGAACAAAGCTGAATGCCAGACATGTAAGTACCCGCGAAAACTTAAGAATATATATATATATATATATATATATATATATATATATATATATATATATATATATATCGTAGAATTGTGAAGATTTGCATCCCGAGATATAAGTTCAAAGGAAAGAAAGATTTGCTCTTCGGGAAAGTTTTTTATTTTTTGTTCAGAATTTTCGGATTTGTTATCTCAAGTCCGTCTTCAGTGAACTGTTAGATGGAGATGTGTCCAGGAAGGAGCTTTGGTCGTTATTTTTATCGTTGGTGTCAGCGTTCTGTGGATTGGCAGCACGGGCATCATCGCGTGATTGACTTGTCAGTTGTTTGGATGCGAGTTGGTTTGTTTTTTGATGTTGTTGATCCAATTATCACGTAAACTTTGATAGTTGGGGTCAATGTCTTTGTGGCGATTAATGCAATTGGTGCCAGTATGCCATGCTTCAATAAATTCACGTGCATAACGTGTTTTGCCTGTGCCAATTATTTTGGTTGCATCCCAGTTAAAGTAATGATTTTGGTCTATGCTGTGTGTTGCTATTTGAGATAGTGGGTCTTTTCTTTTGACAGCAATTTACACGAGAAGAAATGAATAATACTCAATTATCATTTCTAGATGTCAACTTAAAACTTCTTGAAAATGGCAAATTACAAACAAGCGTATACAGAAAGAAAACAAATGCTGACATTATACTCCACTACAGAAGCAACCACCCTACCACACACAAAAGAAGCTGCATCTCAACACTTTTTAAACGAGCCTACACTTATTGCCAAGACAAAAAAATACGAAAAGAAGAACTAAATTTTCTCTACAACCTCTTCATAAACAATGGATATCCAAAAAGCTTCATCAAAAACTGCCTAAGACACAAACCACATAAATCACACAAACAAACAGACACAAACAACAAAAACCCACAAAATCCACCTAAATGGTACTCACTTCCATACATACAAGGTGTATCAGAAATCATATCAAGACACTTACAACCATTCAACATCAATATTGCACACAAACCAACAACTTCATTAAGAAAAACACTCATATCAGGCAAAGACAAATTACCAATCACTTCAATGAAAAACGTCATATATGAAATACCATGCAAAACATGCCCCCAAAAATACATTGGCCAAACTGGAAAACAACTCCACGAAAGAATCCATGAACACACACTAGCTGTCAAAAGAAAAGACCCACTATCTCAAATAGCAACACACAGCATAGACCAAAATCATTACTTTAACTGGGATGCAACCAAAATAATTGGCACAGGCAAAACACGTTATGCACGTGAATTTATTGAAGCATGGCATACTGGCACCAATTGCATTAATCGCCACAAAGACATTGACCCCAACTATCAAAGTTTACGTGATAATTGGATCAACAACATCAAAAAACAAACCAACTCGCATCCAAACAACTGACAAGTCAATCACGCGATGATGCCCGTGCTGCCAATCCACAGAACGCTGACACCAACGATAAAAATAACGACCAAAGCTCCTTCCTGGACACATCTCCATCTAACAGTTCACTGAAGACGGACTTGAGATAACAAATCCGAAAATTCTGAACAAAAAATAAAAAACTTTCCCGAAGAGCAAATCTTTCTTTCCTTTGAATATATATATATATATATATATATATATATATATATATATATATATATATATATATATATATATATATATATATTTCATTACAGCAATTACAGATAATTAAACAGATGATTATCACAGATAACTATGATTCTAAACCAGAGTTGGATGTTTGGTAGTAAGTAACATTCTTACAAAATAGCATCTGAAAGTTACAAAAGTTACAAAATAGGATCTGAAAGAGTAAAAAGCAAGAAGTGGGCTTTATTTATTTATTTTGAGCTTATTTATAGTTTTATAAGGTTTCCCCCCAACTGTGCAGCACAAAGCAATGCAGACACACACACACACGTGCGCGCATTCAACAATTCATTGTAAAGCAAACAAACAAACAAAGGCAAAGGTAAAACTTCCCTTGAGACAAGCTCAACTCCTGGTGATTAAATAGATACTACAGAAGAAGTTTGCAATTGCTCTTCTCTGCAATATATCTTTTTAAGTTCCTGATCTAGCTTACAGCCCCGGGATTTCCAATGAATCTAGGAAGCATGGCAATATGGCGTTGCTGTCTTCTATAGCATTGAGCAGAGCAACAACAACGTTACTGAAATTCCACTCTTAAGGTCCATAAGTCTTTGGTTCAGCTTGCTACGTCATCATTCTCTCCTTGGGTATTCAAGCCTGTGTTGATTTTTCTCTACAGATCTCATGCCTCTTTCTCACTTGTGGAATAATTCAAGTTCATACATATAACATAGAATAACAGATTTGGAAAGGACCTTGGAGGTCTTCTAGTCCAACTCCCTGCTCAAGCAGGAGAGCCTATACCATTTCAGACAAATGGCTGTCCAATCTCTTCTTCAAAACCTCCAGTGATGGAGCATCCACAGCTTCTGGAGGGAAGATGTTCCACTGGCTAATTGTTCTAACTGTCAGGGAATTTCTCCTTAGTTAGTTCTAGTGTGCTTCTCTTCTTGATTAACAGAGTTGGAAAGGACCTTACAGATCATCTAATCCAACCCCTGCCCAAGCAGGAGACCTTACACCAGTCCAATCTTCTTGAAAGATTGAAAGCTTCCAGTGATGAAGCTTCCACAACTTCCAAAAGCAAGCTAGTCCGTTGGTTGATTCTTCTCATTGTCAGAAAATTTCTCCTTATTTCCAGGTTGAATCTCTCCTTGTTCAGTTTCTATCCATTAGTCCTTGTCTGGCCTTCAGGTGCCTTGGAAAATAGCTTGATCCCTTCCTCTCTGTGGCAGGTCCTCAAATATTGCAACACTACTATCATGTCTCCCCTGGTCCTTCTCTCTCTGCAACTGTTCCTCATGTGTTTTAGCCTCCAGTCCCATAATCATCTTTTTTTTTTTAAACAAATTTTATTAATTTTACAGAAAACACAATACACAAAACACAAAACATAAACAAAACTAAAACATCTTTTCTGAAGGCTGCCTGATCCCGGGTTGAAACTCTTCACACAGACACAAATTCAAACATCCTATTCACTTTATATATCCTTCCATATCTTATTATCATTTTCTTTTATAAAAACAATGCACAAAGAATCAAGGCATAACAGCTTATAAATTCTTTTCTAAGAAAAAATAATAAAAGAAGAAAACCAATAGAACATAACAATTCCAAATTATAGTATACTTTATCTATTTAACTTCTTATCTTATCCCAGCTTCTCCTTTTCATCCAAATTATTTCTTGTTAATTAAAATTTTATTGCCTTTTATCAATATACAAAATCCAAAAAAAAAACCATAACAAAACCTTTATATATCCTTCCATATCTTATTACCATTTTCAATAACATTCTTTGTCTGTTCTATTTCCAACTAACCATTTATCTTTTTTCTTTTACTATATTTCTCCTATACACCAATTGGAGTAACTTCTATAACTCATTACCCTAACTTAAAAGTACTTCATATAACAATTTTTCTTGGGATTCTGTTTAATAGATTCTAAAATTACACAATGAATTTTATACTCTCAATACACATATAAAAAACACAATCTTATGTACCCTCCAGAATCCCTCTTTTATCCTAAATTAAATTCACCCATTGTCTCTGAATAAACTTTTTTTCTTTAGATCTTGCTTCCCCCCATTGAGGCTTCTCCTCCCCCCCTTTCTCTCTTGCTTATTCTTCTCCTTGCCCTTTTTACCCCTTTGTCTCTCCTCCTCCCCTTTCTTACTCCCTTTCCTTTGCTTTCTAACCTTGCCTCCACCTTTCCGCTCATTTTTCTCTTTTTTGGTTGTTTTTATAATTCTTAAAATCCCCTTTTTCTTATCCTTTTTCTCCTCCTCCCTGGAAAAAACCCATTGTTCATCAAAGATGGCTTCTTCTTCTTCTTCCTCTTCTTCTTTGTCCCAATCCTTCTGCTGCGTAGTCAACTTTTCATAAGTACATAACGCCATTTCTAAAAATTGAAACAAAGTTCCCAAAGTATCTTCCTTTTTATATTTTTGATATTCAGTCTTTAGTTCATCCACAAGTGATGCCATCATGAAAAGAGAAACTTTTCCCAAAACAACCACAAATATTTTTAATCAAAAATAATTCAAAAAAAAATTCCAAAAATTAATACTTTTCTTCCTTCTTCTCTTTCTCTTTCTGGGGTTAATGTTTAATCAAAGAGGTCCAATTACTATATACCTTTCTTTGGGATTCTAGGCAATCTCCTCCTTTTTCAGCTTCTGCTCCAATTTTTTTTTCCTCTCCCTTCCCACTTGCAACATCAATTTTAAATGATCAGAAATCCATACCTCTAATAAGGGTTTTCCAACTTCTTAAGTTTTTCAATGTCCAGGAACCCTTTTGTCCCTTAGCTTCAATTCTCAAAACAATTCACTTTCAATGTCCAATATGTCCAAACATATCTGCTGTTTCCATGGGGTGGGAGAGTGAAGAAAAAAAAAGTTCCCTTTAACAGCTTCTCCGCCGCTTTCGATCTTCTTAGAGATACAATGTATCCTCCAGCAATTCAAACAGCTCAGTTCCAACCAATTTGAAAGATGTTACTTGACCCGGCTCAGACAGCACTTTCACTCTTCTTACTTCCTCCAGCGCAATCTTACCCGGTTGCTGGCTTCTTCGTGGTGGCCATTGCTGACCGCCGCTCCACTGCCTTGGGAAAAAGGGGTTTTCCAGGACAAGGAGGGGGTCTGCAACACCCCCAACCCCCTGTCCGACTCCCCCCTCTCTTCGGCTGTCCCTACAGGGCAGCCATATCCCCCTGACCCATCTGGATCGGGGGTACCTCGGCGGCTAGCACAGCAGGAATCGCGAGCAGTCGCGAATTCCTGCTGCCCCGAAGCCATGCGAAATCGGAAACCCCCATAATCATCTTGGTTGCTGTTCTCTGCACTCTTTCTAGAGTCTCAACCTCTTTTTATAGTGTGGTGACCAAAACTGGATGCAGGATTCTAGGTGTGATCTTACTCAGGCCTTATAGAATGGTATTAGTATCTCCCTTGATTTGATTGTATCCTTCTGTTAATACAAATTAGGATTGCATTGACTTTTTTGGCTGCCGCTGGACACTGTTGGCTCAGATTTAATTGGTTGTCCTCTAAGACTCCAAGGTCACTCTCATTAATTTCCAGCCATTGCTTCTTGTCCTGCCATATGTTGCATCTCATGCTGCAGAAGGCCAGTCTAGTTCTATGAGGAACTGTATGAAATCTCACTGAGTTAGATAAAAGTTATTTTTTCCTAGCTGGAAGTTTAGTCAAATGGTGTTATATTTCTATGAAGTAAATGGGGAGAACCCCCTCCTGATTACGGAATTACAATGTTGTGAATTCTGTAAGTCAAAGAAGGATGTTTAAAGTCTACCTTGCTACAATGAGCATTTTATTCAACTTCAGACTTATAACACTATGTTCTGCTTTCAAAGAAGAAGAAGGAACATTCTTAGTATTAAACAGAATGAAATGTACAGCCTCTACTCTAATGGAAATTGCACAGCTAATAGCTTTTGGAAGAGTACTTTGAAAACACGGTAATAAATTGAAGTGAAGGCAATTTGCATCCATGGATTCCCTTCATCAGGTTTTGTTACCTCTCTATTACAAAAAAGGGAAAGATCACAATTATTTCCATTTTTAATTAGCCTTTATTACACTGGAAAAATAAGTTTCTGGGTGTCTCCTCCAATATTTGTGTGTCCTCTAAAACCAAATAGATACATCCAAGATGAATTTGATAAATGTTCTTGGCCATTGCATCCATTGGAAGGAATTAAGGAAACACCAGATTGTTTCTTTCATCAAAGGCATTTCCAGTTGAAGAGTTAGAGATATAATGCAGTTGAGATTCTTCGAAGCTTCAGAGTTTTGATAGAGTTCAAAAGCACTACAAGTTTAATCCATGCTACCTAAACACACGAACTCCTCCCATCGTTCCTTTTACCCATCTCCTCCCACTTATGACTGTATGGCTGTAACCTTGTTGCTTGTATCCTAATGATTTTTATTGACTGTTTCCTACTATGATTTGATTGCTTATTGCACCCTATAACTATTATTAAATGTTGTACCTTATGATTCTTGATGAATAGATCTTTTCTTTTATGTATACTTGTGTACACTTGTGTGTCCAATCACACTTAGTCAATAAAAAATTCTCTTTTCTTCTCTTCTGATCTAGTCAAAGTGATTTGGTGCCAACTGAGAGTCAATGAACTTCAAGGAGGACTGGTCTTAGGTCTCTTATTCCTTAGGTCTCCAGTGATTCCAAACTGTTGATACATTTGACCCCACCCTCAGACTCAGCCTAGTCATCTCCTACAACCACTGCTGCAGGCTGCCAAGAAAATGGCCTGAATTTCTTTCGTGGGAATCAAGCTCAGGTCTAAGATAATCTTACAATTAGTCCTCAGTTTACCACCATTATTGAGCCAATATTTATGTTGCTAAGTGAGACATTTGTTGAATGAATTTTGCCCCATTTTATGAGCTTTCTTGCAATGGTTAAGTGAACCATTGCAATTGTTAAGTTAGTCACCCAGTTGTTTACTCAGTCTGGGGTCTTCATTGACTTTGCTTGTCATTGTGTTGCACAATGTGATCACATGACCCCAGGACATTGCAACTGTCCTAAATGTGAGCCAAGACTCTGAATTTTGATCATGTGACCATGCTGCATCCCTCAGGTGAAAAATTGTCATAAACAGGGGAGGGATTTTACCGATTCGGCCTGGTTCTATAGAACTGGTAACTCCGAAGAGCAGCTGGCACCGAACCGGTTCTCTCTGAAGATCTTCTTTTCTTCAGTTGGGCCCACCTGCCCACCCAGGCTCTAGGCTGTCCTTTAGTCTTACCTTAGTTGCTTTGTGCAGCACTCAAGCAGGAGATGGCGATTGCTTGCAGGAGAAGCTATTTTGTAAGTATTGTGCATGCCTGCGCAGTGCGCGTTTGGTGCACACTTATCAATCTTATTGTTATGCTGGTAAGATCCCACTCCTGGTCATAAATCACTTTTTCCAGCTCCATTGTAACCCTGAATTGACACTAAATGAACTAAATTTATCTTACTTTTTTACCAAAGTTGTTAGGCATGCATTGCAGAGCATGGAGAATTTTGATCTGTGCAAAACAAAAAACAAAAAAAACCACCATCTGTTCAAATCATGAGTCCAACTAGCCAATGTTTCTCAGTTAAGAACCCCTCGAACAGCTATGGAAGCCATAATTGTCTTAGCCATATATTTTCTTAGAAGCTTTGAGGCTGCCATAGTTATGCCTGGGAATTTGGGAGGGGGGAAATTCTTAAATGAGCAGTAGATTAGATTCAACAACATTCTTCTCAAAAGTCAAGGACATGTCATCCTGTACTTGGATGGGAGTAGGGTGAAGGTTTGGCTTCAGATAGAATGACATTTGATTGGGCCATGTGATGAACTGATGGGTGCAGGGGATGGATCTTTGATTTTCACTTGGGGAAGGGAAAACCCAGAAGTTTCAGATTCGGGTTTTCCCAGATGTACCAACATGACCTCTTCAATAAATTCTTACTTGGATGGATTTTGTTTCTTCGTGCTGAATGGTGTTGGGGAGTTTCTTTGGAATGTTGACATGCTCTGTGAACGAAGGGGCAATTTTTATTGTTAGATTCCTGTGCTGTCTTTCTATCATGATGGCTGGCTCAGTTACCATTGCACAAAGCAAGTCACATGCGGTCGCTTAGCAAATTATAAGATGGTATAAGAATGCGAAGAGGAGACAGAAAATTGGCAACCAGGATTTAATTGTTCCCTTGGCAAGAATAAAATAGCAATTCAATGAGATGGCGAGATTTTGTTTTGGGTAGTTTATGGAAGTGGTGGGGGAGAGAGAGAGAGATGTAAAGGCTAGAAGAGGGAAATGTAAAAGACCTCCAGGAAATTTGGCTAATACTTTGTTCAAACAGACTTCAGGGAGAGGGAAAAAAGTGAAGGGGAAAAGGGGGGGGTCTTTGTGATCCTCTGTGAGATATGCATACATTCAATCGTGCTGTGTGTGATTATCTGCCTCCTTTTTATAAGATTAAATAATTGCTTGCATCAAATATTTATATAAGAGGGCAAACACACGAGGCAGACTGGTAAGGCATGGAATGTCTTTGCTCTCCATCAGACAAATCCTGGGGAATATTTCCAAACTGGATTATCATTTTAGGAGGAAATGCTAAGAATGGAAAAAAAGAAGCATAAAGACAGATGGTCCTTGACTTAGGGCTGTAACGGAGCTTGCACATTATGATGATAAATCAGGACAGTCGTAAAGTGAGATAGAAGTACTTTTGGGAAGATCCATTGTAACTTTGAGCCAGGTGTAAATTGAGGATTCCCTGTTGAACATTTAATGCATGTTGGTCACAGGCTGATCATCCCAACACGACATTCAAGAACACATAGAATAGGGCAGATCATTTTCAGGAATGGTAGGCTGGCAATAATAGCAATAGCACTTAGACTTATATACCGCTTCATAGTGTTTTACAACCTTCTCTAAGTGGTTTACAGAGTCAGCATATTGTCCCCAACCATCTGGGTCCTCATTTAACCAACCTTAGAAGGATGGAAGGCTGAATCAGTCTTGAGCCAGTAAGGATCGAACTGTTTGGTGACTAAGAAACGGCATCTGTTTGTGATCCAGGCCAGATGGCTTGGAGACTGGGCAAGGGTTAGGGTAACTGATCTGTATAAATATAAAGCTTCTGTGACTCTGGTAATTCTGGTAGTTCTGATTGCTTCTGCTTCTTGTCCTACTTTCTATCAAATTGCAAGAGCTGCATGGATATTGTATACATGCATCATGTTTTATATTATTATATATAAACAAGTTTCTTTTATAAATGAATCCTGCTGAATTATTTACTTGTGTGCTAGTTGGATTGCTGCAAACTCTGACAATTTGTTAGTTCTAGCATCATCTGCCCCAGAAAGAATTTGCCCATCTTTTTCAAATAGGGAGAGAGGGGTTGATTGATTGATTGATTGGATGGATGGATGGATGGATTTCAAAACCACCATTTCACCTAAGTGAATGACTGGATGACTATTCCATGGGAGATTATTGGCCTGAAATCTAGAAAACAACCTTAGATACAGATTAACAGAGTTGGAAGACCTTGTTGGTTATCTAGTCCAACTCCCTACCCCACCCAAGCAGACCCTACACCATTTTTGACTGGTGGCAGTCTAGTCTCTCCTTGAAAGCTTCTAGTGATGAAGCTCCCACAACTTCTGAAGGCAACTTCTGTTCTATTGGTTGACTGTTCTCACTGTCAGTAAAAAATTCTCCTTCTTTCCAGGTTGAATCTCACCTTGTTTGGTTTCCATCCATTATTCCTTGTCTGGCCTTCAGGTGCTTTGGAAAATAGCTTGACCCCTTCCTCTCTGTGGCAGCCCCTCAAATATTGGAAGACTGCTATCATGTCTCCCCTGGTCTTCTCTTCCCTAGACTAGCCATGCCCAGTTCCTGCAACCGTTCATTGTATGTTTTAGCCTCCAGTCCCCTAATCATCCTGGTTGCTCTTCTCTGTACTTTTTCTAGAGTCTCAACATATTTTTATAGTGTGGTAACCAAAACTGGATGCAGTATTCTAGGTGTGGTCTTACTAAGGCCTTCTCAATAGCAGCCCCGCCCCCAAAATAGCCTGACCCAAGGTCTACTTGCCCCCCTCCCCAGAAACAACTGATGAATACTGCTCTCTCCCACAGATGGCCAGGAAACTTTCAGATAGATTTCTGTGCTGATAATCACCTTGTTTAATTATGTATTTTGCAATTATGCATTATTTAATGGTCATTTCTAGACTGCATATTGTAGGGTCCTGGAGTTGCTTCCACAGGCGACATATAAATGTTGGTAATCAATCATTACACTGATGGAATTTCCCCAGAGGGCAGATCCAATCTCCTACTAAGATATTATGACCACTCATGATAAAACATTAAAGTGAGCCAACATAAACACAGCATGTTGCACAGCAGTTTGATATCCAGCTAGCTGGAAAAGGTTCAAACAATCTTCAGAGCAAATCTGGTAATCTAGCCAAATCCTTTTGAAGCTTACAGTTTAGAGTTCTTTATCTAATATCTCACTTTGTTTCAAATCCAGTGAGTAATAAGGCATTAAAAGAGAATCCAATTAGAAGTCTCCATTTTTGTGCCAATTAGACTGAAAATGGTCCACCCAAATAAGAAGTGCTACGCCCATCGAATAAAACTAATTCAGAACTAAAATCTCAAACCTAGTTGACAAGCAGAAGATGTATACAACGGGAAGAAACAGAGTGACAAATATAACTAGGATTGTGCTCCAGTAATGAACCTTCATAGCAGTAGTGGGATTCAATTTTTTTTACTACCAGTTCTGTTGACATGACTTGGTGGGTGTGGCTTGGTTGGCGTGGCAGGGTAAAGATACTGTAAAATCTCCATTCCCACCCCACTCCAGGGGGAAGGTTACTGCAAAATCCCTATTCCCTCCCCACTCCACTAACCTGCTTTCCAGCTCCGTTCTCCTGTGCAGGGCAACAAAAGAAGACCCGGCCGATCAGCTGGGACTCAGGAGGTAGAGAATAGATGGGGACAGGGCTAGTCAGAGGTGGTATTTGCCAGTTCTCTAAACTACTCAAAATTTCTGCTACTGGTTCTCCAGAACTGTTTAGAACCTGCTCAATACCACCTCTACTTCATGGTAATGTTGCCAGTGTATGAGGTTATTGACCACAAGCCATATGAGCTTTTACTATTTGGCCTGTGGTCTGCCAGCCAAAAGAAGCAACAGAAAACATTTTCTTTTTACAGATCCCCACATTTTACTCAAAAATACTCCAAGTGGGAACAGAGGAAATGCACACAAGCAAAATTAAAAAGAACAAGAAGTAATGACTTTTAACAGAAGAGCCAAAGTCGGAGAACAAGGAACTGAGAGCCGTGAAGGAAAAGAGAAATAGAGGCATGGAGGTATCTAACAGCACTGAAGAAGACATTAAGCTGGAAACAGAAGCATATTCAAAGCAGGGTCCCAGACCTATACTAGTTTAATGATGATAGGGTAAATGAGATTCATAAGTAGAGGCCAAAACTGAAGTAAGCGAGCAAACCAAGTCATGTTCATCAGAAAATGGATGTATAAATCTGTTAAGTTCTGCGCATGGGTGCAAGGAGCGGAGACGAGGCAGTGAACAGTGAACTTCAACTCTTTATTAAGCATACTGAACAGAGCAATCACCTAGGGCAGCAGCAGCCCTTTTATAGGGTTGGCTGCTGTCTTATTAGCCAATGAAAAACATGGAAGTGTTAAACCCTTGAACCAATGAAAGTTGGCCCGTTAACAGCCAATCAGATTTTCCAGAAAGGACCAATCTGCTGTCGCTATTATCGGCCAATCAGAAGTGCAGGATTAGAACCCTGCTTTTTACTTAAGGTTGTTAAAACTTTATTAAACACCTTTATTAGTTCATAACAAATCAAACTTCCAGGACCAGGGTTTTTCAAATATATTTTGGTTTAATGTCAGTAGAGCCAAGGACAAAATCAATGAATGAATAAAATGCCACACATGGACCACAAAACTGCAAAATTTACACTCTTCAGTAGATGTGAGAAAATCTAGGGAACCTGGCAGTATTGACATCAAATACCTCTCACTAGCATCAGCATTGTCCCTATAGGATTTTCACAGCTGGTTTCTAGAGCTTGAAGCCAACCCAAAGCTAAGTCTAAAGTGCTGGTTTTGGACATCTGCAGGGATTATTCAGCAAGTTCCTCACAGATTGACACATCTGTAGTCAAGCAGTCATCAAAGGCTTTTTCAGCCTCAAAAACCTGGTAACCCAACCATCATCAATTAGTTCCCAAATGTTCATTCCATAAAGATGTAAAAAAAGAAAATTCCATTCTAAACTTCCTTTCCTGAGCAATGCATTAAAGGTAGACCATACTCTAGATCACGGGTGTCAAACCCATGGTGTCACATTGCTGTCAAGTGATGTTTCATGATGGCTTTTTTCTCTTTGTGGAGCTGGGGTGGGTGTGGCCTGTGCATGATGCATCCAGCCCATGGGTGCCAGTTTGACACACCTACTCTGGATCTTTAGTTCAGTGAAGAGGCATAGGGCAAACATCATAAAAATGGGGTAATTTGGGGTAATGGGGTAATTTATTTTACAATAAAATTAAAGGCACATAATGAGTTCCAAAGAGACTTCCAGAAGTCTACAGTGATAGACCCCCAAATAGACCTTATCAAAACATTGTTGATAAACCTGTTAACTTTCTTGGGAAAGGAGGTGAAAATGATTAGTATTATAATTTCAATGCTCTTGAGATTAATCCTCTGCATACGTATATCTGCACAAGGATGGACGGATGAAGGGATGGAGGGATCGAAAGAATGATGTCAGCTTTGGAAGCGATATTGAGATCCGATGCTTCCACACTGCCACAATTGAGCCTGGGAAAGTGGGAGGGGGGGAATTCATTGGAGTATATCTAGTTAGACATAATAACATTCTTTTTCTGATTCAAGGTCAGGTTGTGTTGCACATAGTGAAAGGAAGTCTTACTTTGGGACGGATGGTGATTGGGCCATGTGATGTGGTGATGGGGATGGATTTTGTAGTTTTACTTATTGTAAGGAAGCCTGGAACTTTCGGATTCCAGATTCCACAGTTGTGCCAATTACTATCCAAATCAAAGGAACATTTGAGAGATGGCTGTCTCGGAGTTATTGGGTAGAATGGAGGTTTGCTGGAACACTGACAAATGGATGAATGGATGGAAAGAATGGATGGCTGAATGGATATAAAAATGGTTGGATATAATAGGGAGATGACATGGATGGGTGGAGGGATAGGTATAGTTTCAATATAGTTAAGAGATGGATAGAGAAAGAGACAGAGACAGAAACAGAGACAGAGAGAGATCTATATCTATCTGTCTGTCTATCATCTATCTATCATCTACACCAGTGGTTCCCAACCTTTTTTTTGCCCCGCACCCCTAAAGAAATTTCACTCGAACCTCACACCCCCTGAAATAAATAATAAATAAAAATGCCAACATATAGCCAATATCCTATTATTTACCTGGACTTTTCTCACACCCCCTGGAATATCGTCTCGTACCCCCAGGGGGTGTGAGCATCCCAGGTTGGGAACCCAACCTACACATTCGCTCTACACATTACTCTATCACATTTAATTTTCATCTTAATCTCACTATTTCTTTGGTGTCTCTGTGCCTTACAGGGAAAAAAAAACCCTCTAAATTATTACCTGGCACTTATATATGCTGAATGCCTACCAGTAGGCAGCTTTTGGAAGCTGTGAAGAGCTATAGCGTACAGATGATTATTATTTTTTTACTTTTTCCATGAATTGAGGGAAACATTTGCCTTTTTTTACACATGTATTTGAGAATGGCCGGGTGTATAATTACACCCTCCATCATAGGGAAGTCCCTGGCCATGCAGATTTAAAGATCTCACTGGCTTTGCCATCTTCACTGTGCTCTCTGGGAACAAATTCACTTTTCTAGCTCTAAGTTTGAAGCCAGCTAAAGTAAATATTTCACATGCAGCTTCGTCTCTGAAGGAGGATTGCTTTAAAGCCATTTCATCATTGAAGTCTGAGGCCTCTGAAGGCAGAGAAATGAAACTTTACTGATAAAGATTGCACTCAGCAAGAGCAATTACAGCATCAAGCAAAACTTGAAGTGGAAGGTTATTATGAAAACAGGCAGACGGGACTTATTGCCTTTATTTCTGCTCTCCAAACAGACACACATACAGACACACTAGATGCAACAAGAAATAAGGCCTCATGAATCCACAGTGGATTTATTTCTAGGACATCTAGAAAGGAAAATGATGTCCTGCATTCCTCTGAATCAGTGAAGCTTCGACACAGTACGTTGAACATAAAGTCTTTCTGTCGATGTGGATTTGAATTTGAAATCACATTATGATTGCAAGCCCTGAGAAAGGAGGACCAGAACTGTTGTGGCTTATCAGCTGCCGGTCCTTCCAGCACCCAAATCAGATGAGGAGGAGGCATGGGAGCCAGGGTCAGTATCAAGGCAACTTGAGAGCTCCCAGGAGGAAGAGGGATTGGAGCTGTCAGAGAGGGAGAGGGAGAGAGGGGGGTTCATTTGTCAGCCTTCAGATGGAGAGTCAACAGCCTCAAGGTCTGAGGTGGCTGATGAGGAAGAGGAGGAACAGCTGGGTCCAGTGCCTGATGCATAGATGCACAGAAGGCAGAGGAGAGGAGAGCAGTGGAAATCTATGGGCCGGTCCTTGGGACGGAAGAGCCACTGCTGTTAGTGAAGCCCCACCCTAGCTGTGGGGATAAAAGGCAGGGGGTAGAGATAAATAAATGTGGGAGACAACTATTCATCTCCCAGCTGGACAGACTTGTTAGCCTGCTCTGCATGTGTGTGTGAGAGAGAGGGGGGGAGGGAGGGAGGAAGAGAGAGAGAGAAAGACTTTTTGCCAGGGCTGGTGGCACTCCTAATAAAGGAACCATTGATTTAACTGAAAGAGGGTTTGCCGTTTTTGGTGAGCTGGGTCAGAACAAAAACATTCAATTTGTATTTAATTCAATTTTGTGAAAACTGAAGCTCAGTGGGTATAGTAAATGAGCACAGGTAATAGGAAGCACTATACACATTGAGCCATTGAATATTTTTCGGCTTACAATATATTTCATATGAATGAAGTAGCTCTTCCTTATTTGGTGCTGGGCTTCCTCAGAGTTCTAAAGATGACCTAAAGCACAAGACACCAATAACTTTCATAAAATTCCTGCAAGTAAGGGATAAATTATCACCAAGCACAATCCAATTCTTAATATTTCTTCATTCTTCTTTAAGAATTATTAATTATAATCATTATTAATTCTTCATCATGATCTGAAGAATTACTCAGTTGCATCACTTCCATAAGAGCCAGAGTGGTCTAGTGGTTAAGGCACCAGGTTATAAAGCGGGAATCCATGAGTTCTAATCCTGCCTTCGCCATGAAAGTGATCTGGCTGGTTTTAGTCCAGCTACTCTCTCTCAACCCGATCTACCTCCCAGGTTTGTTGTTGTTTTTGTTGAAAATAGGAGGAGGAAAGTGTGCTGGATGTATTCATTGCTTTGAGTTATTTATAAAAAAATAAATAAAAGCAGGATAGCAATAGCAATAGTACTTAGACTTATGTACCACTTCATAGTGGTTTTAACAGGCCTCTCTAGGCAGTTTATAGAGTCAGCATATTGCCCCTAACAATCTGAGTAATCATTTTATCCACCTTGGAAGGAGGGAAGGCTAAGTCAACCTTGAGCCTGGTGAGATTCGAACTGCCAAATTGCAGGCAGCTGGCAGTCAGCAGAAGTAGCCTGCAGTACTGCATTATAACCATTGCGCCATCATGGCTCTACAAATAAATAAATAAATATGTGATCTGATTTGAAATTACTGCATCAACAGTGCCTATTATAGGCCACTTTCATCTTTCTCAGATAAGAACATTGGGGAGATTTAAAAAATAAGGTTGACAAATCATACCAGCTTTGTAAAGCTTAAACTCCACTTTTATCAAGTGCATGAGATGTTAGTTTTGCTGGTGCACCTTAGATCCTCGTGATAGTTGTTTATCTTTACTGTCCAATATAACATGTGAAGCTAGGACATATGTACTATACACATATATTTAGCAATAGACCTATATGCTTTGTGGTACAGAAGGGCCGAAGAGGTAAAACAGAATAAAAAATGAATGTTGGGATAAAGGAATAAGGTCTCTGCTATTCTGCTAAACTTTCCAAATTTTAAACATCTGTCTTCTCTGTTTTGTAGGGTAAAAAAAAACAGCATAGGGGAAAAACGGGAGCTGTGAATCACATCATTGATTCCTCTAGCATCTGTTAGTTGCTTCTGAAGGCTTCAGGCAAGAAATTTCCTAATCCACCTCGGAGAAGCTACAGGTTCCACCAAAAGCTTCAGGCAGCTAACTTTCAGCCAGCCTTGGAGAAGTTGAACATTTTGACATCTTCTACATATAAAAGCACTGTACATTTACCAGTCCTGTAGCATATACTGTAATTTCCAAAAGAACTGGAGATAGAAACAAGGAAGGTGGTGTACAAGGAGAGATTCAACCTGGAAATTAGGAGAAACTTTCTGACAGTGAGAACAATCAGCCCATGGAACAGCTTCCCCTCGGAAGTTGTGGGAGCGCCACTAAGACATCTTAATGTCACTTTCAGCAGTCTATCCAAAACAAGCCATTCTAAAGATAAAGGCAATGTTTGTTTGGAAATTATATTCCCAGAAACTATGCCAGCTCAGAATAGACTCGAATGAGAAATAAGGGTGCGCACAGAGACATATAGGAGCAAAACCATCTATATTTTAAAAAGTCACTGTTAGGGATACAGAGCGTCAGTCCTATTATACAGAGAGCTTGCTCATTCTTCAGTTTATATTCTTGTATTTTCTGGGCATCATCCTCATCCTCCGGATCCCAAGCATCTACCTCTGGTGGGTTTTGAATTATATTTCACAAACCTTCACTGCGTAGACGTAGGCTGCATTTCATAGACCACGAAACATAGTTTGTTCCATCCAGTTTGGATATTAGACACTAACTTGGTAAATTGACTTGTGCCATCTTTCTCTGGATATTAAACTATAATTAATAAAACACAGCTGTCTGTTTACAGTACTGTGTAACAACACTAACTCTCACTTTATATAAACCTGTTATATTCTGGTTAGTCTGACTGTGCAGCTGGGCCCATAACCAGTGTTAGGGATACACCCTAGCAGAATCTGCACGGCAGGCAGGCAGGCAGGCAAATATGTGAGATAAATGTTTTTGTAGCTTACACTCAGTAAAACAGATACACAGTGCTAGTTAAATAGTTTATTCCAGTAAGATTTTTAGCATAGTCAAACAGTCCATATATCATTTACTAGTTCAGTCCGTTTGGGGATTATTCAGTTGCAAAGTCCAGTGTCGAAAAAGAGGTCAGTAAACTTACAAATATCAGTCCAGTAATAAATCTCCTCGCAATAGAGATATAAAGAAATCAAACCTCCTTTCTTCCTTCAGCAGCAGGGAACACACAGTTAACAATCCATCTTAGTCAGCAAGCAATTCAGTAAGCCAGCAATACAGTAAGCTCTCTTGCTCCCTCTTATGGCGGTTTTACAGCCGCACCCAAAATTACATGCTTTGCAGTTAAAGTGACACACACTTACTTACAATCATAGTTTATATATATTATTTTACCCAAACTAAGTTAGGTAACCTTGTTATTACTAACAGTCACCCAGCAGGCTTTCATGCCTAAATTGGGACTAGAACTCATAGTATCTTGTTATTTAGGTTAGCATCTTAACCATGATGCCAAAACGCTGCTAAGCTTCTCTGAGAAACCACTGTGTTTTAGTTTGGCATGCTACTCCAGATACAGAACAACATCCCCCAAGAGCAAAGGCAATTGACATAGGAATAACAGAATAACAGAGTTGGAAGGGACCTTGGAGGTCTTCTAGTCCAACCCCCTGCTCAGGCAAGAAAGCCTATATCATTTCAGACAAATGGTTGTCCAATCTCTTCTTTAAAACTTCCCATGTTGGAGCAAGAGCCACAGTGGTGCAGTAATTTGAATGCAACACTGCATTCTATGCAACAGGCTACTTCTGCAATTCAGCAGTTCAACTCTCTCCAGGCTCAAGGTTGACTCGGCCTTCCATCCTTCCAAGGTGGGTAAAAGGAAGACCCAGATTGTTGGGGGAAAGATGCTGACTCTGTAAACCACTTAGAAAAGGCTGTAAAGTACTATGAAGTGGTCTAAAAGTCTAAGTGCTATTCACAACTTCTGGAAGCAAGTTGTTCCACTGATTAATTGTTCTAACTGTTTAGGGAACAGTTTAGAATAGGGATCTAAATATCTTATCTAAATATAAGCATTCTTTCAAATGTCAATGGAGGGCATTATAATTTCTCTAGTGCTTTACATATGCCGAAGATCCACTTCTGGAAGTAATCGCAGAGAACATCTTCTCAACATAGAATTCTAATGTTGTGAGATCCAGAGATCAAAGTTTCCAACGTCCTTTCTATGATGAGCATATTGGATAGCCTCAGCAACATAATAATGCATTCTGTTTTTTGTAAGGGAAAAAAACTCTTCCTCCTTTTCCATTACCTTCTCAAATTCTAATGGGAATAGCACGGCTAATAGCTTCTAGGAGAATACTCTGAGAACAGAATAGCAAATTGAAGTGGAGGTAATTTGTGACCGTATTTTATCTTCACCAGGTTCTTTTTCCAGGAAAAAAGGGGAGGGAAGAATCACAATTCATACCATTGCTTGATAAAATCTTTATTAAGCTACAGCATAAGACAAATATATTCCTTCAATATTTGTGTACCCTCTATGTTGTATTATCGTATTAATTAAATGTCATTGATAATTGATCAAGCAGTTGGCCACTTAAATCAGGAGTTAAAATCAGTAGTGGGATGCTACCTTAGTCACTACCGGTTAGGTGGGTGATCACATGTGTGCGTACGTGTGCCCCCAACACACACTCCCTTAACAAACCAATCAGCTGAGAGGGTGTTTTCCTTCTCTCAGATGATTGCAGGCTTTCTTTTTCACTACCGGTTTGGTTGAACTGGTCCAAACCGGTAACATACCACCAGTGGTTTAAATACTGATTTACAAGAACCCCATGTTTACATAAATTATCATTGTTGTTAATGTTAGTTTACCATGGATGTTTTACTTATATATGCGAATCCCTGAGAATCTTTCTGATTTCGGTTGATCAAATGAGCAGATAACAAAATAAATAAAACTCTGTGCTGGAAACAAAAACAGCCACATTTTTATATCTTGCAATAAACATTTTAAAAGCACACATAGGGACCATTCTGTGTTATTGAATCTTCTGCTAGGAGTAATTGGGAAATGTGATTGGTTCATTCTTTTAATAGAAATAGATCCAATTCTAAGTTTGTGTTCCAGTCAGAACCCTTATGCACTAAAATCTGCACTTTCCAAAAATTTTCTAGTGTAGTTACCAATAAAAACATCAAAAAATTGTGCACTACCAAAGAAGAACAAGGAGAAGGAGAGGAGGAAGAAAAGGAAGAAGAGGAGGAAGAAGAAGAGGAGGAGGAGGAGGAGGAGGAGGAGGAAGAAGAAGAAGAAGAAGAAGAAGAAGAAGAAGAAGAAGAAGAAGAAGAAGAAGAAGAAGAAGAAGAAGAAGAAGAAGAAGAAGAAGAAGAAGAAGAAGAAGAAGAAGCAACATAGAGGTAGTCTTGACTTACTACCACTTAATGAGTGTTTGAAGTTACAACAGCACTGGAAAAAAAATGACTTATGACCATTTTCACACTTACGTCTGTGGTAGTATCCCCATGGTCATGTGATCAAAATTCAGACTCTTGGCAACTGGCTCATATTTATGATGGTTGTGCCATATCATTTGTGAAAGATGAACAAAAACATTCCAAATGGAAATGAGCATATTAAAGAAATAAGCCTGAAAAAAAAATCCCATTTATTTTTATTGTATTTATTATGCTTGCATCACCATATTTTGATCGTTCACCCTTTTAAGCACTTAGGAAATTGCGCTGCTTCGGTTTTCTATCGGCTACATAGCAACAAATTGAGATTATGACAGATGGTTACCCTGCGAACCAGACATGCATTGCACTTCCATTGTTACTAAGTGCTTCTTTGCTCCGGAGATACTTCGAGACTCAGAGAAAGCAAAACTTACACGTTTAGATACATGTGTAGCCCTACAAATGCTTACACTCAACAACTGCCAAAGGTTGCAACTTGATGGGTCTGTTTTTAAGCAAGCTTTGAAATGGTTCAAGGATTGGGTCATGAGAATCTGAGAGAACATCACTTGTGTTTCTATTTATCCCATGAATGGAAAGACAAAATTTACAAGAAGTGTTAATATCACTTTATAATGGCTTGGTAAGGCCCCACTTGGAATATTTGCATGCAGTTTTGATCTTCACAGTGTAAAAAAAAAGATGTTGCGACTCTAGAAAGAGTACAGAGAAGAGCAACAAAGGTGATTAAGGGATTGGAGGCTAAAACATATAAAGAGCAGTTGCTGAAATTGTTCCTGGAATAGTCTGATGAAAAGAAGAGCTAGGGGTGATATGATAGCAGTATTGCAATAATATCTGAGGGGCTGCCACAAAGAAGAGGGAGTCAAGCTATTCTCCAAAGCACATGAGGGTAGGACAATTAGCAATGGGTGGAAACTAGTAAGGAAAGAAGCAATCTCGAACTAAAAAAAACATTCCTGACAGAACAATTAATCAGTAGAACAATTTGCCTCAAGAAGTTTTGGATGCTCCAACATTGGAAGTTTTTAAGAAGAGATTGGACAACCATTTGTTTGGAATGATATAGGGTTAGGGTTACCTAAGCAGGGGATTGGACTAGAAGACCTCCAAGGTCCCTTCCAATTCTTCTATTCTATTCTATTCCATTTTGTTCTATTTTATTCTTTTCAATTCTGCAAAGCAAAACCCTGGAAAGGATTAACAATTGAGCAAATAGAAGGGAAGAGGAAAGAAAATGTAAAGTTTATATTAACACCATTCAGTATTTCCCTATAGATCTTTGGAACCTTGCAATGCCTTCTTCCATTCATCCACTCATTTTTGTAAATATATTTGGGATCAGATTCACAGAAACTTGTTTTTTCTTTTATATGTACTGGAATATTCTGAATTTATATCAACCAGTTAGGGAGTCCCTTCCAAACACAACCCAAGCAATTAGTTGCCTCCCATGAACATTTGCCAGCAAATATCATGACCGTAGGTTGTGTTACCTTCACTGCTTTGTCAAATCCACTTTGAAAGCCTTCATGCTGAGAGCAACAGACTGAGAATGCTGGAGGGATCAAAAGCTTGCTTTGATCTGGGTGACATCTTAGTTATTTCTAATATATGAATGAAGGCAAATACAGGTTGTAATATACATAAGGGTTCTAATACAGACAATGCATGAAGATATTAGAAAAAAAGGCATTAACAGTTGTTAACTTAATCTTGCATAGCTTTTTCTTTGGCAATATTGTACTACTAACTAGACCATACAAAACATTTGCTAGCCCAATTCTCGAACACAGCTCCTCTGTCTGGAACTCACATTGCATATCGGACATTAACACAACCGAGAGAGTCTAGGGATATTTCACAAGAGTCCTCCACTTCTCTTCTCATAACAGAATATCTTATGCCACCAGACTTGAAATTTTAGACTTAGACAACTTAGAACTACACTACCTTCGGTCCAACCTAAGCATAGTACATAAAATTATCTATTGCAATGTCCTACCAGTCAATGACTACTTCAGCTTCAACCACAACAATGCACAAACACACAATAGATACAAACTCAAGGTAAACCGCACCAAACTCACTTGCCAGAAATACGACTTCAGCACAGAGTGGTCATTATCTGGAATACACCGCCTGACTCTGTGGTTTCTTCCCAAAATCTCCAAAACTTCAACCTTAGACTGTTTACTGCTGACCACACCCCATTCCTAAGAAGTCTGTAAGGGACGTACATAAGTGTACCAATGTGCCTACCATCCCTGTCCTATTGTCCCCATTTATTCGTAACCGTTTCATGTATTCATAATCATGTTTATACATGTTTATCTGTTATATAATCCTTGACAATGCTTGACAAATAAATAAATAAATTGAATTGAATACTTTCATTACCTAATCATCATCATCATCATCTTAGCCATTGTCTATCCAGTGCAGAATGAAGGCCTTTTTTGCATGTTTCATCCAATATGGTCCTGAGCTTTCTTTTGCTAATTGTGTCCACAATAGTCACAGATGTCCCCAATCCATCTCATTTTAGGTTTCTTTTACAGACACTTTTGATCAAGTAGGATCCATTCTTTGACTGCCTTGGTCCACCTGTCATCAGTTCTTCTTGCTATGTGACCAACCCCATTTCCATTTCAATTCTTTTATTCTCTTGATGATATTGTATATTTTCATTTATTTTCCAATCCCTGTGTAGGTCTTTCTATCTTGTCTTGTAATGCCAAACATGTAGTTTTGTGCCACTTGTAGCTTTTGTAACAGCTGTGAGGCTAGTGGCATATATAATACTATTATGTAAAAAGATACTCTATGAAAGTCAGGAAACAAAAGATGAATTCCATCTATTTACTTAGTATTTAAAAACCAATCATTTTATGCACACATACTCTAGCTAACTAATAAATTCTGACTTCTGATCCAGTAGAACTCTTCACAATTCATACCCAATAACCAGTGATGGGAATTCAAAAAATTTTATACTGGTTCTGTGGGCATGGCTTGGCAGGTGTGGCAGGGGAAGGATACTGCAAAATCCCCATTCCTTTCCCACTCCTGGGGGAAGGATACTGTAAAATCCCCATTCCCTCCTCATCCCACTAACCTGCTTTCCAGCTTTGTTCTCCTGTGCAGGGCAACAAAAGAAGACTCAGCCAATCAGCTGGGACTCGGGAGACAGAGAATAGATGGGGGTGGAGCCAGTCAGAGGTGGTTCTCCAAACTATTCAAAATTTCCACTATTGGTTCTCCAGAACTGATCAGAACCTGCTGAATACCACCTCTGTCAATAGCTATATTCAGTATTCATAATTTCTAGCTTAATCTTTGAATATTCTGCAATTCCATCTTGCTATCCTGTTGCCATTTCCCCCTCAAACTAATAACCATGGATTTCCTTAATTTTGCTTTTAAAAATGTAAATAATTTCAATTTGGATCTGGTTCATGTTCTAAAGTGTTCACTTTGATTTAGCTTCATGTATGTAGGCAGTGAGAAAGCCAACCGGCCAGGCTGTGAATCAGCATTTAGAAATAAATTCTAAACAGTTTTGAATATAAAATTAGCATTTGCTGTATGATAACATTTGAAAAAGGTCCCATTAACATTAAAGCTTTTTTCCAATCAGATTGTTACTCTACTTAAGGCTCTTAAGTAAAAGGAACTTAATCAGTAAAATTATTTCCCCTTATGTCTTTACTCTCTGGAGATGCATTAATTTCATTTTACCTGTTGAGAAATGCTGAAGAGAAATTAATAGTAATAGCTGGTAATTGTTTCTTGTCTGAAAGCATTTTCTGTTTCCTCAGATTCAGATGTCTCATTCGCAAATGCCAACAATTCCTGTTCTTTTGTCTCGTAACAGAAAATAAAAACAACCTGCATCTTAAAAATGAACACAAAGAGAAATAGTGAAAAGAGAATCAATATAAAACATTTTCATTGTCCCCCATCCCTTGCAACTACTTCTTAATGGAGTGGAGTGGAAAGGAAGGGAAGGGAAGGGAAGGGAATAAACAGAGTTGGAAAGTACCTTGTAGGTCTGCTAATCCTACCCCCTATTTAGGCAGGAAACCCTACACCACTTCAGACAAATAGTTATTCAATCTTTTCTTAAAAACTTCCAATGGAGTATTTACAACTTCTGGAGGCAAATTGTTCCACTGATTAATTGTTCTAACTGTCAGGAAATTTCTCCTTAGTTCTAAATTGCTTCTCTCCAAGATTAGTTTCCACCCATTGCTTCTTGTCCTGCCCTCAGGTGCTTTGAAGAGTAGCTTGACTCTCTCTTCTTTGTGGCAGCCCCTGAGATATTGGAACCTTACTATCATGTCTCCCCTAGTCCTTCTTTTCATCAGAATAGACATACCCAATTCCAGCAACCATTCTTTTATACGTTTTAGCCTCATTTTTGTTGTTCTTCTCTGCACTTGAGTCTCAACATCTTTTTTACATCATGGCAACCCAAATTCCTAGTGTGTCCTTATCAAGTCCTTCTAAAGTGATATTAACACTTCATGTGGGCTTGATTCTATCCCTCTGTTAATGTAAAAGAAGTGATGTGTGTATGTATGTTTATAGCTGTTGCAAGCATGCATATAATATTCATTTTATTTGTTCAAAGAGTGCCAAAGTAAGATCTCTTCAGCTCTGCTGCTGGAAAATCAACAAGAGGGAGGCAGCATAAGTGTTGTGAATGAATAAATGTTTAATAAAGTTATCTAGAGCTTGAAGTCAAGTGCAGGGTTCTGGCCCTGCACTTCTGATTGGCTGTTAAATGGCAAGATCAGATTGGTCCGTTCAAGAGAATCTGATTGGCCATTAGCAAGCCGTTCTCATTGGTTAACGGAGATAGCGCTCCCAGGTTGCCATTGGTTGAATAGTTAATAAGTTGCCTATATAAGGAAGGCTATAGCAGCCATCCAGTTTGAGCTGTCACACCATATTAATAAAGAGTTTTGAAGTTCACTATTTCACCGGCTCGTCTCCATTCTTCGCACCCATGCTCCACACATAACAATGGCGACGAGGATGGGATGTGGAGACGTCAGAGCTGACTAAACAACGAAGAAGACAACCGAGCATGTGGCTGAAACGCACAACGGCGGAACCATGTCCGGCATCGTCATACCACCCGCTCCGTTCGACCCAGCGCAAGAAGACTGGGAGTCCTACATGGATCATTTCCAAATGTTCTTGGAAACCAATAATTTGAAGGATGCCACAACCGGGAAGAAACGGGCGGTATTCCTAACGCATTGCGGGCCGACCATATTCAAGATGGCCAAGGCACTAGCAAAACCGGCTGAAGTGAAGGCTATGGACTGGGACGTCCTCAAAACTCTACTAAGGGCCCACTATGCACCAACCATACCAACGCTCATAAGACGGCACGAGTTCTACCAAAGAAACCAGCGGAAAGGAGAGAGCATTGCCGATTTCATTGCAGACCTCCGAAACTTGGGAGGCCTCTGCGATTTCGCCGACCTGGAAGAGGCTTTGAGAGACCGAGTAGTTCTGGGATTAGATGCGCTAAACGTGCAGAGCAAGATAATGGCAAAGGGAGACATTAGCCTTGCACCATTCGGTATTGAAGTGGCAGGCATTAACCGAATCGGAGGCAGTGACTGGGAGGAGGACCTCGTCCATGAATTCAGGGACATCTTCGTGGAAAAGCTAGGCGAGTACAAGGGGACCCCGATATCCTTTAGCCTTAATCCAAAAATAGCTCCCATCCGTCTCAAGCCTCGTCGAGTTCCGTTTGCACTGAAGCCGAAAATCGACGAACAGCTTGATAAGTTAATAGCCCAGGGAGTGTTAGAGCCAGCTGATCACTCTCCCTGGGAGACCCCAATCGTGACACCTATTAAGCCGGATGGTTTGATTAGAATTTGTGGGGACTACCGAGCCACCCTGAACCATGCCCTGCAGCAGAACCCATATCCGGTGCCAGTGGTGCAACACCTCCTCCATTCCCTGGGGGGCGGAAAAGTCTTCGCTAAACTAGACTTAGCTCAGGCTTATCAGCAACTGCCGGCTGATGAAAAAACGGCACAGGCACAGACAATCATGACACACCGAGGTGCCTTTAAATGTACGCGGCTCCAATTTGGAGTGAGTGTAGCCCCAGGGATCTTTCAGAGCCGAATGGAAAGACTCTTACAAGGGATTAAAGGCATTGTCCCCTACTTTGATGATGTGTTATTGCTGCCCCTACTTCAAAAATTTTACGGGATCGTTTAAGACTGGTTCTCCAAAAATTCAAAGATGCAGGCCTTAAGGTAAAGAAAAATAAGTGTAAGCTGTGTACAGATCGTGTCAAATTTTTAGGGTACTTAATTGACAATAAGTAGGTATTCAACCTACAGACAGCAAATTGAGAGCAATAAAAAATGCTCCCAGACCCCGGAATAAGGCCAACCTTCGGGCGTTTCTAGGCCTCATCAATTTTTATAACGTATTCTTGCCGCACAAGGCGACTGTCACTGAACCTTTACATCGTCTACTGGACAAAAAAGCAATTTGGGAGTGGGGTAATAGAGAAGAGCAGGTGTTCTGTAATGTAAAAAAACTACTGACTTCTGATGCTGTACTAATGCAGTACAATGAAACCTTACCATTAAATATCACATGTGATGCATCGCCTTTCGGAGTGGGCGCCATTTTGAGCCACGTATAGCCTAATGGTAGTGAAGCCCCTGTTGCCTATTTTTCAAAGACACTCTCGAAAACTGAGCGAAATTATAGCCAGATTGATAAAGAAGCCCTTGCAATTGTGTCGGCTGTCAAAAGATTTCATGAGTACGTGTGCGGCCGGGCTTTTACTATAGTGACTGACCACAAACCTTTGCTGAGAATAATAGCTGGGGGATAAGCCAACTCCCTATATATTATCTCCCAGGATGACTCGCTGGTCAGAATTTTTGGCTGCTTATAATTATCAGCTGCAATACCGCCCCGGGAAAGCTATTCCCCATGCCGACATGTTGAGCCGTGCACCGCTTCCAGAGACTGCTGACGATCCTGTGCCAACAATGACAATGTTGCAGATCAAGACACTCCGTGCACCACTATTAACTGCCCGTGATATCGTGAGAAACACAAAATGTGACCCCGCCTTAGCATGAGTCCTCATGTGGGTGGAATGTGGATGGCCATTGGACCAAGTATCAGATGACTTTTCACCATTCAAAAGTCAACAAACAGAGTTGTTTTCTCAAAAGGGCTGCATCATCTGGGGCGATAGAGTCATTATCCCAGAACGACTCCAACAAGCACTACTAAGAACCTTGCACGATGGCCACCTCGGCATTGTGTGCATGAAGGCCCTTGCATGAAGCTACGCGTGGTGGCCAGGCATCGACAAGCAAATTGAGTCGTGGGTCAAAACTTGTCATAGATGCCAGGAAGTAAGCAACGATCCACCAAAGGCAATCCCAACCAAATGGGAGACACTGCGGGGACCCTGATCCCATATCCATCTGGATTTTGCTGGGCTGACCAAAGGCCACACCTTCTTGTTAACCGTAAATGCCTACTCGAACTGGCTCGAAATCCACTGAATGAGGAACACGACAACTGAAGTGGTCATCAGAAAACTAAAAAGACTGTTTGCAACCCACGGATTACCAGATGTTCTGGTATCCGACAACGGGCCCCAATTTACCACACTGTCCTTTGAGCAGTACCTGGCGGACCGCGGTATTCGACATGCGCTCACTTCGCCTGCGCATCCTGCGGCCAATGGTAGGACCGAGTGCATGGTACAATTCGTCAAGAAAACGCTACAGAAAGTGGACTATGACAACATTGAAGAGAAGATAAACCGAATCCTCTTTTTACAGCATATCACTCCTCACAGCATCACCAACAAAACTCCCGCCGAGCTACTAATGGGACGAAAGCTCCGCTCCCACCTCGACCAGTTACACCCAGCCTACGAACTGGAGAAACCACTCGGATCCAGTGGCCGATGCTGTACCTTCCAGATAGGTGATTTGGTGTTCGCTAAAAACTTATCGGGCGATCCTCTGTGGGTAGAAGCGACTGTGGGCCGTGTAACCGGCCCGAGATCATACCTTGTAAAATGCCCTGACGATAGACTTTGGAAGCGCCATATTGATCAACTATGATCAAGGCTGCAGTCAGGCAATTCCGAACTCCCTAATGACCAAACTGAGGGGGGGGGGGAAGATACAGAAGAAGATGAATTTCAATTAGCAGAAAACCTTTTTGAAGGAAACGATAGCGGAACAGAAACGCGAGAACAGGAATCAGAGATGGGAGTGAGTTCACCTCAGGATGATACCGAAGATGTTGGTGACAACTTAAATGCGAACTCTGAATCAGAGGCAATCCTTTCGCCAAACAATGCCCTACCTCAACAAGAGTGCAGCCAAATACCGGGTGCACAGCGAAAATCAAAAAGACTAACAAAACAACCGTCCTACCTCAAGGACTACGTGACCGCACCCCGTAAACAGAACCTGGGGGGAAGGGGTGTTGTGAATGAATAAATGTTTAATAAAGTTATCTAGAGCTTGAAGTCAAGTGCAGGGTTCTGGCCCTGCACTTCTGATTGGCTGTTAAATGGCGAGATCAGATTGGTCCGTTCAGGAGAATCTGATTGGCCATTAGCAAGCCGTTCTCATTGGTTAACGGAGATAGCGCTCCCAGGTTGCCATTGGTTGAATAGTTAATAAGTTGCCTATATAAGGAAGGCTATAGCAGCCATCCAGTTTGAGCTGTCACACCATGTAAATAAAGAGTTTTGAAGTTCACTAATTTACCGGCTCGTCTCCATTCTTCGCACCCATGCTCCACATATAACAATAAGTAAGACTTCTGAAATAATTTTGAAGGGAAAAGAAGTAACTGCACGTATCTGTGGTGTACCTTATTTGTGCCCTTAGTCTGCTTCTCATCTAGGATTGCAAGCTAATTAAGACATAAGAAACTCACCGTCTGTGTTCGAGCCACAGGTGATCAGACAGATCTTTTTAACAAGTGTCTGTTCAGGACTTTCATGCTGAAATTTCCTTTTGAAATGATCTTGTTTGAAAACAGCTATTCAGCAGACAGTGGCAGAATGTCGGGGAGACTAATAATTTTCCCCACTGGATTCTGAATTGCACTGTTGTCTGGATTTTATTCATTTCAGTGTGTGTGTGTGTGTGTGTGTGTGTGTGTGTGTGTGTGTACAGAATAAGTAGCCTGCTTTCCCACACAGTGTAAAGAAAGATACTGGATATAGTGAATTAGAACACTGTTGCTATTATTACATTTGACTAATAGTATAGATAAGCAATCCGGTTGACATGAGTTTGTAGAGGGAGGTTCCCATGTTTAGACTCTTGGTTACATCCCAATATATTTAGAGTTGGCCACTTTTAAAGGTAGTTCAAAAGCTTTAGACCAGGGGTGTCAAACTCAAGTTCATTGAGGGTCACATCAGGGCTCTGGTTGACCTGGGGGGGGGCTGGGTGTGTGTGCCCAACTCGGTGGGTATGGCCAGCTTGATGCCACTCCCCAAACTGCTGGCATGCTTTCTCTTTGCACTGGGTAGACTGGGCTGAATCCACGCTGGCCCGATCTTTCTTCTTTGAATTGGTAGACCAGGCTGAAGCTACATTGGTCTGATCTTTCCTCTTTGCACTGGGTAGACTGGGCTGAAGCCACGCTGGCCTGATCTTTCCTCTTCACAATGAGTAGACCAGGACAGCCCAGATCTGATCACATCATAGACCAGATTCAACCCCTGGGCCTTGAGTTTGACAGCTCTGCTTTAGATGCTGTGGTATTAAATGAATACTTGCATTCTCTACATAATTTACATCATAATATTCTCATAGAACATCATGGTATGACTAATCTATCTTTCTATTCTATTCTGGACAGAAAAGGTAAGCAAAGGGAGATCAAAATAAAAGTGGAAGAATCCAGGTTTAACCAACCAATGGTTCCATTTAGAACTAATGTACAGAAGCTAAACAAACATTGATTGGGATCACCTGCCTAAACAAGCTTTATTTCCTTGAGAAAAGAACTGAAGATGTCAAATAAAAAGCAAGTGTACAAGCTAAGAATAAAGTGGGAATCAATACTAATTTTGAGAACCAGCCCAGATACTGTGAACCATAGATTATAAAATGTGGAAGCGTGGAAGTGAGGTTCTCTTACAAAGAATTTTTTAGAAACTCCCAGCATTCTTTTCTCCACTGGCCAAATAAGAACTTCCTCCCTTTCTCACCTTCCTTTCCTCTCCTTCCTATCTCTTTCCTTCTTTCCTTCTTTCCTTTCTTCTTTCCTTCATTCCTTCCTTTTTTCCTTCTCTCTCATTCCTATCTCTTTCCTTTTTTCTTTCTTTTCTTTCTTCCTTTCCTTCCTTCCTTCCTTCCTCCTTCTGCCTATTATTGCAGCTTCAATAAGTGTTTGCTGTATTATACATAGGATACAATATATATTATAAGGAGGATGCAGCTACTGGGCTGACATTAGGGTCAAAACAATTAATAACATACGGTTTAAATTATATTCCAGTTTCATTGCTTGCCTGATGAGCTGTTGTTACACAGTGATTAGAATGCAGTATTACAAGCAAACTCTGCCCACAGCCTGGAGTTCAATCCTCGTGGGAGCTCAAGGTTAACTCAGCCTTCCATCTTTCGGAGGTCACTAAAATGAAGACCCAAATTACTGGGAGCAATATGCTGGAATTGCAAGCCATCCAGAAAGTTCTATAAAGCACTATGGGGTGGTATATAAGCCTAAATACTATTGCTAGATGCTGGGCAAGTAGATCATTGGGATAATCTATATTTGCTTGAGAATTTGGCTGATTTCTACAATCTTAAACTTGAATTCAAAATCATTCAGACCAAGAGTCAGGTCCTTTTTTGGACTCTGTTTGGACTCCTATCCCAAGATAGTAAGATGGGTCTCTTCTTCAGAACCTGAAAAGACATAGAGAGAGAAAGAGAGACAGAGAAGGGTTTGATGTGGAAGACTTCCTCCCTGAGGAGGAAGTTGTGTTTTTGTCCAGGGTGAAGAGTAAATCTTTGAACCAGCATAAACATGTTAAGCATTTCATTTTCTCTTTCAGTCTCAAATATCACTCACATTTCCTTGTACAAAAGAAGAAAAAATTGCTGTTGGAAGGAAGGAAAAAAAGAATAGATCTAACTTCAGAAGAAATAAGGAACTGGTGTCAAAAGGTTAAGAAAAGGACTATTTTGGAAAATTCTTCCTTCTTCTAGAATGATTTTTCACTGACTAGTTGGTTTCTAAGAAGTACCTTTTCAAGGTCAATCAGTCAAATTCTGTGCCCAAGATGAGGAATTAAGACAACAATCCTTGTGACATTATCTCTTATTCAGGAATCATAATGAAGCCAATTTTTGGTTTCTCTTGCAAACAAAAACTTTCATTTAGGCCTTTGAATCAAGGGGGGGGAAAAATCTAAGAAAGTATTCTTTGGAGGTTTTTAATAAAAATAGTGCAGTAATATAGCTCAATACCCTTGCTTCGCTATGACAGGGCTGCCAACCTTGAGTGATAGTTTGGCGTGAGACACTGCAAGGGAGCGGAGCGACCGAGGGGGGGGGATGGTGTGGAAGGGGGGTGTCCCCCCTTCCACGGTAGGGAGCTTTGACAATTTTACATTTTAAATGGTGCAATCTGATGCATACTTTAGTCATGATTTGGACATATACATACATAGATACATGCAAGCAGCACCAATGTACTTGAACCGGATTTGTAAGATATTAATAATGCAGTTCACTGACCATGAATAATTGAAGTTCCTGACTTGTAACTGCAGTATTCTACCTCAACTGACTTTATTAGCTTAGTGATGTACTATAGACCACTATAGGATGAATTCAATGTGCAACAAAAAGACAAAAACCCGAAACAACTACAGAGATAATGCAAATACATCAATGGGTATTCTTCTTTCTATATCAAATACCATACTACATGCCAATATCAAATGCTATAGTCTCAGTCTTTAATTATATACTAACTTGTTGACTGAAATAGGGGTTCATAATTTCAGACATGTATAAACTAAACATTTAATCAAATAATGAGTGCTTCATATAAATATACATATTGTTAACTGTAAAACTCATCTACTGTATTCTGAAGCTTGAGCACAGTGAGGAAACAGTATATTATTTATTGGGTAAGTTTAGATTCTGAGCTTAATGGTCTTACTGCTCTTTGGATGGTAAATTGTGTTAAGATTAGAATATGTTCTAGTTGAGTCAGGGCTATCCCAATTTGGGGCTGAGAAGCCTACTGGCATCAAAAAAAGTCCTTATTGAGTCCTTATCTAAGGGTTTGAAAATATGATAATAATGTAGTACAGTCCTGTCGATCTGGTGCATGGAGACCTAGGATTTAAACTCAAAGGAGAAAGAGGAAAAAGTGATTCCTTCATCCACTGCCAGAGATGTAATCCTGTCAGTCCTCCAACCTTTCTATTAAGTATTTTGCAAAAAAGCTGCCCAGCCCCTTTATAGATCAGCCTGGCGCGCTTCTCGCCTTGCTGGTTTGGGAAGACTCTTTTGGATCAGCTAAAAGAGAGCATAAGGCGTGTAAAGGGGTGGTAATAATAATTATAATAATAATAAAATTTAAAATAATAATAATTTTATTCAGAGTTGTGTTGGATCTCTTTTTTTGGGGGGGGGGTTGTCCCATTCTTTCTTGGTGTTCTTTCTGTCCTTTTTCCTTTTTTAAATGGTCTTTCTCCCCTGGGTCAGAAATCCAGCCAGAGAAAATAAAGAAACATCACCAAAGATTTAAACACCAAAGGGTTAAATGGAAGCCACTCCGTTGGCTTTGCTTACCATTGTTATTACTGGCCGAGGCTGTAAAGAGGCTTTGCCAGCCCCCTCGTGTCCTTCTTTGGAAAGCCTAGGGCAGCTGGCTTGTCCCAGAGGACATTGCAGAGAGGGAGAGGGCGGGGCAAAGTGGCTGCGAGCGCCCCGGGCGGCGAAGAAGCCTCCTGCTCTTCGCTTTCCTGAAGCGATAATGATCGGCATCGTGACAGTTACGGGACGCCGGCAGAAGGATTAAGGCGGGAAAAGAGGTGCGGTGGGGTGGCTGGGCAGGGCGGGGTGGCTGGGCAGGGCAGGGTGGCGCTGGGAGCTCATCCTTCTCCTAAGCTAAGGGGAATATTCGGAATATAATCAGAGAATGTAGGGATATTTTTGTACATTCCATGATTTTGGGGGTTTAGCGTGAGATTTTGTTTATCAGAGTGAGACAGTCAAAATTGATTGAGTTGCGTGAGTCTCACACTGATTGCGTGAGAGTTGGCAGCCCTGCTATGAAACTATGTGGTCGGAGCCTGGGCATGGCTTAGCTCAACTGTTCTGTACTAAAGATGGTTGCTGCTGTGAAACTAAAACTGAAACCGAAACTCCTCTCCTCTGCTTGTGTTTTGCATTTGGAACAGATTTTTTTTCAGGTGGGGAGGGGGAGTAGAACTTCTTAGCATCAGAGCATGTTAATAATAATATAGGAAATACTAATGCTCTGATGGTCATTTAAAAAAAATCCTTTCTTAGTGAGCACCTAGAAACCAAGAGGAACATATGTGCCTCAGGTTTGTAAGCTTTACGGTTCTGGAGATTTTGTGATGATGCATGAGTGGTATTTTGCTTTAATATATATAGATATCACCATTCTACAGACTAAGAACACAGAATTAAACCTGTTAACTTAGAGATAATACCTTCCAATTTCAGTAGAAGCTTTAAAATACAAGTTCATTCCTGATGTTTACAAACATATTAGTTCTATTTTATACAATAGTTTCAGTATCAAAATATTTTCCAAGGGCTCAACTTCAACCTCATGAATATATCTTTACAGGGGGTTTCTTTGGCAACTCCAGGATTTCTAGTCTCTCCTGAAATTTCCTGATAGTTTCCATCCCAAATTAAAAGCTATTCAGTTTTTATGGTCACCTACAGGGGTAGATTCTACTGGTTCTTCATGGTTCAGGCAAACTGGTAGTTACGGCAATCATTTGGCCCTGTCGACTTGCCCCTGCTCTAATCCGGGGGTCCCCAACCACCGGTCCCCGGACCAGTACCGGTCCGTGGATCATTTTTTACCAGGCCGCAAAGCTTGCGCGCCGCCATCTTGTTTCAACGATGCTTCCGGGTTTTTGGTTGCTTCTGGATTTTCGGTTAGAAAGCGGCGTTTGGGTGCTCGCGCCTTAGTTTCATCGAAGGGGGGGCGGATTCGAATGAAGAGCCGTCCCGATGGCGGTGGAGTCTCGCGTTACTCAGGTACCGGTCTGTGGAAGAATAAATAATTGTGAAACCGGTCCCTGGTTCAAAAAAGGTTCTAATCTATCCTTTATTTCCATGTTTTGCAGCTCCACTGATTTATGCAGCACTGGGGCCACAGAAGATAAGTATTAGAGCTGAAAATGGTTGGTTTTGCAACGCCGCATGCAAGCACTCATTGGATTGGTTGTTACACCAGTTGAATCTCCCTACTGGTCACCTACCACATAGAGTAGGCTTCAGGCCCTGGTTTGAACTGTCTGTTCTGAATCTAAAACTCCGATAGCAGCATCCTGAATTTTTCAGAATTAACTTGAACTTGGAATCTTCAAAGGACATCTTCTTCAAGGGCGATAGTATTCTCTGCATAAGAATGATGAAGATTCATTGAATTTAGGCATGTTGCTTTATTAAAATGCATTTGTATTCAGCAGTGTTTTCTTATTGGAAAAGTTGGTCTCTGGTTTATAGGTGTCGTTAATTAAATACGAGGGTATTAGCTGCATTTCTAAGTGTTCTATGTCCTTAAAAATTCTGCTAAATCATGCAAACAACTACATCAGTTGTCATGTTTTAAGAATTTGTATTTTCTGGCTCCTGGCCAGTTTTTCTGAACAGGGGCAAAATTCCATCATGTTCGTTCAGTGTTGAGGTTTGCGGTTGTCTGATTTTCTAATAGCTTTAGAAAAGTCATTAAAGTCATTAATGTGCCCAATCTATACTAATCAACAGGTTGCTCTATTTTCATATAACTGTCAGTCCACTAAGGATGAGCCTGATCATAAATCAGCACTATTCAATATTTGCTTCAAGCTGTTCTTCATGTAATTAATGTTATGAATAGTAGCATTCATTGCATAACATTAACTTTCATGATAGCTCGCTAAAGCAAAAGTTATAGTACGAAATGTTGAATGTCAGGGAAATCAGGAGATTCAGGTAGTTAAAATGAGTATAAAGATTTATTGCAAGCTTAACCTATATACAAGAATCTGACCAACTAAAGGTCAAGGGAAATGAGTGGGAGATAAGAAAAGCATTCAAGGTGGGCTGGACATAGATCTCTTGTGGCATGCAAGGACTTTTGACTTATGACACATTTGACCCCTCCCTCAAGCTCAGCTCCCTCAACCTCTATTTAATTAGGAATTGATGTCATGAACTCCATCCTGAAATAAACAGAACTGAAAAATTTGAAGCAAAGCTAGAATTTATTTTCAATACAAGACATTTTTTTTCACTTTTGAAAGTATTAACTGGGGGAAGGCAGAAACTAATGCCCTTTTCCCAAGAATCTCTTATTGAGAATACTCACTGAGTCATAATCTGTTAGAAGTTCTACCGGCTGTTAATTTTCAAAGCACCTCAATACTGAAAAGTTAGCAATAATCACCTAAAATATATGGGCTGTGAAATTGGAACAAAGAAATAAAATACATTAATTTGGCAGTGGAACTAAACTCCATGAAACACATCTTCATAACGTAATTTTGAAACACAAGTGAGAACATAAAAGGGAAATGTTGTGTCAGTAAACAATATTCCAGCTACTTTCAGCGTGATATATTTTTTTGAAAAGATGAGAACCAACAACTTTTTTAAAAAATGTGTAATCCCCTAGTATTACAAGAAGGCCATCCTGAGCCTCTTTTGCAAAGCAATGTTTATACTCAAGTCTGGTTTTTAACCAAGAGTAAGTCCAGCTACTCTTTAATGGTCATTGTTTAACCTGTAATACTTCATACCTGAATAAATTGTCAATGCATCTGTGGGAAGGTACTGAAAAGATGTTAGTCTATCAGTTTCAGGTGGACTTCTATAAAATGATTATTTGGTTCCCTTCTGGTCAGATTTCTGAACTGATGGATAGAGGATACATTTAACAGCTGCAACCAAGTAGGTCCAGTTTCATCTACTACAGCTTGTTGGGACAAACTTTCCCATGTTGGATCCACTGAAATTCCAAGCCATATCCAGTGGAGGACAAAGGCAGCTAGAATTCTGTAGGATTGTTACAGTTTTCATGCAATGAAGTCGCATCTTGCTGAGGCCACCAGTCATTTCCAATTAGAGAAAATTCTGCACACTTTTGGTTTTGGCTGCTTGAGATGAGCAATTAATTCCCATGGCCTTGTGGAATCACTGGGTTATGTTCTGTGAGAGAGAGATAGCAATAATGTTTAGACTTACATATGGCTTCACAGTGCTTTACAGCCCTCTCTAAGCAATTTACAGAGTCAGCCTCTTGCCCCCAGTTATCTGGGTCCTCATTTGACTGACCTCAGAAGAATGGAAGGCTGAGTCAGCCTTGGGTCTGGTGAGATTTGAACTGCCAAATTGCAGGCAGTAAGCAGAAGTAGCCTGCAGTACTGTATTCTAACCAATGCGTCACCACAGCTCTTATTCTTTTTCTTTGAGGTCAGCCTCCATGTGTCCATCTGGACGCAGACTTGGTAAAGACATTCCTCCTAAACTGGGTGTTGGAAGCCCCTCCATGAGTAAAGTTTCTTCCTTGTGTAACCACATCCAGGACCTCAGCATAGAGCAGCCTTTAAAAAGCCTTTATAAAATGGGCTTTAAGAAGTCACAAAACCCTACAATGGATTATACAGTGCATACTGCATTTCCATGCTCACTTGAGGTATTTGTATTTACTTTTAAGCTTCCAAAAATATAACATAAAGGTTTACCTCAAAGGTTCTGTCATGCCCCTGGTGGAGACTGACTCTGAGGGAGAGGAGGAACAGCCAACAGGGAGTGGAAGTGTGGCTCCGGAGGTGGTGGAGGAGGCTGGGGAAGGGCAGAGGCTGGCTGGGCAGTCAGAGGAGGATACAGGCCCATCTCCTCTCCATCCTAGGGCACACAGGGAGGAGAGGATAAGAGAGAGATTTGGTCTACTCGAGAGGAGAGGGCCTTGATCGTCTTCAAGGGGTGCAGCTGTGATGGGGATGCTGGAAACAAAGTGTGGAAATATCTCTAGTTTATGGTTCCTGTCTGAGTTTGGCGTCCTTCCCAGTGCATGTTATCTGTAGATGTCCTCCAGCCCTTATCTTGCCTGGTTTGTGTTGTTTTTTTCCTTTTTCTTGTAACCATTTTTGTGGGAGTTTTTTGTCTTCCGTCAAGAATATTCAGAGCTTGGAAGCAAAGTGAAGCAATAAAAGGGCTTCACCTGTTTTCTGTTTTCTTTTTGTTTTATATCCCACTCTGGATCATCACAGGTGCTTTTTCAGAGGTGAAGAAGCTTTTTGGATGAGAAGCAAAATGTCTTCAAAGAAAAAAGTCAAGTTGTCTTTTGAAAAAGCACCTTTGGGACATCCATGACCTGGATGACTGAGAATCTCCACAGACATCATCCTATGTACCCAACATTTTTCTAATGAATTTTTTTCTCTTGTTGAATCTGACCAAAGTATGAGCAGCTTGTGAAGACTAGCTCTGACCTAGTGTGACATTTGATTACAACTTCTCTTATCCCTGCTCTCTCCTAAACCAAATGTCTGGTGTATCTATTTAAAGTTCGACTAACAATAAATCACACTAAATCAACTTGTAGGCTTTCTACTCAATGATCAACTTGGTTGATAATATATCTTTCAGGGATTCTTGCAGTTTGCCAATAGTAATGAATGCATTAGCATGCTGTTACTGAATTGCACTGATATAAATGAAATGAACCCTGTTGTAACAACCTCCTGAAGCAATTGTTATAAATCAGTGGGGAAAACTTTGCTCATGTGCCTGGAACTAATAATATACTACCCAGGCAAGAGAAAAACATCAAAACTAGGATAATCCTAATATTATTCAGGTTTGCAGAAGAAAAACAAAATTTAGGAAGTGAAAAGGTTAAGCTTGTGGTTCATATATGCGTGTGTGTCTGTGTGTCTGTGTGTGTGTCTGAAGGCAAAGGGTCCCCTCGCACATATGTGCTAGTCATTTCTGGTTCTAGGGGGCAGTGCTCATCTCCGTTACAAAGCCGAAGAGCCAGCGCTGTCTGAAGACGTCTCCGTGGTCATGACTAAATGCTGAAGGCACACAGAATGTTGTTACCTTCCCGCCAATGGGGTCCCTATTTTCCTACTTGCATTTTTACATGCTTTCGAACTGCTAGGTTGGCAGAAGCTGAGACAAATAACTAGAACTCACTCTGTTACTAGAGATTCGAACCAGCGAACTGTCAACCTTTCTGATTGACAAACTCAACGTCTTAGCCACTGAGCCACCACATCCCTGTGTGTGTGTGTGTGTGTGTGTGTGTGTGTGTATGTGTAAAACCACAGTATTTAAGTGAACAAATAAAAGGTTGAGAAGAGGAATGAAGAGGCTGTTATTTAGAAATGGAGAATGAAATTCATTGATATAGAATGAACAGAGAGAATTGTTCAGAAGGTCATGTATTGAAAATGAAAACTTTTTAAAAAAAGATTGCAGAATAGAAGGAGGAAGAGAAATCCAGGTTTTGGTGCTGGGAAAATTAAATAAGATTACATCCACCCAATACCCCTCAATGGAAGAGTAAGAATAAAACAAAGGGAATATAAATATAATTTATTTATTTAAATTGTTTGCCACCTAAGAATTGTTTGAAGAATAGCTCTTTAAGGTCTCAGTGACACAGACAGAATAGTAGCGTTAGAAGGGACCTTGGAGGTCTTCTAGTCCAACTTCTGCTCAAGCAACAGACCCTATATGAAACAGATGTCTGATCTTTTCTTTAAAATCTCCAGAAATGGAACACCCACAGCTTCTGAAAGCCAGATGATTAATTGGTCTCATTGTAAAGAAATGTGTCTTTTTTTCCAAGTTGGTTATCTCCTTAATTAGTTTTCATCCATTGCTTCCTGTGTTACATTCTGGTACTTTGGAAAATGAGTTGACCCCCTTCTACCTTTGGCAAGTCCTCTAATATTAGAACGCTGCTATCATATCATCCCTAGTTTGAAAAGAGTTTGAATTTGAGTGCTGGAAGCTCTAAGTTAGAAGCCCTCCATCCTGTAACAATTAGTTACAGGATGGAGTCCATTTGTATCCTATCCAGAACCAAAGCAGAATGTGGATTGGAAACTACTATTTCCTGCGCAAAGCTGACACCTGATTTTTCAGTCACATTTGCAGCAATGGGAATAACAACTTCACCATAAATAACTTCATTTTGATGAAGACTGCCATTTGCTATTCACTTAACAAAGCCGCACTTTGCAAAACCTAATTGCTACCTCAAAGATTGCTCCATTAGAACATACTTAAATTGAAAGCAAATTATTACAGCCTTTTTTTCATATTTGACATTCTGGTATAAGAGGATTTGGTCAGTCCCACACTTGTAGAGTTATTTAAATTCACTGGAATCACACAGTATGGGATCTGTGGAAAACAACAGAATTTCTGCCAAACGGGAGAACAGAATGGTAGGCAAAGCCATTAAAAGAGAGAACAAAAATCAAATATCTTTGTTTCAAAAGGTAAGGTAGCAGCCTTCATCGTAACTAGGAGTACATAATGCTACGGTACTGCCAAAAATCAAAGCTTAAAAATAAAATCTAGCAAAAGAAAGAAGCCAGCTGAATAGCAAAGGAAGAGGATGTGATTAGGGTGGCCTTAAACTACTGAAGTTTTAAAGTATTAACATTTTTAAAAAGGACATTGTAGTATCTCTCTGGCCTGCCTCAATTAGAAACCAGGCAGCCATGTATCCTACCTGTTATAATTTTGGAGAAGCCTTCAGAGAGAATCTTTAAGAAACTTGAGGAAAAATACAATAATTGAGTCGGGTTATGATTAAAGCATGAATTACCTCAACTGGCTCATTAATGTTCAGATAAAAGGGTGTATTAGATAAACAGATCTTACTCACAATCTGTATCCTAACGATGGTTGGAAACACCTTTCATAAGAGAAATGGGGGGATACAATCGCCTTTGCATTTTCTTTTTCTTAAAGAAAAAGAATATAATGCAATTGTTTGATGTCCTCTCCTTGGGAGCTTATCTTTAGAGAAACATGTTGCCAGAGATAAAAAATAAAATAAAAATAAAAACGATGCCAGAGATAGCAAAATTTATGCCAGATTCTTTGAAACTGTTGAAATGTTTGGTTGTAATTTTACTGCTTTCTGAACTATTTTGTGACACAAAATTTAAATTGCAAGGCCCCAGGTAATAGATAATCAGAGTTGGAAGGGACCTTGTAGGTCATCTAGTCCAACCCCTGCCCAAGCAGGAGACCCTACATCATTTCTGTCCAATCTCTTCTTGAAAGTTTTAAGTGATGGCGCTCCCACAACTTCTGAAGGCAACTTCTGTTCCATTGGTTGATTTTTTTCACTGTCAGAAAGTTTATCCTTATTCCCAGGTTAAATCTCTCCTTGTTCAGTTTCTATCCATTATTCCTTGTCTGGCCTACAGGTGCTTTGGAAAATAGCTTGACCCCCTTCTCCTCCCTGTGGCAGCCCCTCAAATATTGGAAGACTGCTATCATGTCTCCCCTGGTCCTTCTCTTCACTAGACTAGCCATACCCAGTTCCTTTTGTTCCTTATGTTTACTTTTGTTTTTTCTTGCCTAAGTGTAGGACTTTACTTTTCTCTACATTGAATTTCATTTTGTTAGATATGGCCCAGTGTACTAGTCTGTCAAGATCTATCTGGATCTTGAGCCTATTTTCTTGGGTGTTAGCTATTCCTGCCAGCTTAGTATCATCTGCAGATTTGGTACACTCCCCTTCTATTCCCTCAACGGTTGTTAATAAAGATATTGGGCCTAAGATCATTGAGGTCCCAAAATACAGGTGCACCTTGACTTACAACAGATGATTTCAAAGTGACAACGGTAAAAGGACTTATGACCATTTTTCACAGTTGCCACCTTTGTGGCATCTCCATCAACATGTTATCAAAATTCTGACGCTTAGTAACTGACTCATATTTATGACTGTTGTTGTGTCCCAAAGTCATGGGATCACTTTTTCCAACCTTTTGACCAGCAAACCCAATGGGGAATCCAGATTCATTTAACAACTGGGTTACTTCAATTTATCAACTTCAGTGATTCACTTAGCAACTGTGGCAAGAAAGGTCGTAAAAGGAGGCACAACTCACTTAAGAAATTTCTCCCTTAACGACAGACATATTTGGTGGTTGCAAGTTGCAAGTTGATGACTACCTTTTCTACAGGGGGAAGAGAGAGAAATATGTTTATAGCCTCAGAAATAATTTATTTTTAGCCTGGTTTTGGGGCAAAGAATTCCCCAAGCATTTAGACAATTCTTATCAGGAATTTATGGGATAGATGGTGAAACCCTACATTGCACAAGAGCTCTGAAAATAGGTGTTATACTACCGGCAACTAGCAGAGCTGGCAGCAGAGTTGAACAGTGAGGAGGTTGGGGAGGAACCTGGGCCAGTCCTGGAGGCAGAGAAAGGCTCGGACTAGGGCTCTGCGTCAGAGGCAGAGATGGGGCCAGGGCAGTCTGGTAGTCATCAGTTGTCAGGATTCTGGCAATTACTCCAATTAAATCATGAGTCTCGAGCCACACTCCCAAAACTAAAAAAGATTTATTTGAAGCTACCGTTCTACGTCAGGCATTTACCTGGGTGTAGCCAACTCTGACATACGTAATTCACTGTCACCCTTGATCCTGCTTTTCCCCCACCCTTCGGGGTGTATCATCCAATAAAAAATATACATAGCCAAGAGTCAATCATGCTCTCCAATTAGATTTTTGCACGGCAGAAGCTTCAGTCATCTAATCAATGTTTGAAGAAAATATGAATGGAATGTACTTTCGATTCCACACTGCTGCCTGCTCTTTGAAACTCCCCCACTTCTTTCTGTTGTCAACTATAAAATGTGTATTCAAAATGTTTTATCAGTTGACATCAGCTGCCTTCAGAGTCAGACAGCAGTGAGGCAGGGAGCAGCTGGAGCCAGTTCCCAGCCTGCGAATGCACAGAGCTACCAAAAGGAAAGAACAGTTACAAACTTAGGGTCGATGTGGGAGTAAAACCACAGGTGGATGATGAATGGCCCCTCCCATAGAGATTAAAAGAGGAGCAAAAGGGGAGGGGGCTTTTGCAGGAAACAATTTGTTCATTGCAGCAGTGTGGAGATCTGTCTGTGCATCTCAGAGACTCTGTGCTGAGTCCTTCCTTGTCAACACTGCATTTGGAAATATTTACTTGGCAGCTCTCCAGGCTAGATAAAGTCTGCACTTCTAATTACATCCTTGAAAGACCATTTGCCAGGCCTTTGGCTGAATGTGAATGCAAGAAATTCACCTTTATTTCATTAAAGGGGTTTTGATAGGGCAAAGAGTCTGCTTAGTGCTTTTTGGAGAAGCCTAGGTCAGAACAATAGTATAAAAAGATGGCTATTGGACTGCATAGGTCATTACAGAAACAAAAACTGTTGGTAGATTTTGTTAAGCCTGGGTTGCCCAACCAGGGTTAAGGAGACAAGCTAAACAGAATGTGCAGCATTAGCCAGATAGGCACACAGATAAATGAGTGAGATATGTTTGTATGTTTGTTAACATACAGTAAAAATAACAGATACGCTTGTGCTATCAAAAATATAGTTTATTCCATTTATAGCATAGTCAAAATAACAGTCCATTAGTCATGTATCATTTAGTCAGTCCATTCAAGGATATTCAGTTAGCAAAGTCCGTGTAGAATATCCTATGTCAGTTCACTTACAAATCAGTCCTTTGTCTCTCTCCCGTTCGAGTAACACAGTCTTGAGTCCATGCAGTAATTAGGGATCATCAAAGCCAGAAAGAGAGCAAGCTGTCGTCTTGCTTCTTTTAAAGTGCTTTCACAACCACTCCCTTAATTACATTCCTATATTTAAAGTTGCAGACACTTTAACTTATAAACTATGATTACATATTTATTATTTTACCTAAACCAGTTAGGATAAACAATGTTATCCCTAACAGATTTGATCAGAAATTCTCCAGCTTGTTTACTCCACAGCATTTGTCAAATTGTTAATGTCACACCCTCAGTGGCTTCCATCGGTCCCATCACTTCTATGAAAGGATTTAAGCTCCTCCCTGATTATCATTTATAAAGCTGAAGTTTAAAAATACAATAAACATCCCAAAGGGACCAGATTTCCCAGAGTGATGGATCCATTTCCGGTTAGAGGAATACAGCTCAAATACAGCTCATCAGTCTGGAATCCGCACTGTATATCGGACATTAATACAACTGAGCGAGTCCAGAAGTATTTCATGAGAAAAGTACGATATTCCTATGCTCACAACAGAATACCCTATATCACCAGGCTTGAGATCTTGGGCTTGCACAACCTTGAACTACGCCACCTATGGTTAGACTAAAGCATAGTACGCAAAATTATCTGCTGTAATGTCCTACCAGTCAATGACTACTTCAGCATCAACCACAACAATACAAGAGCACACAACAGATACAAACTCAATGTAAAACACTTCAAACTCAATTGCAGAAGGTACGACTTCAGCAATAGAGTGGCCAATGCCTGGAATACACTACCTGACTCTGTTATTACATCCTCAAACCCCCACTCTTTTAACCTTAAACTATCCACTATTGACCTCACCCCATTCCTAAGAGGTCTGTAAGGGGCGTTCATAAGTGCACCATCATGCCTCCCATCCCTGTCCTATTGTCCCCATTTATTCGTACCTATTTCCTGTATTCTCACACATGTTTAGTCCTTATACCTATTATCTTGTAAGCGATTGACAAATCAAATAAATAAATAAAAATAAATAAATAAATAAGACAGAATTTAGAGGGAAAAACAACAACTTTTCAACCAGGGGAAAAAAATAGGCTTCTGGTTGAAGCTACCTACTCAGAAAACAGTGACTCTGTTTTAAAATATTTTATGATATAACTATAGTATGCCTGCTTGGGAGTATCAACCTGATCTTTCCATCCATTTTTATAAGACAAAAATAAATGTTTCTTAGCTTACCAGATTGCTCACTCTTCATCCACATAATAGAATAGAATAGAGCAGGAGAACCTATACCCGTGATGGTGAACCTATGGCATACATGCCAGAGGTGGCATGCAGAGCCTTCTCTGTGGACACACGAGCCATTGCCCCAGATTGGCTCTGCTGCATATGCGCGCATTCATCTCCTGCCAGCCAGCTGGTCTTTGGATCTCTGCTATGCATGTGCGAGGGGCAGGGGCAGGGGGAGGGGGATGCATGGGGAATGGACTTGCATGTGAGGGGATGCATGCCCATGGGAGGGACAGGGCACATGTACAGGGGGTGTGCATGTGTTGCATTTTGGGGGAGGATGTGCACATGAGCTTTGGACATGTGGTGCCGAAAAGGTTAGTCATCCCTGACCTATACCATTACAGATAAGTGACTGTCCAGTCTCTTCTTAAAAACCTCCAGTGATGGGCCATGATTTCTGAAGGCAACTTCTGTTCCACTGGTTAATTGCCCTCACTATTAGGAAGTTTCTCCTGAATTCCAGGTTGCTTCTCTCTTGGATCAGTTTCCAACCGTTGTTTCTCGTCCTGCCCTCTGGTGCTTTGGAAAACAAGACCCCCACTCTTCTTTGTGGCAGCCCCTCAAATACTAGCATACTGCTATCATGTCACCCCTAATTCTGATTTTCATTGGACTAACCAGACCCTGAATCTGCAGCATAAATGAATGATGTTCTCTTGGCAAAAAGCTCCAGTCGAAATCCCCGGGTTAATTCTGTCTCTGCAATATTTTCCAGGGTGGGATATGCTGCAAAATTTATTGCAATGTGATAACTGAAAGCAGAGTTTTTCTAACCTTTGGCCTTATTAAGAATAATCAATTTACCGATACCTTAACAGGAACAAGAGGCAAGCAAGACCCTACAGAGGCAGGCAAGATAACTGCACCAAAATGATTTTTTCCTGAAGCCCATGAAGCAAATTAATGTTTTTCGCTCACCGCTCTCAAGAGTTCAACATTAAGTTTTCTTCAGTAAGAATGATGAGTTTAGAAACCTCTGTGTATTTTTCTCCATTTTGGTAGATGGAAGTCCAGAAAGTGATATTATCTCTCCTGCTTCAAAACTGGGAATGTGCCAAAGTTCTCTGGTATGCATTTAAGAAAGCAGGCCATAAGAGAGAAAGTGCTGGAAAGCTTTTCACTGCTTCGATACGTTTTCCTCCTCTTATGTAAGGCAGGCATTGTTGAATACAAAAAGACAGACCGTCACAATGCAATGAGCTATTGTCATTTTGGCATCATCTTTCCATTTGGAATGAAAAGAGCCGTGGTAGCACAGTGATTAGAATGCAGAACTGCAGGCTACTTCTGGTGACTGCCGGCTGCCTGCAATTTGGCAGTTCAAATCTCACCTCAAGGGTCAAGGCTGACTCAGCTTTACATCCTTTTGAGGTTGGTAAAATGAGGACTCAGCTTAATGGGGGCAAGTGGTTGACTCTGTAAACCGCTTAGAGAATGCTGTGAAGTGGTGTATAAGTCTAAGTGCTATTGCTATCTAGGTTAAGATAGCAAGCCAATTTAGGAAGTGCAGTGTAGTTCCCTGCTTTAACATCTTGCAATTTCCTCCCACCTGTGCCTCATCCAGCCCAATGCTAGGACAGACGCTACAGTGAAGTCAGGATGACAAAAACTTTACCTAAAGCATTAACAACAAAAATGTCACTTAAAGAGAAACAAATAAATGGTGCTTTCTCCTCTAAAACTGCCATTCTTCCATATAAAACAAGGTAGTCTTCATTCTAGATAGGCTTAAATATGATCCATTTCACAAGAATAGCAATAAGAACAATTGCAATACATTGAGACAGCAGTATGGAAGAGAAAAAACTAAAGAAAATAAATGAATATATACAAGGACCTGCAAATATAATAAAATTAAAGGTAATAGAGATAGTAATCAGTGCTTTGAGTACAATCTCAAAACATATGAAGATGCCTGGAACCCAGAGGTACTATTCCGCAGGTTCTGACCAGTTCTGGAGAACTGGTAGTGAAAATTTTGAGAAGTTTGGAAAACCGGCAAATACAGCCCCGCCCCCATCGATTGTCTGCCTCCCGAGTCCCAGTTGATTGGCTGGGTCTTCCTTTGTTGCCCTGCATAGGAGAACAAAGCTGGAAAGCAGGTTAGTAGGGTGGGGAGGGAATGGGGATTTTACAGTATCTTTCCCCTGCCACACCCACAAAGCCACATCCACCAAGCCATGCCCACAGATCCGGTAGTAAAAAATTTTGAATCCCACCACTGCTGGAACACTGTTGGTATTGACAAAATCACCATCAGTCAATTGCAAAAGGCAGCTTTACTTGAAATCATTTACAACTTTTGACAATACCTTTAACACATCTGTTCTGTACCTTCATTTGCATTCTTGAAACCCCGCGTTTTGATTGGTCAAAGCGCGGGGTGATCTGATTGGTTTAGCGAGCTGCGCTGATTGGCCCACTGAGAATCTCCCGCGATTGGCGGATACGAATCGCGGGAGATTCAAAGCGGTGCCATTGGCCGTGGCCACCGCGGCTTGAGAATAAAAAGCCACAAGTTTTCCCTTGGAGCCAGATCGGTTCCGGGGGCCTAATAAAGAGCTGAAACCACAGTCACTGCCTCCTGGTCTCCTTGCCGAACGGACACGACACTGGCGACGAAGGTGGGATCCCAAGGCTGAACCCCATCGAGCACGTGTCCGCCGGAAGCAAGACCGACGAGATGGCCAGCATCGCTCTGCCTGCACCCTTCAACCCCGCTAGCGAGGACTGGGAATCCTACACAGACAGATTCCTCATGTTCCTCGAATGCAGCAACATGAAGGATGCCACCGGGCCAAAAAAACAAGCCGTTTTCCTGACACACTGCGGGCCCGCAGTGTTCAATATGGCAAAAGCTCTCGCGAAACCCGCCGACATCAAAGTGATGGACTGGGATGACCTCGAGCCCTTGCTCCGCAACCACTATGCCCCCGCCGTGCCCACCCTCATCAGGCAGCACGACTTCTACCGGTGGGACCAGAAACCGGGCTAAAAGTGAAGAGGGAAAAGTGCCAACTTTACACAGAGCGGGTCGAGTTCCTGGGATACCTCCTAGACCGGCACGGCATCCACCCCACCGGAACTAAAATCAGAGCCATTAAGGAGGCTCCCACACCTAGGATTTAAACAGAACTGCAGGCGTTTCTGGGACTGCTTAATTTTTACAACGTTTTCCTGCCCCAGAAGGTGACCGCAGCAGAGCCTTTGCATAGGCTCTTGGACAAGGCGGCTACCTGGACTTGGGGGAAACGCGAGGAAGCCGCCTTCAGGAGAACCAAGGACCTGCTCACCTCGGATGCCATCCTCATCCAATACAAAGAGACCCTACCACTCGCCGTCACATGCGACGCCTCACCCTTCGGCGTCAGCGCCGTCCTCAGCCACACAATCCCGGATGGAAGAGAAGCACCCATCACTTTTTTCTCCAGCACACTCACCAAACCGGAGCGGAACTTTAGCCAGCTGGACAAGGAGGCCCTAGCCATCGTCACAGCAGTGAAGAGGTTCCACGAGTACCTCTACGGCCGCACCTTCACAATCATCACGGACCACAAGCCGTTGCTGGGCATCCTGGCAGGAAACCGGGCCACCCCAAACATTTTATCTCCCAGGATGACAAGGTGGTCCGAATTCCTTACCGCCTATAGCTACCGGCTCACACACCGACCCGGTAAGACTATTAGACATGCAGACGCTTTGAGCCGCTCACCGCTACCCGACCTAGACACCGACCCAGCACCCACAACGAGCACCCTCAGCATAGAGACTCTGCCCGATCTACCCATAACCGCGTCAGACATTGCCCAAGAAACCAATAAAGACAAACGTCTGGTGCGGGTGTCACATTGGGTAGAGAAAGGGTGGCCGGAAAAGGACAACGACAAAGCATTCAAAACATTCCGGAACCGGCAAACGGAACTTTCGCTGCAAAAAGGGTGTGTACTGTGGGGGGATAGGGTGGTTATCCCGGAAAAACTGCAAGAGAAGGTATTGGGGTTGTTACACGAGGGGCACCCAGGCATAGTTAGAACAAAAGCCCTGGCCAGAAGTTACGCTTGGTGGCCAGGGATGGATAAGCAAATCGAGGCCTGGGTGGCAAGGTGTCAACGCTGCCAAGAAACCAGACCGAGCCCTCCACGGCACCGATCCTGGAATGGGAAACCCCCAGGGGACCATGGTCTAGGGTCCACATAGACTTTGCCAGGCCCACCAAGGTATACATACATTCCTAGTAACCGTAGATGCTTACTCCAACTGGCTGGAGGTAAGCAACATGAAATCCACCACCACAGAGGCCGTAACCAAGGAACTTTGCAAACTATTCGCAACCCACGGCCTCCCGGATGTCATCGTGTCGGACAACGGGCCCCAATTCACCTCGCTGGAATTTGAAAAATTCCTAGCGGAACGGGGCATACGACATGTACTGACAGCTCTGGTGCATCCGGCGGCGAATGGAAGGGCGGAACGGATGGTTCAATTCACGAAAAAAACCATCCAGAAAATCGAACATGGGGAGATCCAAGACAAAATAAATAAAATGCTTTTTATCCAACATATAACCCCGAACACAACAACGAACAAAAGCCCGGCAGAGCTACTGATGGGGAGGAAAATAAGGTGCCCACTCGACAGACTGCACCCCACATACAACCCGGAAAAACCCCCAAACTCCTCCAGCAAGCACCAGTCTTTTGCGCCAGGCGACGCTGTCTACGCAAAAAACCTAACCAGAGACCTACTATGGGTACCAGCAACCATAACCCAACTGACAGGTCCCCACTTGTACCGGCTGCAAACAACCGACGGACGAGCATGGAAACGCCACATCGATCAAATAAGATCGAGAACGGCCACAAGAAACACAACCGACATGCAACCAGACACAGAAAATCCCCTTAACACAAGCCAAGAGGGGAGGGAATACCCCGGGAACCAAAACCCAGAAGAAAACCAACCATACTCACCAGCAAGCAGCCAGCTCGAAGCCTCACCAGGGAGAAGCAGCCAGGCCAGCTCGACCAACCCAGAAAGACCGGGCGGGAGCGGCAAGAACCGCAGCTCAACCAGCCCAGGTAGACCGGGAGGGAGCTGCGACAAGCGGCCCGGCAAGGCCTACCAGGCGGTTCCATCGACGAGGCCAAGAGACACAGAGAACCCGACCGAACTGGCCGGGAGCCAACCAACGACTGACCTGCGCAGGTCCAGTAGGCAAGTGCAGAGCCCCGCCTACTTACGGGACTACGTTATGTAGGACCAAACCAAGAGGGGAGGGGTGTTCTGTACCTTCATTTGCATTCTTGAAACCCCGCGTTTTAATTGGTCAAAGCACGGGGTGATCTGATTGGTTTAGCGAGCTGCGCTGATTGGCCTGCTGAGAATCTCCCGCGATTGGCAGATATGAATCACAGGAGATTCAAAGTGGTGGCATTGGCCGCGACCGCCGTGGCTTGAGAATAAAAAGCCGCAAGTTTTCCCTTGGAGCCAGATCGGTTCCGGGGGCCTAATAAAGAGCTGAAACCACAGTCACTGCCTCCTGGTCTCCTTGCCGAACAGACACGACAACATCGAACAACAGCTTCTGTCTGCCTGAGGTCCTTGGGAAGGATTCAAGATGTGGACAAAAATATGAAATCCAGTCTAAACATCTGGTTGACCAACCAGATTATCTTGCTCTGAGAATTACTCTGTAGGGTTTTTGTTCAAAGTGCAATGAAGTCATCCTAAGGTTTTGCTATCAAAAAGATTCATGTTATGAAATGATTTGTTTAATGGACTCTTATATTAGTTTTCATAGTGGAATTGTCATTGATGTAACAACATCCACGCCTCCTTCTTGGAACAAATAGTTAATTCACACAGAGATCATCCAAGACCCTTTACAAATTACCAAAAAGAACAGAAAAGAAATAAGGAAGAAAACTGAATAACCAAATGAGGAATTATTGATACATTTTTCTCAAGTGTTTCAAAATAAAATTCAGACTAAACTAGTTTTTTAAAATGTAAATTCCCCCCCCGCCCAAAAAAAATAACCTCTGCACACATAACTCCAGAGATGCACAGAAAAAGAATATCCAAAATAAAAAAGATATTTTTACCGTTTGATTAAAAATGGCATCTGCATACCATTAAAAATAACTTAAAAATAAATCTGGCATATATATATATATATATATATATATATATATATATATATATATACACACACACACACATATATACACACACACACACACACACACACACACATATATACATATACATATACATATACATATACATATACATATACATATACATATACATATACATATACATAGATATAGATATATAGATATATGTCTGGCATTCAGCTTTGTTCGGGTATTTTCCCACGTCACAGTAGTGGTGCTTTTAAAGTTGTAGCAACGTTTCAGCAGAATCTCATCTGCCATCATCAGGCTTCTGTATAGTGTTCGTCTGTGAGTTAGACTTTTACAGTTAGACCTGTAACTGTAAGATTCCCTAGAGGCAACTGGAACAGTATCAGAGCAGAACTAAAGAAATTCAGACTAATGAGTAGCTGGCTCAGCTTTATTTAAAACAAGCCATGTGATATTTGCATCTCCAAACTCAGATATACAATTAGAAATACATTTTTTTGTTTCTCTGTATGATTTCCTTATTCAACACACAAGTTCCTACAAGGAAAGAAGGACAATTGTTTGAAAACATTGTCTTATTACTAAAGGAAATGTTTTCCAATACAGTGGTACCTCGGTACTCATTGTTAATTGGTTCTGGGAGATGCAATGAGTACCAAAAACAGTAAGTACCGAAAACAATAAGTACCAAACAATTTTGTCCCACGAGGAATAATATAGTGAGTCATAAGGGAGCTGACAATGACAAATTCTAGCTTGTGTGTTAAGTACCAAACCAACAATGAGTACCGGGACAAAAATTTTGCATCACAATGCATTCAGTTATCAAAATTGATTAGTTTCAAGGCAATATGGTATTTGCAGTACAATGCAGTGAGCCATGTGCAGATCTGTACTCTGGGGAAACAAAGCAACCACTTCATAAGTGCATGGCACAATATAGGAGAACAAAACCATCAGGACTAGATTCAGCAGTCCATCTTAATTTAAAAGACAAAGGCCACTCTTTTGAAGATAGCAAAGTCTACATTTTGGACAGAAAGGACCAGTTTGAAAGAGGGATCCAAGAGGCCATCTATGTCAAAATTGAACAGCCCTCTCTCTTCAGAGAGGGAGGGATACAACATCGTGTATCTCCAGTCTACAACACAGTCCTTTCAGCAGTTAGGGTTAGGTTCCACACCCATTTGCACTACTCAGGTGACCCTGATGACACAGATTAACTTCCAGGTGGCTTTGAGACTAGCTAAAAGAATGCAAATGACCAGCTGTCTGCAAGAAGTATAAATCCTTCCATTCTGGATCATCCAGTCAGAACTGAAGAAGCTTCTTGGATGAGAAGTGAATTATCTTCAAAGAAAAACCAGAAAGTCCAGTTGCCTCTTGAAAAAGCACCTTTGAAACAACCAGGATCTGGATGACTGAGAATCTCCATAGACTCTCAAAGTAGTTTCAGTACCTAAGTACAACTGTACAAATAAGAAAAAATTCAAAAATTCTAGAGCAGAGAGTAAAATCATCAGTTTATAAGGACATTAGAAACAAGAAAGTAAAAAATAGGTTTCCAAAGACAGACCTTTCTAGAATAAACATATTTTATCTTTTAAGTTGTAGATATGCCATGGACATAATAATTTCATCTGACAGATTGCCCTGTGACATTCTGATTAACAAGCTAGTTAATTTGAATGGCAAGTTTATTTGGCTTAAACCCATACAGAGCGTGTTCATCATTTATTCATCAAACTGAAATAAGATAGTGAGGCATCGAGGATTATATATTTTTAAAAAACGCTCTATCTTCAATGCAATACGTTTAATATCTTCATCAATGATTTGGACAAAGAAATGGAGAGGATCTGCAAATTGCACAAAACTGGGAAATCTAATACCGTTGTCATGCCCCTGCATATAACTTTTATATACTGTTGTTGCTCTCTAGCCTCATCTAGTGTCTGGAGCAACAAATATTCCCTAACATATGATCTTTATATACTGTTGTTGCTTTCTAGCCCCATCTAGTGGCTAGAGGGACAAATACCAAGTATGTTGTTGGAAGCTGACCCAACCCATTCACCCATTTGCCCCCACTCTGAAACCAAGTGCACGCTGGGAAGCTAGACTCCATTTCCTTTAGCATTTGGAGAAGGCAGAAGCACAAAGAAGAATCTATCTTAATCTGTGGCACATGGTCATCCAAGGACAAACCCACATCCTACACACAGAGCATTGCTGTTGAGATTTAAATTGCTTGTATTTATTAATTGCTACGTTCGGCAGCAACTCAATACTGTCTATCTTGTACTTGGTTCTCATTGTATGTATCCCTATTATCCCCAGTTTTCACCATGTCCTGTTCTTTCAATAGAACATTCAGATCTATGCACACGGTCTGTTTTATTGGAGGATAGGTGGGTTTAGCTGCATGTCGTATTGCACACAGACTAACATGTAGTGGGGACAGAACATAGAAAATAGAAACACAATTGAAAATGATTTGGAAGGGTTTGAGAAATGAGCAGAAGCTAACAAAATGAAATATAATAGACAACATGCACTATAGTTTACCTGGGGGAAAAATAAATGGAATAGGGTGGGAAATACTTGACTTTGTAACAATATGCAGGGGAAAGATTTGGGAATTGTAACTGATCACACAGGGAGCTTAATATGAGTTCCATATATGTCGTGGTGGCTAAAAAAAAGCAAATTAAATTTTGGATTGGATGAACAAAAGTTCTTTTTTCTAAATCACAGGGAATGATAGCTCCATTTTATTTTGCATCAATCCAAGTTTAGCCACCACTTTAAAAAAAGGATTTCCTCTGATGCTATTTTCTCACTCTTCCAATTTTTAGCAAATACAATCCTAGCCACTGTTAATACATTTACAATCAGATATTTCAAGTCTTTACTGTATGTATCTGGTAAGATTCCCAATAAAAAGAACTCCGGTTTCAAATCTATATGTTTCTTTGTCATTTTTTCCAACCACATGCGAATTTTAGTCCAATATTTTTTAGTCGTCCTCACAGGTCCACCACATATGGTAATATGAGCCAGGTATCTGATGACATTTCCAGCATTTTTCAGATTTGTTCTTAAACATTCTTGCTATTCTTGTCGGAGGAAAGTGCCACCTGTAAAACATCTTATACAAATTTTCTTTATATGCTGTTGACATTGTCATTTTATAATTTTGAGACCACATTTTTTGCCATTTCTCTAAATCAATCCCATATCCAAAATTCTTCCCCCAAACAATCATAGTTTCTTTAACTTATTCTTCCTCTAATTTCATTCCCAGTAAATAACCATATAATTTTTTAATCATCTTCTCATCAGTACCCATCAAGATCTTATCTAGATCAGTCTGCTTATCATAGAATCCCTCTGTTTTAGAATCTTCATCATATCTTGAATGTATTTGCGCATATGAAAACCAATTTATCTTTATAACTTGTTCCTCTAAATTTTGAATCGATTTAAGTTCACCCTTTTCATCCAATAGTTCCCCATATCTTACTGTTTGTTCCTTCTTATAAATTATAGGATAGGAAAATGCTTCAATACTTGATAATCAAACTGGAATTTTCAAATAACATTGTCTTTTTATCTTCTCCCAGTTTAACCACAAAGACTCCCATATATAATGTCTTCTAAAGTAACCCTGTGTTTTAGTTCCCTTATATCATAAAAAAGCATGCCAACCCAACAGCTAATCATGACCTTCTAATGTCAACAATCTAGTCTTTCTTAATGTTATCCATTCCTTGACCCACATCAAACTTGCAGCTTGATAGTACAATTCCCAATTGGGCAGGCCGAAACCTCCTCTAATTCTAGCATCTTGCAAAAGCTTTAGCTTTATTCTCGCTTTCTTACCTTGCCATATAAACTTCAACATAATTTTATTTAAATCTTCAAAATAGTCTTTTTCAAGCCTAATTGGTATTGTTTGAAACAGAAATAGAATTCTAGGTAAAATATTCATCTTAATTGTTGAAATTCTCCCTATTAATGATAATTGCAAGTTTTCCCATTTCTTCAAGTCTGTAGCTATCTGTTGTTTAAGTTTAATATAATTATTATATTTTAATGTGCTACATCTTGCTGTCTATTAAGAAAATATTAAGAAAATATTGGAATGTGCTGAGATGAGTAGATTGACATTTGAAATTAGAGAGCAAGAAGATAAACAATTTTATGAAATTTGGGGTCTTTTTTATCAATGGCTAGATGATAAAATACGATAATAGAATATTTAGAATGTTAGACAGCAAGGAATATCTTTATTTTTTCTTTTGCCTTTGTTATTTGACATTATTTTTATAAAGTGTTTTTAGGATAGATTTGGTATGATTATATGATTTGTTATTGAATAAACTATTTAAAGTATTGTTATCTCAAAAAGCCTGAATGATTAAAAGTATAGTCAAATGATTTTTTTAATAGCGATATTAGGATATATAAGTTTGGATTGACAATATGAGTTATGTAACATAACTGTAATTGAGACTATAAAATGAATGCACAAAACTGATGAACCAACCGACACACTGTATGTACATAAGAGAGTTGATGTTTTAATGTTTTGTTTGTCTTGTTTGTTTGTAGAAAATCAATAAAATTCTTTAAAAAAAAAAAAAAGATTTCAAGAAACTGGGTCAGTTTCAAAGAATTACAAAAAAGCATGATTGGGGAAACAGAAACAAGTTCTATGGAAAGGGATTGAAGAAATATTTAAGCTTGTGATAAGAAGAGGAAGGGGAGGTGTGACAGCTTTCTTCAAATCCCTCAAAAGGTATCAGAGACCTTCTTAGTCTCATTCGAGAAAGCAGGACATAAAGCAACCAATTTAAATTACAAATGGGCAAATTTGTAACAGTAAAAGTAGGGATCTCTTGCTCATAAATATGGAGGCCTTCCTTTCAGTAATGCAGACAGAAGGTTAACAGAAGGTTATCTCTGTTGGAGATGCTTTAATCAGGATGTCAGCCTTAGAAGGAATATTTTACTTGGAAACTTCAAGGCTGGCACATTCAGTGCCTGGGAATTTGGGAGAGGGGATTTCATAGAGAGGTAGAAGATTAGACTCAACTACATCCTTTCTCAAAGAGTCAAGGACATGTTGCCCTGCACCTGGATAGGAGTGAGTGGAGGAATGTCTCCAGTTGGGAGGACATTTGATTGGACCATGTGATGGGTGCAGGGGATGGATCTTTGATTTTCTTTTGGGAACGGAAAACCCAGAACTTTCAGATTTGGGTTTTTCCCAGATGTGCCTATATTACAATTCTAATAAAATGTAAATGTGAGGAAATTCTGTCTTGGAGTTTATTGGTTTAGGGCTGGTTAGTTGGAACACTGACATAGGAGTCCTGCAATGAGCACAGAATTTGACCTGCTAATACTTTTTAATTATTTTGGGGGAAAGGCAATGTATCAAAGCTATCAAAGATCCTGAATGTAAGTGAATGTAAAGTGAATCAAAGCACCTGAGACAAAGTGGTTCATGTATATCTGACTTGGTTTAGACAAATTGCAGCTTAAGCACAGAAGCTCATCACATCTCTTTAATTCACTTATTATTTTGACTCTCCTATCTTACAAGATTACAGTTGTAGAGATTTAATTCATGATAGCATGTGCCCCTAGAAGATGTACAGGATATAAATTAAATGAATAGAATAGAATAGAATAGAATAGAATAGAATAGAATAGAATAGAATAGAATAGGGGTAGAGTGTGAATAGAGTAGAGTAGAATAGAATAGAAAATAGAATAGAATAGAATAGAATAGAATAGAATAGAATAGAATAGAATAGAATAGAATAGAATAGAATAGAAAATATTGAATAGAGTAGAGTAGAGCAGAGTAGAGCAGAGTAGAATAGAGTAGAGTAGAGTAGAATAGAATAGAATTATTTATTGGCCAAGTATTTTTGAAAATAGAATAGAACAGAACAGAACAGAACAGAATAGAATAATAACTTTATTGTCACTTTAAATCTACCCTCACTGGCATACATTAAAATGAAATTTCATTGCATACAGCTCTCAAAGGGTCACTACCTCCACTATGTACTACATAATCATGACAGAATGAATGAATGAATGAATGAGTGAATAAATAAATAAATAAATAAATAAATAAATAAATAAATAAATAAATAAATAAATAAATAAATAAATAAATAAATAAATACAAAAGTATGCATATACCCAAATACCTACATATATTATATGACACGGAGAAACAATACAGTCTAGTTCAGATGTATGCATGTACATGGCAAGAAAAATGAATCTTGCAGCTTTACCAGATGGATGTCATAGAGAACAAAGCTGTTACAGAATCAGGTTGTCTAGCTAAAAATACTTTGAAACTTCTTCCTGGAGGGGAGCAACAGAAACAAACCATAAAGTAGGTGTGTGGGGTCTCTAATAATGCTTTGCATTCTAAGCACAAAATGTTTATAAGCAGCATCCTGAATAACGAGAAGTAAATTTCCTACAATCTTCTCTGTTGTCCTCACCACTCTCTGAATGGACTTTCTGTCTGAAGTGCTGCTGCCACCAAAGTAAACAGTGATGCAGTTTGTTAAAACACTTTCAAAAGTGCCTCTGTAAAAAGTGACTATCTGTTTACAGTTTTTGTATATAACTTGAAGAGAGTTGTCTTCTAAAATGTTGCCTGGTTATGTTTGCTGAATGGCTGGGTGCATTGTTCTCTCAATTGTCCAGGTTCTCTTTTTATACATTCTTCACTATATATTGTCTTCTTTTCATTTATAAACCAGCCAAAGTCCATAAAGAGTCAGACAACATCTGAATTTGGGTTAATACAATAAATGACTGCAATCTAAACAAAATAAAACAAAATATGTTTTCCAAAACTGTGGTCCTACTTACATTATTATGGCGCAAATGCACAACTTTAAAAAATCTTTTTCATATAGTGCGCATAACCTAAAGCTTGTGCATGGTTCTAGTGATTTTCCAGAAATTGAAAGTGTCAGCAAACTGGGGCACATATAAAAAAAAAACACAGGTGTTCAAAAAGTTATTTCACCAAACTGTTTTGCCTATTGAATTTGCAGGTGAGATTGACCTGAGCAAATTGGCCTATTTATAAAATGATTGCAACTGTGGAATAAGAAAATTTAAAACATCAGCTGGATTAAAGCATTATTAGGAATCATCCTCTCTTATAAAAATGACAAGTTTGGGGAACAATTCTTCAGGTAGGACAGTATGTTCAATAAAAGTAATAAGTGGCACAAGGAAAATCATAGCCTTTGTGCTGTAGTATACATTTAAAGTGGAAAAAAAGAACTTCAGAATTAGGGTAGAAACTTCCATTTTAAGATTTAGACAGTTGAATGTCTACAAAGTTGATCGCAAATGGATACTGTTCTGTCCTCAGTACAAGTGAGCTAGCATGTTGTTCCCTAAGAAACCGAAATGGAAGTTTCTTTGCAATCAAGTGACCATAATGTTTCTGTTTCTTTGTTTTATGTTATCAAATCTGATAATCTGATGATGTGTTAAAAAGTTGTCACCACACAAAGGTTTCAGTACCAAACAGATATTAGTTCAAATATTCAGTTTTGCAACCTGTAACACTACTTATAGCCAAAACTGACAAATAAGAAGGATGAAATGTATTTGAATATTAGTAGCCCAGTTGGGTAGTTGGGCTGTTGGGTTGTTGGTCTGAGCTCCGAGCTTGGCAATTTGGTTGCAAACATTTCATCATCATTCAAGGAGACTTCGTCAGTCCACTTTGAATTGTGCTCGTCTGTTTGTTCAGCTACTTCTGAGTCATGGTCTGATTTCAGATTGTTTGATTGGATGGCTGTTGTTACTGATAAATCAAACAGTCCAAAATCAGACCATGACTCAGAAGTAGCTGAACAAATAACACCCACACTAATTTGCATCATAATAAAAAGGCCAGTGTTCAGACAGACAAGCACAACTCAAAGCACACTGAAGATGTCTCCTAGAATGGTGAGGAAATGTTTGCAACCAAATTGCCATGCTTGGAGCTCAGACTAAAAGCCCAAATAAGAAGGATTTTTTTCCCCCACATACAGATAAAAATTTCCTCTTCTTTAATCAAGGTTAAGAGACATGCAATTCTATACCTGCCAATAAAGACTGAGAGCAGAAATGATTAAGAAAGTATAAGGATGCAGTATTTCAAAAGTGAATTATCATAAACAGTGAGACAATCTCCTGAAAGGTTGAAATGCATATATCATATATCCAACAAATATCATCCTGCAAATGTCATAATTTATTTAATTGAATCTAATGCTTGACACATTGTTGGACCTCAAATTCACTGATATGGATTCTTCAACATTTCAGTGACCACAAAAGGTAAATTCATTATTTAAATTTATAAGACTCACTGCAAGCCTAAACAGCTTAATTGTAAGGAATGGCCTTGGGGGAGGAAGGGAAGGCATGCTACCTGGGAAACAATCAGTTAACAGAGGCAGAGACCCAGTGGCTTAGGATACAGAGGAAGAAACTTAGGAAGTATGCCACCTAATGGATCAAACAATTAAAAGTGGTAGTTTGTGCTTTCAGACTTGCAAAATTCTGTTAATGTAGACTCAGAATGCTTTTCTGCAATGGCCTGGCTGTCACCAACAATGACTATGTTCTTTCTCCATGTTCTCAGTGATTTGTTAGACATTCCATCAAAATTACATATAAGAGATATATATGATTATTTTTTTTTTAGTTTTTTAGGGACAGCAACAACAAGGAAAATATTCTTCCTGAAGCTCTAAATTCACAGCCTTAGTGAAGTTTGCATGTCTACTAAGATACAATACAGTAAAAACAAAAAACCTAAATCCTCTTTTTTCTCAATGCTATTAAACACAGTAAGAAATACGACATAATATAACATTATCTCACAGGTTATCTTTCTGATATCCTATAGGTAGTATTGAGTCTTGTTTTTTTTTTTTCCAAAATGTGTTGCAATTTCTTCTTCCCAGATGACATTCTTTCTGATTCAGGAGCTTTGTTCACTAAAGACTGTTATGTCCTGAATTTGAATACTCGAAATCCCCGCGCCTTGATTGGCTAAGGCGCGGGGATTTCTGATTGGCCAGGCGAGCCGCGCTGATTGGCCCGATTGAGGTCTCCTGCGATTGGTTCAAACCAAGAGCGGGAGACTTGAATCGCTGCCATTGGCCACGGCCGCCGCAGCGAAAAGTATAAAAGCCGCGGGCTTTTTGCTTTTCGCCGGTTCGGTTCCCCATTGTAAATAAAGAGCTTTGAATGAAAGTCACCGACTCTGAGCGTCTTTTTGCGGACACGACACTGGCGACGAGGATGGGATCTCGCCCCTGAACCGAACCCCGTGTCCACCAAAGAACCAGCTCCAGCGCAGAGATGGCGAAGATAGCACCGCCCGCCCCCTTCAACCCCGCCGCCGAGGACTGGGAATCGTACTCGGATTGGTTCCGTATGTACCTGGAATGCGCCGGAATGAAGGATGCCCCGGGCCCGCTAAAACGCGCCGTCTTCCTTACTCACTGCGGACCAGAGGTCTTCCAGATGGCCAAAGCATTGGCCAAGCCGGCAGGCACAACCGCCATGGACTGGGACGTCCTCGAACCTATACTGCGGCGCCATTACGCCCCCGAAGTCCCCATCCTGATACGGCGCAACGAGTTCTACCGCCGAAACCAGAAACCAGACGAAAAATTGAGCGACTTCGTCGCAGAGCTACGGCGCCTAGGAGGACTCTGCGAGTTTGAAGGTCTGAATAGTCTCATAAGAGACCGCTTCGTACTCGGCTTATGGGATCCTACACTCCAGAGCCGACTTATGGCCAAGGGCGACATCAGCCTAGCCGATGCCCTTACCGCAGCCGCAGCCGCAGAAGCAACCCGCACGTCAGCGGACAGCATGCGAAGATCTGACGCGAAGGGCGGAAACAACAACCCGGCAAGGTCGGCCGACACAAGAAACGAAGCAACCGCACACTACGGAGAATACCAGTCAACCTCCAGCACGTCGGAAGACGAGGAGGACATACATCACGTGCAGACGGGACGCGGCGAACAACGAAATCGAAAAAGTCGTAGGTCGAGGACCAACTGCGCCGGGTGCGGCGGCGACCACCCCAGGTCAGAATGCCGATTCCTTGACTCTATCTGTAGGCATTGTGAACGACGGGGTCACATCGCCCGAGTTTGCCGCCAAAAGAAGACCCGCAGCCCGCCCAAATGGGAACAGCACAACAGAAGGAGAGAAAGCTCCCCGCCCAGAGCCAGAGAGCGCCAGCCAGACGGTCGATGGGACCGTACTCAACGATCTCAAAGAGGCGGCGACGGTCGGCGAAAAGAAGAGACCCACCAGACGGTGACCATCGGCCACGCCATCTCCGACGGCGCCAGAAAGGTACACGTAGAAGTCCATATTGAAGGCCAGCCATGCAAAATGGAAGTGAACTCCGGGTCCTACCTTTCCATGATTGCATGACGCGAAATCAAAAGACTAGTGCCTACACTACAAAAAAGAAACGTACATGCCCAAAAGATCATCATAAAAGACTACCAAGGGAATCGCGTCCCAGTAGTGGGCACCAAGAACTTTAATATAACTTACAAAGGCCACACCGAACAACTGCCACTCACGATCGTCGATCGCGACCGCCCAAGCCTACTGGGCTTACAATGGTTCGCCCCGCTTAACATCGCGCTGACAGGTGTCAACCACGTCACCATCGAAGCTTGGGAACAGCGGCTAGCCCAGGAGTTCCAGGAGGTCTTCGATGGAGGCTTGGGCAAGTACCAGGGGCCCCTTATCTCGTTTGACCTAGACCCAAGGGTTCCCCCTAAGCGGCTTAAACCTAGAAGGGTACCATTCGCCTTAAAGCCTAAAATTGACGAGCAGATCGACAAGCTCGTCAAACAAGGGGTATTGCAACCGATAGACCATGCCAGATGGGAGACCCCTATAGTGACCCCAGTAAAGCCAGACGGGTCCGTGAGAATTTGCGGGGACTATAAGGCCACCCTAAATGGCGCGTTGCAACAAAGCGCCTACCCAGTCCCAATAGTGCAACATTTACTGCACTCACTGGGAGGGGGCAAAGTCTTTGCCAAGCTCGACCTCGCCCAGGCATATCAGCAGCTACCTGTGGACGAGAAAACGGCGGAAGCCCAAACAATCGTGACCCATCGGGGGGCCTTCAAGTGTAACCGACTCCAATTTGGAGTCAGCGTGGCACCAGGCATCTTTCAGAGCCTGATGGAACGTTTGCTACAGGGCATCAAGGGGGTGGTGCCTTATTTCGATGACGTATTAGTGGCGGCGCCAAACGAAGCCGAATTAGAAAACCGACTCAGACAAGTCTTAACAAAATTTAAAGAAACAGGACTTAAAGTCAAACAAGAAAAATGCCAACTATGTACAAAGCAAGTAGAGTTTTTGGGCTATCTCCTAGACCGGCATGGCATTCACCCTACGACTAAAAAAGTGAAAGCCATCAAGGAAGCCCCCACCCCAAAGTCTAAAATGGAACTACAAGCGTTCCTAGGCTTGCTAAATTTTTATAATGTTTTCCTACCTCAAAAGGCAACGGCGGCGGAACCTTTACATAGACTCCTGGACAAGAAGGCAGCCTGGACTTGGGGGAGACGAGAGCAAGCCGCCTTTCAAAAAACCAAAGACCTCCTCACCTCCGACGCCGTCCTGTTGCAATTCAGCGAAACCTTGCCCTTAGCTGTCACTTGCGACGCATCACCTTTCGGCGTCGGCGCTGTCCTCAGCCACACCCTCCCAGACCAGAGAGAAGCACCCATCGCTTTTTTCTCCAGGACTCTGACTAAACCGGAACGGAACTATAGCCAGCTGGACAAAGAAGCTTTGGCTATAGTTGCCGCCGTTAAGCGTTTCCACGAATACCTGTACGGCCGCCCGTTCACCATCGTGACGGATCATAAGCCATTGCTGGGCATCCTCGCTGGAAACCGAGCCACGCCGAACATCTTGTCACCCCGGATGACAAGATGGTCCGAATTCCTGGCAGCCTACAGTTACGAACTGCTACACAAGCCAGGTAAGAAAATTTCGCACGCGGACGCTTTAAGCCGCTCGCCTTTACCTGACTCTGAACCTGACCCAGCGCCAACAACAAACACCCTAAGTATCGAGAGTTTACCTATTACCGCATCAGACATTGCCAGAGAAACCGTTAAGGACAGGCGTCTGGCGCGAATCTTACACTGGTTAGAAAAAGGCTGGCCGGAGAAAGACAATGACGAGACTTTTAAAACATTCCGTCAGCGCCAGACCGAACTTTCACTACTGAGAGGATGTATTCTGTGGGGTGACCGGGTGGTAATTCCGGACAGATTGCAAGAGAGGGTCTTAGAGATGCTACATGAGGGTCATCCTGGCATCGTCAGGACTAAAGCCCTGGCCAGGAGTTACGCTTGGTGGCCAGGGATGGACAAGCAAATTGAGGCATGGGTCGCCAAATGCCACCGGTGCCAGGAGACCAGATCCAGCCCACCCGCAGCACCTATCCGGGACTGGGAAACACCACGGGGGCCCTGGTCCAGAATCCATTTAGACTTTGCTGGTCCCACAAATGGGCATACTTTTCTAATCACAGTTGACGCGTACTCCAATTGGTTGGAGGTAAGCGACATGAAATCCACTACCACAGAGGCCGTCGTTAAAGAACTGTGTAAACTGTTTTCCACACACGGCCTCCCAGACGTCGTCGTCTCAGACAACGGGCCCCAGTTCATTTCCATCGATTTCGAACGGTTCCTGGCGGAGAGGGGTATCCGCCACGCATTAACAGCACTGGCGCATCCGGCGGCGAACGGTAGGGCGGAACGGATGGTCCAGTTTACGAAAAAGACTCTCCGGAAAATGGACCACGGGGAGATCAGCGACAAAATCAACAAACTCCTCTTCATACAGCACATCACTCCCAATACCACAACTAACAAGAGCCCTGCAGAACTTCTAATGGGCAGAAAGCTGAGGTCCCCACTCGACAGGTTACACCCGACCTATAACCCGGAGCGGCCCCCAGACTCCAGCTCCAGGTACCGGACATTTGACCCAGGTGACTTAGTCTACGCAAAGAACATGACGGGGGACCCCCTATGGATCCCAGCCATCATAACTCAAGTCACTGGTCCACGGTCGTACCGGCTCCAAACCATCGATGGGCGAGCCTGGAAGCGACATATCGACCAGCTCAGGTCACGAACAGCGACTGACCTCAACCCCCAAGACACGAACCAAGGGGGGAGGGAATACCCGGATAGACAATCGCAGGAAAAAATAAACCAAAAATACTCACCGGAACACAGCCATCGCGAGTCCCCTCCGGAGAAGAACCACCTGGCCAGCTCTACCGACTCGGAGAAGCCAAGCGGGAGCGGCGAAATCCGTAGCTCAACCGACCCGGTAGGCCCAGGCGGGAGCCACGGCGAAAGAACCGGCCCGATCATCCAGCCGGTTCGCACAGAGGCAGGAGCAGCCAAAAAGATGACCGCTCCGGCCGAGTTACAGCATGAAAGTGAGTTGCGCAGGTCAACTAGGACTCGACGGAGCCCCGCCTACCTGCGTGACTACACCACGTGATGGACCATACCAAGAGGGGAGGGGTGTTATGTCCTGAATTTGAATACTCGAAATCCCCGCGCCTTGATTGGCTAAGGCGCGGGGATTTCTGATTGGCCAGGCGAGCCGCGCTGATTGGCCCGATTGAGGTCTCCCGCGATTGGTTCAAACCAAGAGCGGGAGACTTGAATTGCTGCCATTGGCCGCGGCCGCCGCAGCGAAAAGTATAAAAGCCGCGGGCTTTTTGCTTTTCGCCGGTTCGGTTCCCCATTGTAAATAAAGAGCTTTGAATGAAAGTCACCGACTCTGAGCGTCTTTTTGCGGACACGACAAAGACCAACAATAGCACAACTGAAATTATAATTTCTCTGTACATAAAAGCACATGGAGCGATTTGCTTCATTACTAGTGCTTTATTGCCCCCAACAGTTTCCATTATGTACTCTTAGTCTACCATGTGTATGTAAGTTGATAGAACTATTGTTCCTTCATCATAATTTACAAACTCTCTTCTGTTTTCCCTTGTTCGTTTCACTATAAAAACTCCATGCCGCAAGCGATAAAAGTGATAAAAGAAATTTCGATTAAAAAGCAATTCTGGAAAAAAAAACTTCTCAAAGGGCAGATCAATAATTTAATAGTCCTAAACAACCACCTGTAGTCTGGCTTTTTGCAATGTGTGTTTGATCATTTTTACACAATTGTTTCCCAGTTGATTGCACTGGAGCTATCTGTGTTAGAACACATGTTTGCATTCAAAAGAAGGAAGCCAAACCTTTGAATTTTTGGCAATTATATCATGGTCCATTAACTGTCCTAACAATTTATGAGACAGTGTGTCTTTCGAAAATAGCCTCTTTTCTAAAGGTATATCCTGGATTCGTGTTATTACATTGTTTGAACCTTCATAATAATGACACAAAGCAATTGAATTCCGAGGTTCTTCATACTCAAACCAATCTATTCCCACTGTAGGTCAAGGGTTCAACAAATGTCCATTTAGTGTCAGCCATTGCTTGATTTGACATTTTGTCCTTTCTGAGTGGAGTACAACCCCTTTCAAAAATCTGCTGTTTTGATGAATATTTGCCTGATAGATGACAAGTCACGTTCAACACCTGCATTTTTCCACACCTAGATGATACTCCTCGTGAATATCCTGAGAATCTCTTGTATTGATGCTTCTGAATTACTACTCTGTGTTTTCATAAGTACCCCTTGTATAACAAACAGACCCAGCTTGACATATTCTTTTTTTCATTAAGGGAACAGAGCCGACAAAGTTTCATCTGGTTCTATGATTTCCCCCAGCTGGAGACAAGAACTAATTTCACTAAAACATTGGTATGAATTTGATGTCAGTCTTCACTAAAATTCACTTTGTCACATGCAAATGACTATGATAATGCATCTGCCATCACTAAGCTATTTTCAGATTGATAACATAATTGATTTGTTTGCAAATGGAAAGAATATCTTCTCTACCATCATGGAAGTATGTCTCCTAATTCTTTTTAACAATGACCAAAAGCTGACAATTGGAAATCTGTCCATATGTAAGAAGCCTCATATAAGTACTTAGCAATGCCAAGGCTTCCATTTCTATCTGAAATGTTTACTTTCTGTCTTGGTTTTATTTCCTATTGGAGTACATTAGCATATTATAAAAACCATTGCCCTTCAGGAATGCCTTATCGGTATCCAACATCTCAGAATTGGTTTTTTACATTGTTTGTGATAGTGAGATGTAGCTGGAGTTATTTTAAGTGGGCCTTTAAAAAAAAAAAAAAAAGGCATACAACAATCAATTAAGGATTTCAAAATTGCTATACTGAAAATTTGAACTTGTTCTCATTCTCTCTCTGTGTGTGTCTCTGTATGTGTGTATCTCTATCTCTGTGTGTGTGTCTCTGTCTATCTCTCTGTGTGTGTGTGTGTGTCTCTCTCTCTCTCTGTAAACTCTCTGTCTGTCTCTCTGTCTCTCTCTGTGTGTGTCTGTCTCTGTGTGTGTGTGTGTATCTCTGTCACTCTCTGTTTGTCTCTCTGTCTGTCTCTGTAGAAAAGGCCCACAGTTGCTAGCAGAGTGTCCAGATAAACACATGAGAGAATAAAGGACATAAACTTTAGCAGAAGCTATAAATAATCCCTGTTACGAACTAGCAGGCTCATAAGCCTGCAAACCTGACTGGCTTTTTACAAGCAGGCTCGAAATCCTGCATATTTGATTGGTCCCTGAACAGCTGGTCATGACTGGTCATTCTGCACTGATCCGATTGGCTAGTTAGCGGGCTGCCGCAATTGGACGCTCCAAGCGTGGCAAACTTAAACCATTGGACGCTTTGACAGCAGCCAGCTCTATAAAAGGAATGCTGCTGCCATACGTGTTACGCTGTTTTCCTGAAGTCACTAATAAAGAGTCACTATTCGATGTCTCGTCTCCGTTATTGTGCCCATTCTCCGAGATAGAACACTGGCGACGAGGATGGGATGCGGAGACTATAAGAGCTGACTGAGCACGTGGCTGACAATGTGCAGAAAACGACAGAACGACCAGCAGCGCAATACCACCCATTCCATTTGATCCAGCAAACGAAGATTGGGACTCGTATATGGACAGGTTCCAAATGTTCCTGGAAATCAACAATCTGAAGGATGCTATGCCTAGCAAGAAACGCATGGTGTTCCTAACGCATTGCGGACCCGCCGTCTTCAAAATGGCAAAGGTGCTAGCAAAACCGGCTGAAGTCAAAACTATGGATTGGGATACTCCCAATTCTTAGGACTCATTACGCCCCAGCAGTTCCAACCCTCATCAGAAGACACGAGTTTTACCAGAGGGACCAACGGGAAAGCGAAAGCATCGGGGACTTTGTCGCTGACCTAAGAAATTTGGGTGGACTATGTGGCTTCACAAATCTGGAAGAAGCCATGAGAGATCGGATTGTCCTGAGTCTAAGAAACCTCACCATCCAAAGCAAGATTATGGCGAAAGGAGATATCGCACTTGCAGATGCCATAGCGGATGCTACTGCAGCAGAAGCAACCAGGAAGTAAAGCAGCCCGAATGCGCTGAGCGAATGGATCCAACCGTCAACTTGCCAGTGACATTGCAATACCCTCAGAGAGACACACAACAGCCCACCACAAAAACATCGAGTCCTCGTCGGAAAGTGAGGAGGAAGAAGTCAACAGACTCAGATCAGAGCGTGACCAGCGAGACCAGCAAGGTCATAAACCCAACTTCCAATGCACTGGATGTGGGGGGAACCACCCACGAGCAGATTGCAGGTTCCTAGACGCCATCTGTCATTCCTGCGATAAAAGGGGCCACATCTCCAAAGTCTGCAGAAGTAAACGAGTTTCCAGCCCCAAGAGGAACGAAAATAGTTTCCGGCAGACAGCGGGCAACCACCCATCAAACCAGAACCGCCCAAACAACCAGTGGAGCCAGTACAACAGAAACCGAATGCTTGCTACCAATACCAGACGAGAAGAGGCACATCAAACCGTCACCATCGGCCACGCCTCATCAGTGGATGTGAAAAAAAAATCCAGGTAAAGGTCACCATTGAAAATAGAGCGTGCATCATGGAAGTCGATTCCGGGTCTTCCCTATCAATGGTTTCCTGGAAAACTCTCAAACAACTGATCCCTGACATCCGCTGCCAGGATCTTAGCACCCAGAGACTTATATTAAAGGACTACCAGGGCAATCCCGGTTGCTGGTTCCAGTCAAATCCAGGTCTCGTTTAAAGACCACACCGCAACTCTACCTCTCACCATCATTGACAGGGACCGACCCAGTTTATTGGGATTACAGTGATTCGCGCCATTAGTAATCGAATTGGCAGGCATCAACCAGACTGTAAGCGAAGACTGGGAGGCGGCCCTCATCCGGGACTTTCAAGAAGTCTTCACCGAACAATTAGGCAAGTACAAGGGGTCCCCCATTTCGTTTAATCTCTGCCCTGATATCGCATCCATCCATCTAAAGCCACGCCGAGTTCCCTTTGCTCTCAAACCAAAAATTGACGAGCAACTGGACAAATTAATAGCACAGGGCGTACTAGAACCCATCAACCACGCCCGATGGGAGACCCCAATTGTAACCCCCATAAAACCTGACGGATCCCTGAGAATCTGTGGGGATTACAAGGCCACCCTGAATCACACGCTTCAAAAGAGCACTTACCCAGTACCCGTGGTCCAACACCTTCTCCACTCGCTTGGGGGCGGAAAAGTATTCGCGAAGCTTGACCTAGCCCAAGCATATCAGCAGCTGCCAGTAGACGCAAAGACCGCAGAAGCCCAAACAATAGTCATGCACAGGGGTGCGTTCAAATGTAACAGACTCCAGTTCGGAGTAAGCGTAGCACCTGGCATTTTTCAAAGTTTGATGGAAAGGTTGCTGCAGGGCATAAAAGGAGTTGTACCCTACTTCAATGATGTATTGATAGCCGCCCCTACAAGAAGTCATCTAGAAAAACACCTAAGAGCTGTCCTACAAAAGTTCCAGGATGCAAGACTCAAAGTCAAGAAGGACAAGTGCCAATTATGCACTGAGAGGGTTGAATTTCTTGGTTACCTTCTTGACAAACATGGTATTCACCCTACTGAAAAGAAATTAGCAGCTATTAAAAATGCTCCAAGACCTAGAAACAAGACAGACCTCCAAGCCTTCCTGGGCCTCATTAACTTTTATAACATCTTCCTACCCCAGAAGGCGACTGTCACTGAACCCCTGCATAGGCTCTCGACAAGAAGGCTTCCTGGTTTTGGGGACATCGAGAGGAGCAAGCTTTCCAACAAGTCAAAGACCTCCTAACATCAGATGCAGTGTTAATCCAATATAACAAGACACTACCCTTGACTGTGACTTGTGACGCTTCCCCTTTTGCAGTAGGAGCCATCCTGAGCCACATTCTACCAAATGGTATGGAGGCACCTATTGCATTCTTTTCAAGAACTTTGTCTAAAGCTGAAAGTCAATTAGATAAAGAAGCCCTTGCTATTGTATCCACAATTAAAAGGTTCCACGAATACATGTATGGGAGATCCTTTTCCATAATCACAGACCACAAGCCATTGCTTGGCATTTTGGCAGGGGATAAACCAACTCCCCACATACTATCACCAAGAATGACACGATGGTCGGAGTTCTTAGCCACCTACGACTACCAGTTAACTCATCGTCCGGGGAAAACCATTCTCCATGCTGATGCCTGAAGCCGTTCACCATTACCTGAGTTCCTAGATGACCCAGCTCCTACGCTATCCATGCTACAAATTGAGATGCTTCCCTCACCTCCACTAATTGCACAGGATATCACGTTAGAAACAAAAAAAGACCCTTGCTTGGCGCGAGTCCTCAGCTGGGTGGAGAGGGGATGGCCAGAAATCAAACCCAACGACAAATTCAAACCCTTCAAAAGCAGACAGACGGAGCTTTTCTCCCAAAAAGGGTGCGTATTGTGGGGAGACTGAGTAGCCATTCCAGAAAAACTTCAACTCAGAGTCTTGAAAGTGCTACATGATGGACACCCAGGCATTGTACGAATGAAAGCGCTGGCGAGGAGCTATACCTGGTGGCCAGGTATGGACAGACAAATCGAAGCCTGGGTTGCCACCTGCAGCAAATGCCAAGAAACACGTGTGGCTCCACCAGAAGCACCACCAATGGAATGGGAAACGCCCAGGGGTCCATGGTCCCACATCCACATCAATTTTGCAGGACCTACAAAGGCACATAATTTTTCTAATAACAGTGGACGCCTACTCGAACTGGCTCGAGGTAAATGAGATGAAGACCACCACCACAGAAGCGGTCATCAAAAAACTGAACAGACTGTTTGCAATGCACGGATTTCCAGATATCTTGGTTTCTGACAATGGCCTGCATTTTACCGCCCTGGCATTTGAACAATACCTAGTGGACCGGGGTATACGTCACACCCTGACATCACCTGCTCACCCGGCGGCCAATGGTAGAACTGAACGAATGGTTCAGTTCACAAAAACAACCCTACACAAAATGGACCAAGGAAACATCCACGACAGAGTCACCAGGATGCTCCTTCTCCAACATATTACACTGAACAGCACCACGAACAAAAGTCCAGCTGAACTCCTGATGGGCAGAAAACTTAGATCACATCTGGACAGCCTACACCCTGCCTACACCCCAGAAAAGCCCCTGGGGTCCAGCAACAAACATCACACATTTAAGGTAAGAGACCTCGTATCCACAAAAAACTTTACAGGTGACCCATTGTGGGTCCCTGCCAAGATAACACAAATTACGGTCTCCCATTCCTACCAATTGGAAACCACAGATGGAAGATTGTGGAAACGCCACATTGACCAGCTGTGTTCAAAACTGACAACTACCCCCTCCACGTACTCTGAAATTGAAACCAGAGGGGGAAGGGAAACCGAGGATTTTGAAAACGAACTAACACCTGGTCCCGGACATGCAAACCCACAGTCCGCACAATCAAGCCCAGCATACTCACCTGCTGAAGAGGAGCAGTGGCAGATGGTCATCTCTCCAGGCAACAACAGCCAAGCGGGTTCAGCAAGTCCAGAGGACCCAGACGAAAGGGACAAGGGAATTATTGAAGGCATCCCCGAGTCACCTCCAAGGATACCCAGCATAGAAGCCGGGTCACCGTTAAACAGTCCACCAGAACCAGAATCCGAGCAAAGGCCGGTTGAACAACGCAGGTCAGGTAGATAGGTGCGAAGACCTGCCTACCTGCGCGAATACATCACCCCACCCCTGAGACGAAACCTAGAGGGGAGGGGTATTACAAACTAGCAGGCTCGTAAGCTTGCAAACCTGACTGGCTTTTTACAAGCAGGCTCGAAATCCTACATATTTGATTGGTCCGTGAACAGCGGGTCATGAATGGTTATTCCGGACTGATCCGATTGGCTAGTTAGTGGGCTGCCGCGATTGGACGCTCCAAGCACGGCAAACTTAAACCATTGGACGCTTTGACAGCAGCCAGCTCTATAAAAGGAGCTGCTGCTGCCATACGTGTTACGCCGTGTTCCCGAAGTCACTAATAAAGAGTTGGAGTCACTATTCGATGTCTCATCTCCATTATTGCGCCCATTCTCCGAGATAGAACAATCCCAATATCAAGAATGTAGAGCAGTTGCATTGCACTGTGTTTGAAATACAATTTATTGAAACACTTTCCTTGTCCTTCCCCCATTGCAGTTATCTTCTTTTAAGTTATTCTACAACTCTAAATGCTTATCTGTTGTTTTTTTTCTTACACTTCATTTTCTAACACTTACATATATTTAAACTTCTCCCAGCTGTAGAACAAACAGATGTTGGTTTGTACCTTTCTAAGATAAAACAGATAAAAACGGAGCCCAGCCAGGCCATCATGGCTGAAAATGGAGCCTTAACCTTGGCCAAGCCCCCCCCCCGCCCCCCGGCCACATATACTGAGCCCTCCGAGATCAAACACAACCCTGATGCAGCCCTCAATGACATAAAGTTTGATACCCTTAGTTAAATTTTTAGATTCCTTAGATGTTGAATTATAACATCTGTCCAGAGTTGGTATTCAGCAGGTTCTGAGCAGTTCTGGAGAACTGGAAGTGAAAATTTTGAGTAGTTCAGAGAACTGGCAAATACCACTTCTGACTAGCCCTGCCCCCATTTATTCTCTGCCTCCCAAGTCCCAGCTGATTGGCTGGCTCTTCTTTGGTTGCCCTGCACAGGAGAACGGAGCTGGAAAGCAGGTTAGTGGGGTGGGGTGGGAATGGAGATTCTACAGTATCCTTCCCCTGCCATGCCCACCAAGCCATACCCACAGAACCAGTAGTAAAAAAATTTGAATCTCACCACTGCATCTATCCCATTGCAATTTTACAGCTCCATATTATGGTGATTTTATTGTGGTGTTATCTTAATTTAATATATTATCTTCTATATTGTACTGTCCATGTATTTGCTGGTGTTTTATTTAAATTAAATGTATATGTCAGTAATTGTATAACTGTAGATGCCATATAATCAATCAACCATCAATCAATCAACGTACCCTCACTAGATACAGGCCAAGAGACTAAGAAAGCAACCGTACATGACCAACATCACCCAAATAATAGATGTTTGCCTGTGCCCATTCTAGAGGATCTCTTCCATATTTTTCATAGTTTGAGAAGAGTCTTATTGTACTAATAGATTAAGGACTGTGGAAAAATGGCCTACAGAGAATAGTAGCAAGCTACAAATTAAACGCCTCAGGTTTGATATTTCAATGCAATCAGCATTTCCCATCTTTAGCAAATTTAAGATGTGTGGCTTCAACTTCCAGAATTCCCCAGTCAACGTTGTCTGGGGGTTTCTGAGAGTTGAAGTCTACACATGTTTAAAGTTGCTAAGGTGAAAAATCCCTGAACTAAACGATCAAGAAATTATCACTCTCGGCGGCCAAAGCACCAAACTGCTTAACCTGCTTTTAAAACATTTAATAAGTGAGTAAATGGATTCTATCTAGAGGGCTTTCTGGAAAGCACTTCTGTTTTTATTTGGAAGATTAATTGCCCTTTTACTGATACATTGCAACTGATAGTATTTATGATCTGTATTTCACAGTGAGAAACCCCAGGAGTTGCATAGTGGGGAAGGGAAAGAAATAGATGGAAGTTGCATTATTAAAACAGAACTGAAAGCTTGACTGGGGCATGCTTTTTTCACTGTCTTTCAAAATACATGCAACGTTCTTGCATTCTACCATTCTTTTTTGACATCATTTATTGCTGTCTGATCTGTGAAGCACTTGTGATGGCCCAAACTTTTTTCCAATTTAGACACCCCTATCAAGGGAATAGCCTAAGCCTTCAGCATATATCCATTAAAATTAAAAGCTGTTCAAATATACATTACATGACAATCTTGTTCTTAGAGCCAGTTTTTATCTTTATGTTTCATGGCTGTGATCGCCAAAGAAGAATACAAATAGTCTACAGATGGCTATATGATATATATCTTATCTATTACCTTGTGACATCAAATGCACTTCAATAATTTAATGGAAATCTCGTGAAAGCTAATAAGCATTGCTTCTTTCTGGCAGATTTATTTGTTTACACTATTTTAAATTACTTTGGATCATAAAAGATAACCCTCCATCCTTTGTACAGTGACCTCCCTGAGTGAGTCTTGGCATAAAGAACGCCCCACTGTAACATATAACATTTTGTATGGCAACATCTGCCTATTCCTTCCATAGCTTACTGATTTTCTAATGATCTCTTTTAGCTTCATTTTTTCAGTTTCATTTATTTTCTTGTTATGCAGTGTCTGCCAATGACATCTGTTTAGAGGGGGAAACGTTATTTTAAAAACTCCTAAAGACTTCAAACAGACAGTAAAGGAAAAAATATGATTTCTCGGGTGGGGAATGACTGTACAGTGATAATACCAACAACAACAACAATAACTATAACAACAACAACAATTGTAACTTGGAATGTTCACTAAACTAATGGCTGTAAATTGAGGACAATCTGCACTAACAAAGAATGGAGATTATGGCTATAAATAATTTGAACTGTGCTGCAATGTCACAAGGATATACAAGGGTTGAACTCTTGAGTTTCTTTCTCCATTTCTTCTAACTCGCTCCAAGTCTAGAGATTCTTATTTATTTATTTATTTTATTTTATTTGACAATCGCTTACAAGATAATAGGTATAAGTATAAACATAAGTAAGAATACAGGAAATAGGTACAAATAAATGGGGGCAAAAAGACAGGGACGGTAGGCACGATTGTGCACTTATCCACACCCCTTAGGAATGGTCAATAGTGGATTGTTTGAGGTTAAAGGAGTGAGAGGGTTAGAGGATGTAACAACAAAGTCAGGCATTGACCACTCTGTTGCTGAAGTTGTGCATTCTGCAATCAAGTTTGAAGCAGTTTACATTCAGTTTGTATCTGTTGTGTGCTCTTGTATTGTTGTGGTTGAAGCTGAAGTAGTCATTGATTGGTAGGACATTGTAGCAGATAATTTTGTGTGCTACACTTAAGTCTAACTGTAGGTGGCGTAGTTCAAGGTTTTCCAAGCCCAAAATTTCAAGCCTGTCCAAGCCTGGTCATATAGGGCATTCTGTTGCGAGCAGAGAAGTGTAGTTCTCTTCTCGTGAAATACTTCTAGACTTGCTCAATGGTATTAATGTCCAATATGCAGTGCGGATTCCAGACTGATGACCTGTATTCGAGTATTGGTCTGGCAAATGTTTTGTATGCTCTAGTTAGCAATTTGATATTTCCAGAGGAGAAACTTCATAAGATTAAATTTACAACTCTTAATGCCTTTTTGGCAATGCTGTTACAGTGAGCTCTGGCATTTAGGTCATTTGATATGAGTACTTCAAGGTTCTTGACAAGAGTGAGGATCATCAACGAGGTCATTTCCACCTAGTTTGTATTTGGTGTACTGATTTTTTTTTTTTAACCAATGTGTAGAACAGAACATTTGTTAGTCGAGATTTGGAGTTGCCAATGGTTTGACTATTCTCAGTCATCCAGGTCATGGTTAACCCAAAAGTGCTTTTTCAGGAGGCAATTGGACTGCCTTGCTTTTTCTTTGAAAACAAACATGATCTGGATGACTGAGAATCTCTAGACTTTTAACTATACAATTTGGGATGAATATCCTTTGAATGGTGTGGGAGTAGGAATGGATTTCCAGAGGAAAAAACTGCAGACTACAGGAACCAGGAGTGCTACTCGGGTGACCCTGAGGACACAGATAAACCTCCAAGTGGCCTCAACAACCCTCTAAAAGGATGCCAATGACCAGATGTCTGCAAGGCATATAAATCCTTCCATTTCCCACCATCCCGTCAGAGCTGAACTGGTTATTGTTATTGTTATTGTTGCCATATTATTATTATTATTATTATTATTATTATTATTATTATTATTATTATTATTATTATTATTATTATCATTGTTGTTGTTGCTGTTGCTGTTGTTGTTATTATTATCTTTATTGTCAAAGTACAACATGTGTACAATGAGATTGGCTGAGCCTCCAGTTGTGCACGTCCTCCCCCAGCACAACTCACAGGGAGGACAGAAGTTCCTAACCCAGTCCCAATCTTATTATACTACGTGACCTTGTTGCACAACATGCTGGCCCTGCAAGTCTATCATACTATGCTTCTTGGATGAGAAGCGAAATGTCTTCAAAAGGAAAAACAAGAAAGTCCAGTTGCCTCCTAAAAAAGCACCTTTGGGACAACCATTGACCTGGACGACTGAGAATCTCTACAGACTTTTAACTACACAATTTGGGGTGAACATCCTGTGAATGGTGTGGGAGTAGGAATGGATTTCCTACTTCATTCCAGAAAAAACTGCAGATTACAGGAAACAAAAGTACTGCTCAGGTGACCCTGAGGACACAGATAAACCTCCAAGGGCTCCAAGGGCCTCGAAAAGGATGCAAATGCCCAGCTGTCTGCAAAGAATATTTCCCACTATCCTATCAGAGATGAAGAAGCTTCTTGGATGAGAAGTGAAACATCTTCAATAGAAAGAAAGCAAGAAAGTCCAGTTGCCTCCTGAAAAAGCACCTTGGGGATCTCATTCAAAGGTTTAGAGATCCCTTGGGGATCTCATTCAAAGGTTTAGAGATAGTGGAGATTTTCATGATAGTTTGGTAATTCTGTTGACAGACACACATCCCTAGCAGGCATGTTTTCACATCGGTAACTGCTGTCAATAGGGCTGCCCTTTAAAAGGATAGATCTGTTTATTGTTTCTATTATTACATCTTGAGAGCCAGGCCATTTATTAATCACTAGCTTCAGAAGGCCCTGGGTCACAGAAGGGCGAAGCCCCATTAATCCCTATCAAGAGTCTATTAGGGCTTGCAGCTAAAAAAAATACAAGTAGGGGCTATTCTTCAGCACGCTGCTTGAGTTTGACCCACCAATATTCAAGAGGTGAACTTGGACCTCCCACGGACAAAGTTCCTGCTTTGAGCTGAACTGGTCAATCTTTAAAAAATAGATTTAAAGGAGGATATGAAAGGATTTTAAGTGTGAGCTTCTTGTAAGAAGATCACCCCCTACTGTTAATCATACATGCTCCTTTGTCACTCATGAAGGATTTTTACTGAATCTATGCTCTTTGACTTTGCTTCAAGCTTTCTGTAGGGCTACATTTTTAAAGAGGCTCTTCCCAATAGCTGTTCATTGTATTTTGCTTCTCTACCAAAATAAATAAATAAATAAAAGGCACGTAGGTACCATAGAAGGGATGTGGCTAAGACGCTGAGTTCCTCGATTAGAAAGGTCGGCAGTTCCAATCCCTAGTGCATTGTAACGGAGTGAGCTCCCATTCCTTCTCCCAGCTTCTGCCAACCTAGCAGTTTGAAAGCATGTAAAAATATGCAAGTAGAAAAATAGGGACCACTTTAGTGGGAAGGTAACAGTGTTCCATGTGCCTTTAGCGTTTAGTCATGCCAGCCACATGACCATGGAGACGTCTTCGGACAGTGCTGCCTCTTCGGCTTTGTAACAGAGATGAGAGCTGGAAATGACTAGCACGTATGTGCGAGGGGAACCTTTACCTTTAACCACCACTGAAACTGGATCTTATAGTATTTGCAACTCATTCACTAAGCATACAAAAATGTCCTTGAGTGTGTGTCAGATATACGTTCTCTTATACCTTCTCTGTGCTGTGTTTATTTATAACAAAACAAATAAGACTTTTTTTTTTTTTTTAAGAATCTATTGGTTAGGTGCCACTGAATCCAGTTCAACTCCTGGTGACCACATAGATAAATCTTTAGCATCCCATCCTGTCTTTCTACGACAGGGGTGTCAAACTGGATTTCTTCAAGGGCCAGATCAGCATTGTAGTTCTCCTCTGTCAGCTGGCTGGGGGCGGGGAGAGATGGAATAAATGCCTCCTGTAGCACCAGCAAAAATAAGCCCCACAAGGCCCCTGCGTGGCCTATTTTTGGCCTCCGTGGTCCCTAGCAGCACTCTGCCAATCAAAAGGGCCATGTGGGGGCCTTATACCGCCTCCATACGGTCCATTTTTGGCCAGTAGAGCAGTGGTTGGATTAAAAAAAAAAATTACTACTGGTTCTGTGGGCATGGCTTGATGGGCGTGGTGTGGTTTGGTAGGCGTGGTAGGGGAAGGATACTGTGAGATCCCCATTCTCTCCCCACCCCACTAACCTGCTTTCCAGCTTCGTTCTCCTGTGCAGGGCAACAAAAGGAGACCCGGACAATCAACTGGGACTCAGGAGGCAGAGAATAAATGGAGGGCAGAGCCAATCAGAGGTGGTAATTGCCCCTTCTCCAACCTACACAAAATTTCCGCTACCGGTTCTCCAGAACTGCTCAGAACCTGCTGAACCTCTGCCAGACTTCTGCAGCAGAGGCACCACGGGCCAGTCCTTTGATATTTCCAGGCCGGTCCTGTAGACCAGATTTAAGCAGCCAGCAGGCCGGATCTGGCCCATGGGCCTTGAGTTTGACACCCCTGTTCTAGGAAAATCGTTCTATTTAAGAATGTCATCAGCTTCATCCAAATAAAACTTTACTGTACTTCTGTCTTTTTGTCAGTCCATTCGTTCTTCTTCCTTATCTTTGTTTTAGAATTCAATCCTCATTCACTCTCTCCACAGCAGCAAAAATGGCAGAATGTCCTGTTGTGTGCGTTTGGGTGTGTATGGTCACTAACTTTTTCATTTTGAAATTTTCCCCACTATAGTTTTTGCTCCGATTTTTTTATTATTATCTCTTCCCCAGCTCCTCAAGTTCACTTTTAAACAATTCAACCATGCTAAATCTGCCTGTTGCATTGATCATGCTTTCTGAATGTCTGCATATTTTTTATGTTCTCCCGGACAAATCTTGCTGGCACATCTACTCTCTTTCATTTTCAAAGATTAACCTATATATTGGACATTAATAATTCATGGTCCATTGCACCACTGGCATTGGAATGTTTTTGGATGCTTGGACAATCAAACAGCCTTTCTGTTGTCAAGCCTATGTACTCTGATAAGTTCCACTCAATAACATCCATTTGCAGAATCTCTGTTTTATATTGTGCTGGAAATAAACAAGTAAACAAACAAACAAACCAAAAACCCCAAGGAATTCTTTTTGGAAAACTCTATTAACCCATCTCCAGCATGATTGACTTTTCCAGTCAAAAACTTCCCATAAAATAGATGTTCCTCTATTTTTTTAAAAAATAATAATAATAAAATAGAATAAGACAAATGAAACATATTTATTGGTCAAAGTTACTGAGCCAACTTACTGGCCAAAGTTACCCAGTCAGCTATCATACCTTAGATGGGACTATAATTTACAGGATCCTGGTGATTGGTCTAAAGTCACCAAGCCAGTTTTCCTTCCTAAGATGGGAGTAGAATTCACCATTTCCTGGTTTTTAGGCCAGCACTTTCACCACTATGCCAAATATATATTTTTACATGCAAAATTTTAACTTTTTTGCCAAAGAAGGAGAACTGTTAAATACCAATGAGTACGCAAAGAGTAAATATGTAGACTTTTTTCTAGTTATATTTTGATCCAGTTTGGTCCAGTTGTCCAACGTGTTGCTTTATCTTCAAGAATTCCAAGGGGAGATCACAAATGCAACAGTAAGTAAGTGATGACTTCCAACAGTCTGATAAGCACAGAGCAAGGGACGCAGACAAGCTTAACTTCAAGAACATCTTCACAATCTCACTAGATCTTAGTTGCAAAGTTCTACTCCTGGACACAAGTTGGACTTTTTTCTTCTTCTCTAAATGTTTAAAATGGAAGGAAGTTTCATCCTTTTCTCCCCCTCATTGATGTTGCAGTCCACCTCAATCACACCTCTATTGTATATGAAAAAAATAATATATCTTTCACTTTATAGCAGAGGTTTCCAAACTCCACTCCAAGGACCAGCACTGGGCTGCAGCATACCAGCAACTGGATGTCATGGCCCAATTAAAGCCTTTGTCTGCAAAGGAAGATGAGTCAGACCTGGGGCTGATGGAGGTCAAGGAGGAGGCCTAATTGGCTCTGCAGGAATGTGGGGAGGAGCAGGATAAGGAGCCCCAGGTCTCTTGGTCCTGGGACAGCTTTCCAGCAGAGAAGAATGGGGGCAGGAAGACCAAAAGAGGAGGGGAAGAGAGGGCAGGCAGTGCAGATGAGGAATGACGGAACTCAGGTGATGAGCAAGGACCGCCCTCCTGATTTCCTGAACACAGAGAGTGGAGAGGAGGTGGGAGCAGTGCAGGCTGACCCAATGACTCAGGAGCAGAGCACCCCATCTGTCTTCACAAGGCATACCTGGAGACTGAGACTTAAGGAGATGCTGTAGGGAGGGGAACATGTCGGGAACAAATACTGAATTCATGAGAGTTTTGCATGCCATTGCTAACGTCTGGATTTCACTGGACTTCTTGCATTATTGCTGATTTGTTACTTTGCCTCGCTGGACTCATTGCCTTGAAGCCATCATCCTAACAGTATTTTTGCTGAACTACTTGCAGCCAGAGACTACTGGAGATATGTGTGTGGATACTTTGCTCCAAGATTTGCCATAAACATGGGAGTGTTTGGGGAAAAGTTGGAGCAATAAAGGGGAGTTTGAACTATCAGCTGGCTGTTTTGCTCCGTGACTTGCCCCAGGTCATCGCACTTGGCCACAGGAACAAGCAAACCCCCATCCATGGGATGGCAGGCAGCATGAAAAACCACGCCCCCTCCAGTCCATGGAAAAAACCTTTCTCCATAGAAACAATCCCTGGTGCCCCAAAGGTTGGGGGGCACTACTCTACAGAAAAGGTTTTAATTAGATTGAATTTGCCTCCTTCCCAGAGAAGCTAATTGTCTCAATGCACTGACTTGATTGAGGATACAGTACTTATTAGGAATCCTTTTGAAAATGCCAGTATGTTCAACCTACTTTATACTAATTCACATTTTGGTCTTAGGTAAAGATGGTGCCCAATACAATGGAAGAACCAAACTATGATCCAGTAAGTTAGAAACCAACTAATTGACAGGCCACATTTCCTGCCATCAAATTTTAAGCCTTTATAGATCCAATGCTGAACTGTCAAGTAAGAACTCATGAGTCATAAAGAACAATCCAATATATGAAGGATATTTAGATATTGAAGGTGGAAAGAACGACTTTTCCTCTGATATCCAAAGATATTGAGTATTCTATCTCTTATCTTCATTTACATATTGTTGTGGCCTGTCGGACGCCGGCCCCTCCAGCAGCTGAAGCAGATGAGGAGAGACATGGGAGTCAGGGTCAGCATCAAGGCAACCTAAAAGCTCTGAGGGGGAAGAGTGAATGGAGCTGACAGAGGGAGAGAGGCAGAGCCTGGGCCATCCATCGGCCCCTCAGATGGAAAGTCAACAGCTAGCTCCCAGGTCTGGAGGTGGCTGATGAGGAAAAGGAGGAAAAACTAGGTCCAGTGTGGATGCGCAAAGGCAGAGGGAGAGGAGAACAGCAGAAATCTATGGCCTGGTCCTTGGGACAGAAAAGCCACCACTGCTAGCAAAACCCCACTCTAGCTTGGGGATAAAAGGCAGGGGGCAGAGATGAATAGATGTGGCAGACAATTATTCATCTCCCTGCCAGACAGACTTGCTAGCCTGCGGTGAGAGAAAAATTTTTCGCCAGGGCTGCTGGTATTCCTAATAAAGAATCTTTAGATTAATTTCAGAGGGTTTGTCATGTTTGGGAAGCTGGGTCAAAACATATATACTATATGTATGTACAGAAGGAGAGGGGGGGGGATTTATTAGATATCAAAACAACATGGCTTGTAGATACTGCTTTGGAAATTGTTTATCTGTTCTTTGTTAAAAACAAAATCCAGTGTCTCTAAATTCAAATGGGCAGCAATCCAAACACCAAGGCTTAGATTGCAATTAAGGAACCACACATGATTAGAGTATGGGGTCTGCATTCAAAAGCAGGACTTTTAGGCTTAACGTGCTATGCAAATACAGCTGTTCCAAGCACTGCGGAAAAAGCTGAGCACTTTGGGTTTTATTTGATTTTATTTGACGACGATGATTTGGCTTGGGATGAAACAGCAATCAATTTCGATCCTAAGGGGAAATTTCAGAGGAGGCTCAAAAAAAAAAAAAAAAAGACAGCTCAGATCCTCAGTTATGAAAGAGCTAGTTATTCTCTCCTCGACTGTTGCTACAAAATCTGAGACTAAAGGTGCACCTCGACTCCCTGCGCCATGTGAGTGATTGTGGAAAGACCGAAAAAGGAAAGGTTGAAAACAAGAGATAAACCATCAAGAAGCAGAGGTCATGTGAGGTGACAGCTTAGGTCATCAGCAGCTATTTAACTGTTCTGACCCAGCTCCCCAAACATGACAAACCCTCTGACGTGAACTCAAAAGAGTCCTTTATTAGAAATGCCAGCAGCCCTGGCAAAAAAAAAGTTTCCCTCGCAGGCTAACAACTTCGGCCAGCCGGAAGATGAATAGCCACCTGCAATGCCTATTCATCTATGCCTCCTGCCTTTTATCCCCAGAGCTAGGGTGGGACTTTGCTAGCAGCTGTGGTTCTTCCATCCCAAGGACCAGCCCATAGATTTCCACTGCTCTCCTCTCCTCTGCCTTCTGTACATCTGTGCATCAGGCACCGGGCCAAGATGTTCCTCCTCTTCTTCATCAGCCACCTCCAGACCTGGGGGCTGTTGACTCTCCATCTGAGGGCTGACAGATGGTTCAGGCTCTGCGTCTCTCTCTCTCTCTCTGCCAGCTCCATTCTTTCTTCCCCCTTGGAGCTCTCAGGTTGTCCTGATGCTGACCCTGACTCCCACACCTCCTCCTCTAATTTGGCTGCTGGAGGGGCCAGCCACTGACAGGCCACAATATTAGCCTAACATTAGCCCAAGCAAAGAGAAATCTTGGAAGAAGCTTTTCAGATCGTTCAAAGAGATTCTGTCTTCATGAGCTCGCTATACATAAGAGTTGATAATTCCTCTTCGGGTTCTTTTTTATGTACTCAGCTAGATTTAAAGATCTTTCCTGGAATCTAAATAAGAGATTGTCACTTCCATGATCTTGCCCAGCCTTGTGGGATAGTGGAAGCTATCCTGGATAATTTCCAGCAGTTTCTATCTGCAGCCTTGGTCACTTCAAAGGAATTTGCCTGGCATTCTTTTCCACATATTTTCATGTTTTGATATTGTCATGCCCTTGGTGGAGACTGACTCTGCGGGAGAGGAGGAACAGCTGACAGGGAGTGGAAGTGTGGCTCCAGAGGTTGTGGAGGAGGCTGGGGAAGGGCAGAGGCCTCCTGAGCGGTCAGAAGAGAACCCAGGCCCGTCCCCTCTCCATTCTTGTGCAGACAGGGAGGAGAGGATAAGGGAGAGATGTGGTCTACTTGGGAGGAGAAGGCCTTGATCCTCTTCTTGGGCTGCAGCTGCGACAATTGAATAAGAGGACGGACATGCGTACAGGCGAATACTAGAAACAAAGCATGGAAATATCTCTCGTTTATGGTTCCTCTTTGAGTTTGGTGTCCTTCCCAGTATGTGTTTTCTTATCTGTGGACATCCTCCAGCCCTTATCTTGCCTGGTTTGTGTTGTTTTTTTCCTCCTTCTTGTAACTGTTTGTGTGGGAGTTTTTTGTCTTCCATCAAGTATATTTGAAGCTTAGAAGCAAAGTGAAGGAACAAAAGGAACTTCACCAGGTTTTTGTGACTGTGTTTATTTGAATCCCACTCTGGGTCATCACAGATGTTTTTCTATCAAAGGGAGATGGATTTAAATCCAGAAGGTTATTAGGAGGAACATGACCGGCATTAACCTGAATGAAGCCAACTCTGGCATACATAATTTACAGTCACCTGTGACCCTGTTTCCCACTTGCCCCCAGGTGTATCATAAATCAGATGCTCCAATGAAGGACGTTCATGGGCTGGGTGTCATCAATCACGTCCTCCAATTAAGGGATTTCACGGGCAGAAGATCAAGTAGCTTAATTACTATCTTTTTAAGATGATGGAATGTGCTTCTGGTTTTAAACTGCTGCCCTGCTCTTTCAGATTTCCTTCTCCCCCCCCCCTTTTTTTTTATGGCAACTCTAAAATAGGCATAGGAATGCTTTACAAGTTGACACATGCTGTTTCATGTATAGTCGTAGCAGTTATTTGTTACATGTACAAATAAGGATGATGTATTTTAAACCATTCAGTAAACCAAGTTTTTTTCCTCTACATGTGATGTGATTCCTTGATAACAAAACTGGATGGACTTCCAAAAACTGGATGGACTTCATGGTCGAACAAAACTGGATGGACTTCATGGTCGAATGAAGATGGCTATGTGAAAGCAGAGCAACTGACCTAACAACTGGTGATTAGATTGATTCCTTGGAACCCTTCAAGGAAGAGGGCAAGTGTTCATACACATGTTCTTATGGCTGCTCCTCTCAAGAACAAGGGGACTCAGTTAACACTGATGTTACATTATCCACGGGTCCCATTTTAAACCTTAACATTCTCTTAAGTTTAAAGGTATGCTTTGTATATATTCAAAGACCAATAATTTTCTTTTCTACAGATACATTCCCCTTGGAAGATTATACATGAAAAGTACAAATCAAGAAGTCTTTGGAGATTCTCAGTCATCCAGCTCATGGTTGTCCTAAAGGTAAATTTTTTCAAGAGGCAACTGGACTTTCTCTTTTTTTTCTTTGAAGATATTATGCTTCTCATCCAGAGCTGAAGTTGAATGAGAAGCGAAACATCTTAAAAGAAAAACCAGAAAGTTCAGTTGCCTCTTGAAAAAGCACTTTTGGGACTACAAATCAAGAACTTTCCAATGATGACAGCAAAACTGAAGGTGGATCATCTTTCAGGTTCTCATTGATACCTTCCAGGTTCTTGCAACTCGAAATAGGGGACATGTGGCATATGACAAGCCACTACTGATTGAGAAATAGTAGCTGCCATCCTTGATTCTACGGATTTATAAACTTCTTGCCTATCATGATGTAAGACATCTTTTAGGCCTGTTCAACAGGCAACTTGCAACATCTTTGAAGTTCATGAGCCACAAAGAACCAACCATCTTTTAGTAGTATTTAACCTTAATTCTTCCTGTTATCCATTCCACAGACTTTTAAATGTGCCTATTATTTCCCTGGAGCTAATAAGCAGATGAAATCCACAGAGATCCAGTTTAATTAATTAACTACTTATTGTAAGCATTTAGCCTGATTCTCAGAGAAGGTCTCATTTTGTTTATCTTTAATACTCAGCTACAGGGACCAACAGTTTCCCTACTGCTAAGCTTAGCAATTTGAAGGAAAGTAACTGAAAATAAGTGAGAAAAGAAAGAACCTAATCAGGAAAAAAAAAAGGCAAACTTTTCTTTTACTTCTCCTTGGGTCTGCAAAACTGAAATGCTTGGCTTCTGGGTAAATGTGTCAGGACATTTGTATATGAATAAAAAAATTAAGATGCCTTCAGAGAAAAGATTCCAGCTCAATGAAGTGGTCAAAGATGGGTTGAAAACCCTGCTGTACAAAATGGCTTCTTGAAAGAATCAGTTGCTGGAAAAATGTCTTCTCTTTTCCCTCTGCTGCCCCATAATTAGATTGCAGGGAGATAGATTGGAAAGAGAAGAAAAATATCATAATAAAATATATAACTACAGAACAACAAATAAGCAATAACTCATAAAACTGTCCTTACTCATAAATGTGTCCTTACTCATTCTGATTCTAAAGCAGCAGCTAGAAGAATGCTTTGGCTTACCTTCTGTTGAGCCAACATAGTTCCAATTTATTCTTATTTCATAGCAAAATCCATTTCCAAAGGAAGGAAACTTGGGCTAGTCTGATTTAATTTATAACACCTCTTCTGAAATCAAGGGGGCTGGATCCAGTTCACAGGATGCTTAGATGTGGCCCATGGGGCTGATCTGGAAACAATGAAGGACCAGACTGTGGTACCTCTGCCAGTGAAAATGGAGTTCAGGAGGGCTCTCCAGAGCTACATTTTTATTGGCAGAGAGTTTCAGGAGGCCATCGCAGCCAAAAACAGAGCATGTGAGGACTGCGGGTAGCCCTCCTGAGCTCCGTTTTCACTGGCAGAGAGTTGTAGGATACCATCACAGCCAAAAATGGAGTTCAGGAGCCCATGCTCACTGGCAGAACACTCGGGTCACCATACGTGCTCCCAAAATGAGCAACATCAAGCTGACCATCCCCTCCCTGGCCATGCCCATGCTAGCCCCCTGAGGTCAAACACAACCCTGATACAGTTCTCAATGAAATTGAGTTTGACGCCCCTGGTCTATAGTGACTATATCATTTAATGTAACAACTGTATTCCTATTCAGCATTGCCACAAATAAACATCTCTTGGAGAAGATATTGACTAGAGATGCAAACAGACCTTCTGGAGACACAAGGATGCTTCATCAAATCACGCAAAAGCACCAAGTTTCTCACACATAATTTTCACATGAACGTAACAAAATCACAAAGCCCTGTTTGTGACAAAGGTCATGTTGATTGATGCAGCACTTCAAGCCACTTTTAAAATAATAATAATAACAGCCTTTTCTGCAACAGAGACATCTCCCTCTATTGTGAAATTCAAGCCACGGGCATTTTCAGTATCTATTATTCTACACCTTTTAAGACACAAGGACTACCTAGGCTAATAAATTATTCTAAGGTTGGTATGGACAATGTTAGTTTATATCCAAGGGATGGAGTAGAAGATTGAAATCTTTAGAGCTTTGCAAACTAAAGGATTCTATAGCCTGGAACTTCGTATCTATTTTATACTAGTTTTCATTTCTTTCAGGGAATTTAGGAGTGTTACTTTGAGCAAAAGGCATGAGGATAGTATCTGAGAGATGCTTTGACTACTTGAAAGAAATATAGTTTTCCTGAAGAGATTAAAAAAACACCATAAAATAAGTTTATTTATAGTTGTAAATACCCTGTCTGAAATGTAGTCTGCCTAAAGACAGAGCCCCATTATAGCCACAGTAGCAGAAATGTTCTGTTGCTTAGAGCTATGAGTGATGCCATGACTAATGCATCATCCCACAGCTGTCCTGGAAAGGAAATATAAGGGAAATATGAAGTCCTATGAACCCTATTACCCCTGTGAATTTGTGTACCATAGAAACCATGGGCCACGTTCTTCCATGTTGCCAGTTCTATAAAAATATTCACCACCAGTTTACTATCACTCTTTCATTTAAATGTCCAAAACATTCTGGTAGCTTTCATTTGCCTTGCTAAATCATCAAGATAAACTTCATTTCTTTAAAGGTAACAAAATTTTTCTATACAACGTGTAAGCTTCAGCCACAAATGATGGCTTTAGTCAGGATGGGTTTCCAAATTGTTTTCTACCAGTTCAATGCATGGTTCTATGCACACACATGTGAAGGGCTCAAAGACCGACCTCTGTCAATGCCCGTAAGTTGACCTTCACACTCATGTACGCCCAGTGGATGCTTCACATGCACACAGAGGGCTCAAAGATTGACCTCTGTCAATGCTGGTAAGATGAGCTGTTTTTGTAGCTCAGCTGAGGCATAGCAATCTACTCTGCCACATGAATCAGCTGAGCTAAAAAATAAGGGAATATAGGAGAGGTAACAGCAGGGGCGGGTGAGTGGGGCCAACCAGCAGTGGTATTTCCCATTTCTCCGAACTAATCAACATTTCCACAACCAGTATACTAGAACTGGTCTGAACTGGCTGAATACCACCTCTGATACATTAGAGGACAGTTTATTTCTCTGGAGATTACAGTGAGCGACAATGATGGTGCACACAAACTAATCCCTTGTGAGAATCCTAACAATAAGATTTGTGGTTTGAGTCAGGCCTCCTGAACAATTGATGGAATGTATCTTAGTAAGTTTTGATCTTCTAAATTGGAGATAAGGCATTGCAAACAAGTACCCTAAAATGTTCAATAATCCCACAGAGTAGCAAGATATTACTGGAAAAAATACAGAAGACAACTTACATTTTCCCATTAAAAAGAATTTTGGTCCAGGAAATGTGACCAAAAATGGTGACATAATGCCCTCTTCAGCATAAATTCATTCATAACATTTATATTTGAAGAATAAACCCTTTTTATAGACTCAAAGAGTGAATTTACAAGAGCTTATGAGTTTTCTAATAAATGAGTTAAGTTTGTGGAGCCACATAACTGGATACTGTATTATTTATTGTAGAATGATGCATGTGGATGTTTCAATGCTCAACGTTCAATGTTTTTGCATACAGCAACCATAAAGCTGTCATGCTTAAAGGCTAACAGGTGGCCTATCGGGGGAAAGAACATTGAATAAAGCTTTGTTCATCTAATTTATTAATGACATTATTTGTACATTGCCATCTAAGAACCATAGGGTTTTCTTTTCTTAAGACCAGCTATTGAACAATAATAAAAGCATAAAGGTCTCAAGCTAAGAAACCTTAATAATACATGTGGACAATTCTGTCACATTAAACCTTAAGGTAATGTGTTGAATTCTAAGAACTGGTCTCTGAATCTACTGCATTGTGCCTGGTTGCTTAAGGTTAAATACCTTCTATGATCTCTAACAGATATATGAATGAAAGAGAATATAACTGGTAGAAGGAGAGAAGGAGTTGATATACTACATTTGATCATTCCAAGACCTTGAAACCAGGAAAACAATTTAATCTCTTGAAAAGGAGCCAACTCCAAGCACATTGGCCAATGCCTTTATGGATTCTCTAAGATATTTTTGAACCTGAGCAAGTATGGTTTTCTTCCATGGGTAAACAATGCAAATGATGAACATGATTAATATCTAATAAACTGTGTGGGATTTTTTAAATTGAAATCAATGGCTTTGGATTGTATAGGAAAACTCAAAATCCTGGAATAACTCTTTGGAATATATACCTAGTAACTTCCTTGGATAAAAAATTTCCACCCATTAGATTATTTCAAATATAGGACCATACCATATAACCTTCTTTTCAGGGTAGTACATTCCCACCCCTAAAGACAGAAACATATTTTGGTCATTGAGGAAATTAAATTTAATCCCAACATCTGATCTTATAAAAAGGGAAGGAGACTGGAATATTTGGACAACAAAAGAGAACTTCTACAGATTTTTTTAAACATTTTGAAAAGCTGTGATGTGACTAAACACATTCATTGGGTTGCCTTAATTGAATACTGATTGATTAGATAGATGATAGATAGATAGATAGATAGATAGATAGATAGATAGATAGATAGATAGATAGATAGATAGATAGATAGATAGATAGATGAAAGAGAGAGAGAGATAAATAGATAGATCAATAGATCAAAAGAAAGAAAGAAAGAAAGAAAGAAAGAAAGAAAGAAAGAAAGAAAGAAAGAAAGAAAGAAAGAAAGAAAGAAAGAAAGAAAGAAAGAAAGAAAGAGATTGGGAATGGGGAACTAAGATAAGTACCCAATGAGCAGTCTAAAATGTCCACAATTGTCATTCTTTGTGAGTATCTTTTGTGTTCCCATTAAAGATTACAAAAAATTTGAATTGTGGAAGCCATACAGTAATTACCCATCTTTATAAAGAAGTTAATTGTAAGCACATTAATAATTAGTGGCCCATCTCAAATTTGGTCTACTATATGCAAATTGCTAGCAGACTAAATTGGAACTCAAATTCAATATCCAAAATAGATTATAACGTGTTGACAAGCCTTTATGAACATCTAAATAATCATCCTGCAATTAAATCATCAGTGCCATGGGTCATATCTATCATTAATAATGATGTTAAGTAATGTATCACTTTGAGCTTTATAACCACTCAGATATATAGAATAAACCCGACTGTGTATTTCATCAGATTACAAGGTTTTAAAGGGAAGGTAAGAACAGCAAACAGTGGCCCAATGCTATGAAAGTATGTGACTGATCTGAACAGAATGTTATTTCATAATTAACTGGAGCAGAAATGCTGGAGGAAGAATATTTGCTACAAGATCCAATCTGGGTCGGTCACTGAGACCACAGGTTTAGTCTTCTGAGCTTTCAGATTACTGCTGGAGCCGATCCTCAGGGAATGTGTGTTTTGGGCTATTCTATGTATAGTATTTATGTGGTGCCTGGTTATGTGTGTGTCATGCCCCAGCATACAACTTTTATATACTGTTGTTGCACTCTACCCCATCTAGTAGTCAGAGAAACAAATACCAAGGACATTGTTCGAAGCTGACCTGACCCATTTCACCTATCAGCCCATACCCTCAAACAAGTGCATGCTGGGAAGCCAGACTCCATTTCCTTTAGTATTTGGAGAAGGCAGAAACACAAAGAAGAATCCATTTTAATCTGTGCTCTGTGATCATCCAAGGACAAACCCATTTCCCACACACAGAGCATCACTTGTGAAATTTAAATTGTTTGTTTTTATTAATTGTTATGTTCAGCAGTAACTTAATACTGTCTATCTTGGTTCTCATTGTATGTATTCTTATTTTTCCCAGTTTCACCACATCCTGTTCTTTCAATAAAGCATTCATATCTACGCATATACGGTCTGTTTTATTGGAAGATATGTGAGTTTAACTGCATGTCCAGCTGCACACAGACTAATGTATAGTGAGGACAGAACAGTGTGGTTTTTTTATTTGTTAATCAGGGTGTTGATGGCCAACTATTAAATCATGTTGTTTCTTTGTGCTGCCAAACCCTCAGCTCCTAAGTACCTGGTAAACTGATGGTAAATCAGCACTCCTGTTGACTGACAAAGGGCCAGCTGGAGAAAAGTTCCGGAGGATGGGTTCCAGCACAAATCCGAAAGCTTGGAAGACTCTGGTCCTGATCACTACTCAGGTGACCCTGAGGACACAGATAAACCTTGCAAAAACTTGGCGAGGCTCTTTCTTGTCAGAACTAATTAGTTGGAAGCAGCCTTTTATCAGTGAAGAAACAGTAAAAGGTTGGGCTGCTGCCTTTGTCTTGTGTCTGATCTGTAGGAATTAGGTTGGGTCAGAACAGAAATTTGCAGATGATACTAAGTTGGCAGGAATAGGTAACACCCAAGAAGATAGCCTCAAGATCCAGATGGATCTTGACAAACTGGAACACTTGGGCCATATCTAACAAAGTGAAATTCAATGTAGAGAAAAGCAAAGTCTTACACTTAGGCAAGAAAACCAAAAGTACACACATAGTCTGGGTGAAACCTGGCTCAACAGCAGAAACTGTCAAAGGGATCTTGGAGTTTTAGTGGACAACCAGCTAAATATCAGCCAGCCGTGTGCAGCAGCAGCCAAAAAAGCCAATGCAATCCTAAGTTGCATTAACAGAGGGATACAATTGAGATCAAGGGAAGTACTAATACCACTCTATAAAGCTTTAGTAAGACCACACCTAGAGTACTGCATCCAGTTTTGGTCACCACACTATAAAAAAGATGTTGAGACTCTATAACAATGGTGGCTAATCTTTTTGGGCTCCCGTGCCAATAATTGCGTGCGCACTTGTCTGATCATGCTCACATGCCATCACCCATGCCTCCTGCATATGCGTGCGCAACCCATGCAACCCCCACTGCATGCTTTTGCTCATGCGAGCATGACTCCCCATGTCCAGCATATGCTTCTGTGCATGTGTGAGTGTCTCCTCGCGCTGCCGTGCATGTGTACCAGATAATCAGCTGTCGCATGGGCGGCATGCACGCATGCACAGTAGACCTTTTCTGGGCAAGTGCTCGCATGCCAGCAGTAATGGCTCTGCATACCATTTCCAGCACACGTGCCATAGGTTCGCCACCATGGTTCTAGTACAGAGAAGAGCAACCAGGATGATTAGGAGACTGGAGGCTAAAACATACGAAGAACGGTTGCAGGAACTAGGCCTGGCTAGTCTAGGGAAGAGAAGGACCGGGGAGACAGGATAGCAGTCTTCCAATATTTGAGGGGCTGCCGCAGGGAGGAAGGGGTCAAGCTATTTTCCAAAGCGTCTATAGGCCAGACAAGGAATAATGGATGGAAACTGAACAAGGAGAGATTTAACCTGGAAATAAGGAGAAACTTTCTGACAGTGAGAACAATCAACCAATGGAACAGAAGTTGCCCTCAGAAGTGGTGGGAGTGCCATCACTTGAGACTTTCAAGAAGAGATTGAACTGCCATTTGTCAGAAATGGTGTAGGGTCTCCCGCTTGGGCTGGGGATTGGACTAGATGACCTACAAGGTCCCTTCCAACTCTGATTATCTGTTATCTGTTATCTGCTTTCTCCACAGATTCTCCTCCCAACAACTGACCTCCGAGATTTTGTAATGACGGTGGAAAATTCCTCACTCATATACCAATAACTAAGAAAACATTTTTACCTTATGCATAAATTAACATGTTGGTTATTTCTGACATTTCATAAAATTATACTTGCCATGCATTTAGGAAACAGTAATATTCAAAGGTATCTCTTTTTTTTTTAACTTCTTTTCAAGTGGAAGCCATTTTATATATCTAGTTGCTTGATAGTGACATGCACAACATATAAATCAAATAAAGAATATGTTTTAATTGAGATAATTTTATATGATATTTGATCTCTGTGGAGCTCACAAAAACTATAACAATGATCAAATTCAAACTTCCAAAGAATATCACAAAACCTGGCAACATAAAAATACAAATCTCTAAACAAGCATGGATATAAATATTAGCATTAAGGACCAACTACATAAAGGTGGCCAACCTGAACTCCAGTTACAATTTTTCCCCATAAATTGGCCCTATCCATTTCAGGTGGGAAAAATTTCTGGTTATTTTCTGTGTGGGGTTTTTAAATTATTATTGCAATTTAATCACTGTAAGTTTCATCCATAAAATTTTTACTTAGAAATGAAATATTTTTCTTTCTTTCTTTCTCTCTCTCTCTCTCTCTTTCCTTCCTTCCTTTCTTTCTCTTTTTTCTGTCTTTATTCCTGCCTTTTTTCCTTTCTTTTTTCCTTCCTTTCTTTTTCCTTCCTTCCTTCCTTCCTTCCTTTCAAAAGGTTTTATTTTTATTTATTCTTCACTGGAATTTAAAGTTCAGCTCCTCCCTTGGGCTATTCTGATTATAATGTTCAGAGATCTTTGTCCTTAGATAAATACAATGATACATACCCTAAAATCTAAGATATAGCTCACAAAGTTTTCAAAAATTGGAACCAGAAATTAAGGCCAAATAATTAAGATTCTTTTCTTTTCTACTTCATTGCAGTACACAAAGTTTCAAGGCTTTTAAAACTTTAAGGAACAATGCATTACTTTTGCCCAAAATCTGTAAAACAAAATGCACAGACTAAAATAAAAGGGGATTGAATTTGTCATGACATATAAGCCTCTTAAACACCAAAAGGGGCATTTTTAAAACAGTTGCGTGATTACCCTTCTAACCAAATTAAATTGACTTGTGTTTAAATTAAAAGGTGTGGCCGGGTAAATGTGCTTACATGTAAGAAAGTGTGTGTGTGGTTCTTTTTTTTTTTTTTTTTTCAATTAAGTGAATGTGTTCAAGTACAATACCTTCAATTCTCAGACAAATGAAGCTATTTAGGTGGAAATATACCCATAATGCAGCCAGAGATGTAAAACAGCAAGGTGAGTGTCCGTGACAATGGCTTGTCGTTTCTAATCTAAAAGAGGAATAAGGAAACAGACTTCATGGATTTATAATGTGCTCATTACTTGCTCAGATGGTGAAAAGTGGATTGGCTCAGTTCGAACCAGGAACAGCTTAGATCCTGCCATGGTAGATGCTTAAAATATGTTCATTGCCTGGAGGCAGTGCAACAGATGCTGATCAGGATAGAAAGAAATAGGCAGAAATAAGCATTGCCGAATCCTCCCCTTACCAACTTTCATGTCTATCAACTACAAAATTCAGATGCTGTGAAATTTAAGAAGTCTCTTTACTGTGACCCCAGTGGGTCTTTGCAAAGTTCTGGCAAGGGATATTCAGAAGGATTTTCTGCTGCTGTTCTCCATTGCTGGATGATAGCAGATGGTTTTTAAATGGTCTTTTCATCTCTACCTTTTTTTCCATCTTGAACGTCAAGCGCTTCCTGAACTGAATTTCATCATTCTCATAGTTTGTTATTGTTGTTACGAGCTGCCTTGAATGCATGAATGGAATGGAGTAATGACATGTTTTAAAAGAGAGAGACAGACAGAGACAGACAGACAAAGAGATAGAGAGAGAGTCACAGACACACACACACAGAGAGAGAGAGAGAGAGAGAGAGAGAGAGAGAGAGAGAGAGAGAGAGAGAGAGAGAGAGAGAGAGAGAGAGAGAGAGAGAGAGAGAGAGAGAGAGAGAGAGAGAGAGAGAGAGAGAGAAAACAGAGATATTTTTTTTAAAAAAAGTATTCCAGACAGACAAGAAAGATGAGGAGATGCGGCTTCAGAAACTTCTGTTAACAGCTGAATAGCATATTTCTAGAAACAGCCAGATTGCTACACATCCTTAAGTCAAAGTCAGATCTCTCCTATTCCTGATGTTATTGTCACCAGCGATGTGTACAGAAGCATAGACATGGTTCTGTTGAGGAACAGAACAGCAGAAGATGAAAACAAGGACATCCTTCATACCTAGGGCAGATTGCAGAAGGACTTAATATCATAAATCATCTGCGTGATATAATTACCCTAATCAGCTTGTCAGTCTGTTTCATTACTGCATAGATCTTTTGTGGTTATTACCATTAAGGCTCGTGTGGTATGTAAAGCATAAGCAGGTAGAGAGATTCATCTTTATGGTTAAATTAAAATACAGTAAGTTTATTTAAAAAAAAACATTTTAAGACTTGCTTGCAACTGCAACCTTGTAGGAATTCTTGTCTCTTTATTTATCACTCCGTATCAATGGATTATAACAATAATGTTATGTCCGCGTGGACAGAAGCCAGGAGTCGGTGACTGTGTTTCAAGCTCTTTTTATTAGTCAGGAACCGAACTGAGGCTACAGGAAAACTTCGCGGCTTTTCATTTCCAAGCCGCGGCGGCCGCGGCCAATGGCACTGCTTTGAATCTCCCGCGATTTGAATTGACCAATTGCGGGAGATTCTCAGCGAGCCAATCGGCGCGGCTCACCTAGCCAATCAGAGCGCCCCGCGCTTTGGCCAATCAAAGCGCGGGGATCTCAAGAATTCAAATGAGGGGACAGTACACCCCTCCCCTCTTGGTTCAGTCCTTACGTTGCGTAGTCCCGTAGGTAGGCGGGGCTCCGTCTCTGCCTACTGGACCTGCGCAGGTCAGTCGTAGGTTGGATCCCGGCCGGTTTGGTCGGGGTCTCTGTTTCTCCGGACTCCGTCGTGGGAACCGCCTGGTCTGTCTGGCCGGACCGCTCTCCACAGCTCCCTCCTGGGCTACCCGGGTTGGTTGAGCTGCGGGTTTCGCCGCTCCCGCTCAGTCTTCCCGTTGGTTGAGCTGGCCTGGCTGTCTCTTCCTGGTGAGGTTTCATGCTGGCTGCTTTCAGGTGAGTATGGCTGGTTTATTTTTTCTGGGTTTTGGTTCCCTGGGTATCCCCTCCCCTCTTGGTTTGTGTTTCGGGGGTTGGTTTTGCTTGGTTGTGCGTCGGTGGTCTCTTATGTGGTCGTCCTCGATCTTAACTGATCGATGTGGCGTTTCCACGCTCGTCCATCGGTTGTTTGTAGCCGGTATGAGTGTGGGCCTGTTAGTTGTGTTATGACGGCTGGTACCCATAATGGGTCTCCGGTTAGGTTCTTCGTGTACACGGCGTCACCTGGTGCGAAGGTTCGTTGTTTGCTGGTGGAGTCTGGGGGTTTCTCTGGGTTGTACGTGGGGTGTAATCTATCGAGTGGGGACCTTATTTTCCTCCCCATTAGCAGTTCAGCTGGGCTTTTATTTGTTGTGATGTTTGGGGTTATGTGCTGTATGAAAAGTAATTTATTTATTTTGTCCTGGATCTCCCCGTGGTCTATTTTCTGGATGGTTTTCTTTGTAAATCGAACCATCCATTCCGCCCTACCATTCGCCGCCGGATGCACCGGGGCTGTCAGCGCATGTCGTATGCCCCTCTCCACTAGGAATTTTTCGAATTCTAGCGAGGTGAATTGGGGCCCATTGTCGGAAACGAGGATGTCTGGGAGGCCGTGTGTTGTGAAAAGTTTGCAGAGTTCTTTGGTCACGGCCTCCGTGGTGGTTGTTCTCATGTTGCTTATCTCCAGCCAGTTGGAGTAAGCGTCTACAGTTATTAAGAAAGTGTGTCCTTTTGTGGGCCCGGCGAAATCTATGTGGATTCTAGACCAAGGTCCCCTGGGGGTTTCCCACTCTAGGATGGGTGCTGTGGGTGGGCTTGGCCTAGTTTCCTGGCATCGTTGACACCTTGCTACCCAGGCCTCGATCTGTTTGTCCATCCCTGGCCACCAAGCGTAACTTCTGGCCAGGGCTTTTGTCCTAACGATGCCCGGGTGCCCCTCGTGTAACAGTTCAAAAACCTTCCCTTGTAGTTTTTCCGGGATGACCACCCTATCCCCCCATAGTATGCACCCTTTTAGTAACGAGAGTTCTGTTTGCCAGTTCCGGAATGTCCTGACGGACTCGTCGTTGTCCCTTTCCGGCCCCCCTTTCTCTACCCAATGCAAAACCCGCACCAGACGTTTGTCTTTATTAGTTTCTCGGGCAATGTCTGACGCGGTTATGGGTAGGTTGGGTAGAGTCTCTATGCTGAGGGTGGTCGTCGTGGGTGCTGGGTCAATGTCTGGTTCAGGTAACGATGAGCGGCTTAAGGTGTCCGCATGGGAGATAGTCTTACCAGGTCGGTGTGTGAGTCCGTAGTTGTAGGCAGCCAAGAATTCGGACCACCTTGTCATTCGGGGAGACAGAATGCTCGAGGGGGCCCTGTTCCCTGCAAGGATTCCCAGCAGCGGTTTGTGGTCGGTGATGATGGTAAACGTCCGGCCGTAGAGGTACTCGTGAAACCTTTTTACTGCGGCGACGATAGCCAAAGCCTCTTTGTCCAGCTGGCTGTAGTTCCGCTCTGGTTTGGTGAGGGTCCTTGAAAAGAACGCGATGGGTGCTTCTTTACCGTCGGGGAGAGTGTGGCTGAGGACAGCGCTGATGCTGAAGGGTGATGCGTCGCATGTGATGGCTAGTGGTAGGGTCTCGTTGTACTGGATGAGGACGGCATCTGAAGTGAGCAGGTCCTTGGTTTTTCTGAAGGCCGCTTTCTCGCGTTTCCCCCAAGTCCAGGTGGCCACCTTGTCCAAAAGCCTATGCAAAGGCTCCGCCACGGTCACCTTTTGGGGCAGGAAGACATTATAAAAGTTTAGTAGCCGCAGAAACGCCTGCAGTTCTGTTTTTGACTTGGGTGTGGGGGCTTCTTTGATGGCTTTAATTTTCTTGTTGGTGAGGTGAATGCCGTGTCGGTCTAGGAGGTATCCTAGGAATTCGACCCGCTCTTCACTTTAAGCCCGCTTTCTTTGAACCTCATTAGCACCTCCCTTAGGCGAGTTTCTAGTTCGGCCTGGTTGGTTGCCGATACTAGTACATCATCGAAGTATGGGATCACCTTGATGCCCTGTAAGAGTCTTTCCATGAGGCTCTAGAAAATTCCCGGTGCCATGCTGACTCCAAATTGGAGGTGGTTGCATCTAAAGGCTCCCCGGTGGTTTGTGCCTTGGCAGTTTCCTCATCGACCGGCAGTTGCTGGTATGCTTGGGCCAGGTCGAGTTTCGCAAAAACTTTGCCCCCTCCCAGTGAATGTAGGAGATGCTGCACTACTGGGACGGGGTAAGCACTTTGCTGCAAGGCGCCATTTAGGGTGGCCTTATAGTCCCCGCAGATTCTCACTGACCCATCAGGCTTAATCGGGGTGACTATGGGGGTCTCCCACCGGGCGTGGTCTATGGGTTGTAATACCCCTTGCTTGATGAGCTTGTCAATTTGCTCGTCTATCTTCGGTTTGAATGCGAACAGTACCCGCCTTGGTTTTAGGTGTTTCGGGGGAATGTTGGGGTCTAGGCTGAAGGATATAGGGGGCCCTCGGTACTTGCCTAGGGTGCCATCGAACATTTCCTGGAATTCCCAGGCCAGTTGCTGCTTCCAGTCGGCTTCGGCGATGTGGTCGATGCCCGTGACTGCAATGCCTAGCGGTGCGAACCATTGAAGTCCCAGTAGGCTAGGTCGGTCTCGATCGACGATGGTTAAGGGAAGTCTTTCGGTGTGTCCCTTGTAGGTCACTGTAAACTGTCCTGTTCCGACTACAGGGATGCGGTTTCCCTGGTAGTCCTTGAGGATTAGTCTCTGGTTTTCTAGTTGCTTTCTCTGGATGGTAGGCACCAAGCATTTAATTTCTTGCCAGGCTACCATTGAGAGGTAGGACCCGGAGTCCACCTACATTTTACAGGGTTCGCCTTTGATGCCTACCGCCACATAGACCTTTCTGGCGTCTGTGGTTGTGGCGTGGCCGATGGTGACCGTCTGATGTGTCTCTTCTCTCCACCTGGCCTCGCCGCTTTGTTGGGCTCGTCCGTTTCGCTCCCAGCGGTTGTCTGCTGGCCGGTCTCTGGTCCTGGGGGGTGTGCTCTCTCATCTCCGCTCGCTCGGGTCCCATCACCTGGGGCTGTGGGTCTTCTTAAGGCGACAAACGTGTGCGATGTGGTCCTTCTTGTCGCAGTGCCGGCAAACGGAGTCGAAGAACCAGCATTCGGATCTGGGGTGGTCGCCTCCGCAACCGGCACACACGGTCCTTGACTTACGACTCTGCCGGCTGCGCTGGTCGCAGCCTGCCTGGAGATGGTGGATGTCTTCCTCCTCGTCGGACGTGCCCGAGGTCGAGTGGAGTTCGCCCTGGTGGGTGGTGGTTTCAGGTTGGGCCTCGGTCGACCTTGCAGGGTTGATGTTTGCGGTGTGGTCCCCAGCATTCGGTCTCCGCATGCGGTCTGCTGACTGTCAGGTTACTTCGGCAGCCGCGGCTTCGGAGATGGCGTCGGCGAGAGCAATGTTGCCCTTAGCCATCAACCGACTTTGGAGAACGGGGTCCCAAAGGCCAAGCACGATTCGGTCCCGAAGGGCCTCATTCATGTTGGAGAACTCATATAGTCCTCCCAGGCGCCGCAGCTCTGCAACAAAATCACTGAGACTCTCGCCCGACCGCTGGTCCCACCGATAAAATTCGTGCCGTTGGATGAGGATGGGCACGGCTGGAGCGTAGTGGTTCCGGAGCAATGGTTCGAGGTCCTTCCAATCCATTGCGGTAACGTTGGCGGGCTTGGCTAGCGCTTTTGCCATCTTAAACACTGCGGGCCCGCAGTGTGTTAGGAATATGGCTCGTTTCTTCGGTCCTGTGGCATCCTTCAGATCGTTGCATTCGAGGAACATGTGGAATCTGTTCATGTAAGATTCCCAGTCCTCAGTAGCGGGGTTGAAGGGGGTTGGTGGCGCGATGCTGGCCATCTCATCAGTTGGCTGGCTTCCGTCGGACACGTGCTTCGGTTCAGGATGAGTTTCCCACCTTCGTCGCCAGTGTTATGTCCGCGTGGAAGGAAGCCAGGAGTCGGTGACTGTGTTTCAAGCTCTTTTTATTAGTCAGGAACCGAACTGAGGCTACAGGAAAACTTTGTGGTTTTTTAATTCCAAGCCGCGGTGGCCGCGGCCAATGGCACCACTTTGAATCTCCTGCGATTCGAATTGACCAATCGCGGGAGATTCTCAGCAAGCCAATCGGCGCGGCTCACCTAGCCAATCAGAGCGCCCCGCGCTTTGGCCAATCAAAGCGCGGGGATCTCAAGAATTCAAATGATGGGACAGAACAAATAATGAATAAAAGCAATTTTTATGTTGACATGCACAAGAGAAAAATTTGATATGTGCAAATTAGAGAAGGCAAGAAGATATGGATTGTTTTTGATATACTGGGCATTGGGTTGGATCCAAAAACTGGTGTTACATTGGCCAAGTGACCAGGATGCATGCATTTGAAATGGTGGGAAAAAGTTGGTAGATGTTAGGTGGTATTAGTTCTCCTAGCTTGTTGTTTAGTTTCCAAATGTTTCATCACCAGGCTAGGTAACGTCTTCTAGGTAAACTTTGGTTGACGTGCTTTGTTTCAGTTCTTTTCTGCTTTTATCAGTCTTTATTTTTTAAAAAAAATAAATTAACATTTAAACATTTAAAAAACAATTTCCACTTTTTACAACGATTCTGTAACGGTGTTCACACAGGTTAATAAAATCTATGGTATATCAATTACTTCTTTGTTTTATTCACTTATACTCTTACTCAGTTGGAGAAGAGAAGAGAAGAGAAGAGAAGAGAAGAGAAGAGAAGAGAAGAGAAGAGAAGAGAAGAGAAGAGAAGAGAAGAATACATATAGTTTTAATTCAATTGGTACAAAATGTTGATAAAGGAATCTAAAACCCTTTGATTGAAACATGATTTTTTTTTTTTGTAATTTGTAAAAGAGTGCCATAAGAGGACAATAATTTTGATTGATGTAGTGAGATCCCTTTTTGTTTGGAATGAGTCGTGTTAAGCCTGGGTTCCCCAACCAGGGTTAAGGAGACTAGCTAAACAGAATGTGAAGATAGGCACACAGATAAATGAGTGATATAAGTTTGTATGTTTATTAACATACAGTAAAAATAACAGATACGCTTGTGCTATCAAAAATATAGTTTATTCCATTTATAGCATAGTCAAAAATAACAGTCCATTAGTCATGTATCATTTAGTTAGTCCATTCAAGGATATTCAGTTAGCAAAGTCCGTGTAGAATATCCTATGTCAGTTCACTTACAAATCAGTCCTTTGTCTCTCTCCCGTTCGAGTAACACAGTCTTGAGTCCATGCAGTAATTAGGGATCATCAAAGCCAGAAAGAGAGCAAGCTGTCGTCTTGCTTCTTTTAAAGTGCTTTCACAACCACTCCCTTAATTACATTCCTATATTTAAAGTTGCACACACTTTAACTTATAAACTATGATTACATATTTATTATTTTACCTAAACCAGTTAGGGTAAACAATGTTATCCCTAACATTCTCCCCTTTTAGGAAATAATAATAAATATAACTATTTACATTTTTAAATCAGATTTGTTACAACTCTCTTTAAACTTAATTACTCCTTGAGCTTTTGTAAATTGGTCTGCAATGTTTTCTTCTGTCATGCAGTATTCCAATTTAATTAGCCCATTCTTTACAGATTCTCTAACATTTAAGTATCTTAAATCAGTATGCTTTGATCTAGTTTTTACAGCAATACTAGTAGCTAACTTTATGGCTGCCTGGTTGTCCTCGTACACAATAATGGAATCTTTAACAGTTACACTCATGTCTAATAATAACTGTTTGTACAGAATTAAGTCAGTGCATAGTAATGACAGACATGAAAATTCCGCTTCCATCGTGGACAAGCTAATATGCTGTTATCTGATTGACCTCCACCCTATTAGTGTCTTACCAAATAATATAGCCATCCCAGATGTTGATTTTTTAGTGTTTATGTCAGTTGCAAAACTTGCATCTGCATAGGCACTAAGACTCAAATCACCCTTTGGTTCTATATATAATGCATGGTTCATTGTTCCTTTAAGATATCTTAAAATTCTCTTTAATGATTGCCAATGACATTGATGTGGATCTGAATTAAAATGTGTCAGCTGATTAACACTATACGCTATATCTGGCCTTGACCAATTGCTTATATATGATAAGCTGCCAATCAAAGATTGATATATAGACTTATCAAATTTGGGACTTTGATCATTAGTTTGGCAAACTTCCTGACTCATTGGAGTCTTTGCCGGTTTACAAAGTTCCATTTTATACGTTTTAATTAATTGGAAAATTTTATCTTCTTGAGATATCTTAAATCCATTTTTTGTTTTGTTAATTGTCAATTCTAGATACCTTTTAATTTCACCTAAATGCTTTAATTTTATCTTTTTAGCTAATAATGATATAATCTCATTAGCTTCATTATTAGTCTTAGTTATCAAAGCAATATCATCTGTAAATAATAACAATAATGACACCGTTCCATTAGTTTCTCTTTTAAACACACATGGATCTGCTAAATCAGATTTAAATCCTATATTGTTTAATTCTTTCACAATATATTGGTTCCACTCAAAGCCAGATTGTTTCAACCCGTAAAGACTTTTTTTGAGTTTCCAACAATCATTACTATTTACTTTATTGTCTTTTATAACAATTGGCTTTTTCAAATATATAGTGTGCTGCAATGGTGCATGCAGGTAAGCAGTTTCTACATCTAAATGGTTAATGACATAGTTTTTCTTAGCTGCCCACACTAAAGCTGCTCTCAAAGATGTTGCTTTAAGGCTTGGTGCAAAAACTTCATCGTAATCAGATGCAGTTTGATTAAATCCTTGAGCTACCAACCTAGCCTTATGGGTAACAGTCCCATCATTTCCAATTTTTACTTTAAATATCCATTTGCACCCAATGGATTTTTCTCTTGGAGGTAATTTAGCATCTTCATATACTTTCATTACTTTCAATGAATTTAGTTCTTTTTCCATTGCCTTTTGCCAATTCTCCTGATCCTTAGCAGGATACATCCTAAGTTCATCTACACTAGTTGGAACTTTAGTTACTTGGCAAACTATACTTGCTTGATACCTATCAGGTGGTCTAGTTACAAGTGTAGTAGGTCTAGGTATTACAGGACTTACAGGTGGACTTTCATTTATTAACTCTTCTTGATTATCTAACTCTTCCTGATCAATGGTTTCATCTTGTTCTGGTCCTATTTGCTCTTTGTGGACTTCTTCTTTAATTGGACTCTTCTTATAACTAGTCTGTTCTTTCTGCCTTTTGTAGGGTTCAATAATTACTTCGTTATTTCAATCTTGCTCTCATCTATTCCATCCTACATGTTCTAGGAATTTAGCACTAGCACTGGTGTAAACTCTCAATGTACCTGGTTCCCAGAATCTATAAGATCTATGATTAGATTTATATCCTACAAAAAATAATCTTTTAGCTCTATGCTGTCCTTTTTGTCTAAGTTGTGTAGGGATATGCACCCATGCTGGTGCTCCAAATGTGTGCATGTAACTTAAATCAGGTTTTGTACCATGCCACAGTGTGAATGGTAATTCACCTGTTGTTGAATTAACAACATTATTTAATATATGATTACCACACCTTATTGCTTCTCCCCATAAATTGTCAGGTAATCCTGAATCAGACATCATAGATCATGCCATTGATTGTAGTTTTTGGCCTCGTCTCTCTATAAAGGTATTGTGTTGTGGCCTATATGGTGCAGACTTTTTATGTTGAATACCTAACATTCTAAGTCTATTCTGGAATTTATTATTTGTAAATTCTGTACCATTATCTGTTCTAAGAGTTACTAATTTCTTTTTAGTTTTCCTTTCAGCAAATTTTATCCAATTAAAGAAATTTAGATACGTTTCAGTTTTGCTCTTCATTAAATAGCAAAACTCATATCTAGAATAGTGGTCCATTATAGTTAGTATGTAATGAGCTCCTCCGACACTTGGTTTTTTCGGACCTATTAAATCAGCAAATACTACCTCTAAAGGCTCTTTGGTAGTAAATCCATCAACTCTATTAGCTGGTGTGACCTTGCTCTTGCTTTGATTGCAAGCATTACATTGCAAATACTTATTACAAGGTTTCAAACTTATTCCCTTAGATAATTCAACAGTTTTCTTAAGCATTTTAAAATTTAAATGCCCTAGCCTTCGGTGTAACAAGTGAATACATTCATCATGAGGTTTCTTATTATCATAAACCATGATACCCACCTCTAAACCATTATCATTTAACACATATAATTCACCTCTTAAAGATGCAGTAATTTTCTTATCTTCTTTCTCAATTATGCAGTTATCTCCTTTAAATGTAACTACATATCCTAGTTTAACCAAAATTCTAATTGAAATTAAATTAAACTTAAGTTGTGGTACATATAACATTTTTACATTCTCTTTTATAAAAGAACAATATGCTATACCTTGACCTTTAGCTTTCAGTTTCCAGCCATTGGCTAATGATATCTGCTGTGTACTCTTGGACATTTTAATAAAACTTCTGTTATCATGCAGTAGGAGATTCATTATCTTCTTTTTGAGGTTGTTCCCTCCTTAAATAGTCTCTTTCAAGTCTTCTTCTTGCCTCTTCAATCAATCTGCCAGTTATATCAATTAAAGTTAAACTTTCCTTAGGCAAAATTTCAAGGGAAGTGACATAGTTGTCATAACTTTCATTTAGTGAAGATAGAATTATATAGACTTGGTGTAGTTCAGAGAAAATAAGCTCTTTCTCGTGCAGTTCTTGAAATATGCTTTGCATAGTTTCCAAATGACTAAGCATATCACCATTCGTCTGGAGATGCGTCCTGAAAAGCTTCCGTGTTAGATTTATGTGAGCACCAATGTTATCTCGGACATAAATCCTTTTCAGCTTCTGCCAACACCCAACAGCCGTTTGCTCTCCATGGATATGAACAAGTTGCTGGTCAGACAGTGTTAATCCTATTATGCAAATAGCTTGTTCATTTTTATGCATAAATTCTTCTATTTTTAGTCTATCTTCATCATCCTCTGGATCCCATTCCTCTATGTTTGGTGGATTTTCAATTATGTTCCACAGACCTTCTCTTCGTAGAAGTAGACTACATTTCATAGACCATGATACATAGTTTGTTCCATCCAGCTTGGATATAAGGGACAAACTTTGGAAATTGACTTGTGCCATGTTTTCTTATATGGATATAAAACTATAATTAATAAAACACAGCTGTCTGTTTACTGTAACGTATAACAACACAAACTCTCACTTTTTGCATAAATCTGTTTTATCCTAGTTAAACTGACTTTGCAGCCTCTGGGCCCATAACCAGTGTTAAGCCTGGGTTCCCCAACCAGGGTTAAGGAGACAAGCTAAACAGAATGTGCAGCATTAGTCAGATAGGCACACAGATAAATGAGTGTTATAAGTTTGTATGTTTATTAACATACAGTAAAAATAACAGATACGCTTGTGCTATCAAAAATATAGTTTATTCCATTTATAGCATAGTCAAAATAACAGTCCATTAGTCATGTATCATTTAGTTAGTCCATTCAAGGATATTCAGTTAGCAAAGTCCGTGTAGAATATCCTATGTCAGTCCACTTACAAATCAGTCCTTTGTCTCTCTCCCGTTCGAGTAACACAGTCTTGAGTCCATGCAGTAATTAGGGATCATCAAAGCCAGAAAGAGAGCAAGCTGTCGTCTTGCTTCTTTTAAAGTGCTTTCACAACCACTCCCTTAATTACATTCCTATATTTAAAGTTGCACACACTTTAACTTATAAACTATGATTACATATTTATTATTTTACCTAAACCAGTTAGGGTAAACAATGTTATCCCTAACAAGTCTTCTCCTGAAATTGGAATGCAAAATCAGCAACTTTCTCTTTCCAGTTAATACAGGAGTATAAATCCTTCAAACTTCACACCATCACATCCTGAAGCTGCTGAGATTTTGCAGTAACAACTAAAAGACGGCAAAGCCTTCTCTAGACCCCAATTTTATCGCAATGTGAAAACTCAAAGTTCTGATTCAAGGTCAGTATTACTGACTGCCTCTTCAAATCAAATCACACTGAAAGACTAAAATAATTCAAGTTAGCATAAACACAACCTTTTTTGCAAGCTGTATCAGTATTCATGAATCAGTTTGATTATCTTCACACAGCACTTCGGAGTGATTCAACTTGTGGAATTGAATCAAGGACTTAAGCTCAACTTGAACTAAATGAATCCTATTTGTGATTCTACCATCCGGATACATGGTGCCCTAGTCAATCCCATGGAATAAAATGCATACAACTCTCATATGTATCGCTTAATACCCAATGCAAAGTGGTGAATTGGACCTGTGGTACTTTCCTGCGCTGGGTTTCTGCTATGTTCTTTAAACTATTGTGCAAGTGAAGAAAATATTTGGGTTTTTAGAAAACCAAGGAAAAAGAATAGCAGCCTGAATGAGATGCTTCTACATCTTGAATGATCCTGAAGTTTAAGCATACGTCTTAAACTTTAAACTTACATGATCAGCGCTGATTATGTCCTTATTCAGAGTCAGATATTTTTCTTAGAATTGCCTGACCTCAGATTCAGAATTAATACATCCAGGTTTTAGCCTTTTTTCTCAAGTCTTTATCGGAGAAATACAATGCTAGAATAAAAGTTACAATTATTTTCTAAGTTTACTAAGAAATTTGCTTTGCAACCAGTAACTACTCTTTTTTTCTCCAAGAAAAAAAAATACATGTTTTCTGATTAACAGTAGTAATATGTAACATTAACAACCTTAAATGAGCAGCATTTAATGGTACAATCCTTATTTTTGACAATCTAAAAGGCTAGTCTGATTTGGAACAATTATAGTTTTAACTTGATTCTGTACTGAGACCTACAATAAATTAACATTTTACCAGGGGTCCAAAACATTTTTTAACTAATCCAGTCATCTTTGGCAACAGCTGAATTGTTGCCATTGTAATGCTAATATCTCTCAGCCTTCCATGAGGGTGGTGACATTCACTACTTCAGATTCAGCATAATTAATTTTCCATCCCAATACTACACAATCAATGTGGAGCTTGGTGATTGGAAGAGTCAGCTTCCTTTGAGAGTATTAGAGGTAGAAATTCAAAAAGTCAGCTCTCTTTTTGGTGTCTTATTTATATTCTTTTTTTTTTTTTAAAGTTTTTATTAATTTTCTACAAACAAACAAGACAGACAAAACATAAAAACATCAACTCTTATATATACATCCAGTGTGTCAGTTGGTTCATCATTTTTGTGCATTTATTCTGTAGTCTCAATTACAATTATGTTACATAACAACTCATATCATCAATCCAAACTTATATATCCTAATATCACTAAAAAAAGAAGATTTTGACTATATTTTTAATCATTCATGCTTAATGAGCTAACAATACTTTAAACCAGTTTACTCTATAACAAATCATCTGATCATATCAAATCAATCCTAAGAAATCCTTTATAAATATAATATCAAATAGCAAAATAATAGCAAAATAAAGATATTCCTTGCTATCTAGCATTCTGAATATTCTATTATCGTGTTTTATCATCTAACCATTTATAAAAAAGATCCCAAATTTCGTAAAATTGTTTATCCTCTTGCTCTCTAATTTCAAATGTCAATCTGCTCATCTCAGCACATTCCAATATTTTCTTAATAATTTCTTCCTGTAATGGTATTTTCTCATTCTTCCAATTTTTAGCAAATACAATCCTGGCCGCTGTTAATACATTTACAATCAGGTATTTCAAATCTTTACTATATATATCAGGTAAAATTCCCAATAAGAAGATCTCTGGTTTCAAATCTATATGTTTCTTTGTCATTTTTTCCAACCACATGCGAATTATAGTCCAATATTTTCTAGCATCCTCACAAGTCCACCACATATGGTAATACGAGCCGGGTATCTGATGACATTTCCAGCATTTTTCAGATTTGTTCTTAAACATTCTTGCTATTCTTGTCGGAGGAAAGTGCCACCTGTAAAACATCTTATACAAGTTTTCTTTATATGCTGTTGACATTGTCATTTTATAATTTTGAGACCACAATTTCTGCCATTTCTCTAAATCAATCCCATATCCAAAATTCTTCCCCCAAACAATCATAGTTTCTTTGACTTGTTCTTTCTCTAATTTCATTCCCAGTAAATAACCATATAATTTTTTAATCACCTTCTCATCAGTACCCATCAAGATCTTATCTAAATCAGTCTGTTTATCATAAAATCCCTCCGTTTTAGAATCTTCATCATACCTTGAGTGTATTTGTGCATATGAAAACCAATTCATCCTTATACCTTGTTCTTCTAAGTTTTGGATCGATTTAAGTTCACCCTTTTCATCCAAAAGTTCCCCATATCTAACTGTTTGTTCCTTCTTGTAAATTATAGGATAGGAAAATGCTTCAATGGAAGATAACCAGACTGGAATTTTCAAATAACATTGTCTTTTTATCTTCTCCCAATTTAACCACAAAGACTCCCGTACATAATGTCTTCTAAAATAACCCTGTGTTTTAGTTCCCTTATACCATAAAAAAGCATGCCAACCCAACAGCAAGTCATGTCCTTCTAATGTCAACAACCTATGTTTCCTTAATGTTATCCATTCTTTGACCCACATCAAACTTGCAGCTTGATAATACAATTCCCAATTAGGCAGACCAAAACCTCCTCTAATTCTAGCATCTTGCAAAAGCTTTAGCTTTATTCTCGCTTTTTTACCTTGCCATATAAACTTCAACATAATTTTATTTAAATCTTCAAAATAGTCTTTTCCAAGCCTAATTGGTATTGTTTGAAACAAAAATAAAATTCTAGGTAAAATATTCATCTTAATTGTTGAAATTCTCCCTATTAATGACAATTGCAAGTTTTCCCATTTCTTCAAATCTGTAGTTATCTGTTGTTTAAGTTTAATATAATTATTCTCCTTTAATGTGCTACATCTTGTTGTCAAATATATCCCCAAATACTTAACCTTATTTGTAACTTGAATTTTCAAAAGATCTGCCAATTCTTCTCTCTGTCTCAATAACATATTCTTTGTCAAAATCTTTGTTTTATCTTTATTTATTTTCAAACCAGCCACCTCTCCATATGACTCTATCCTTTCCAGTAACTTTGGAGCTGTTTCAATCGGATCTTCCAAAATAAAAGCTAAATCATCAGCAAAAGCTTGTAGCTTAAATTCTTCCTTCTTAATTTTCATTCCTTTTATGCTTTTATCATCCCTAATATTTCTATTCAACACTTCCAAGGTCAACACAAATAGCAAAGGAGATAGGGGGCATCCTTGTCTTGTGCCTTTCCTTATATTAATAAAATCTGTAAGTTCCCCCTCCATCATTACCCTTGCTGTCTGTTTATTATATATAGCTTCTATTGCTTGAATAAATTTTTTAGCAAAACCCATCTGCTCCAATAATAATAACATAAATCTCCAATTCACATTGTCAAATGCTTTTTGAGCATCTAGGAATATCAAAGCCATTTGCTTTTCAGGATGAGCCTCATAATATTCCAAAGTGTCCAAAATTACAATCATATTGTCTCTAATTTGTCTCTTTGGCAGAAATCCATTTTGATCTGAGTGAATAAAATTATTTAAATATTTTTTAAGTCTTTCTGCTAAGATTGAAGCAAAGATTTTATAGTCTGCATTCAATAAAGAAATAGGTCTATAATTCTTAATTTGCGATGGGTCAGTCTCTTCCTTTGGTATAAATGTAATATAAGCCTCTGACCATGTTTTAGGTATCATCTTTTTTAACATAACTTCATTCATAACTTCTAACAATGGGATGCTCAATAATTCTTGAAATGTTTTATAAAATTCTACTGGAAGCCCATCTGGGCCCGGAGCTTTCCCATTATTTTGTCTCTTGAATGCTTCATTTAGTTCCATCATTGTTATATTGCTTTCTCGCATTTCTTCAGTCTCTTTAGGTATCTTTGGTAAATTAGCTTCCTGTAAATACTGTTTGACTTTTTCTTCATCAATATTCTCTTGTTTATATAGTTGCCCATAAAAATCTCGAATAATTTCTTTTTTCTCCTTATTCCCATAACAAACTTGGCCTTGTTCATCTATTAACTTCAATATTTTTCTTGATTCCTTCTCTTTTTTCAATTTATATGCTAGCCATCTACCTGGTTTATTTGCATCTTCAAAATAATTCTGTTTAGAGTTTCTAATTTTCTGTGCCAGTTCTTCTTTCTCTATTAATTCCATTTTATGTTTGATTACATCCAGCTTCAATTTAATATCCTTTTTCTGTGGCATTTTCTGTAATTCTTTTTCAAGAGTTTTATACTCATTTTCCAAGGCCTTAGAAGCTTGCCTTTTCCTAATATTCTTTTTTCTTGTATAATCTATTATCAAACCTCTAGCGTATGCCTTCATAGTGTCCCACACATTTTGCGTTGAAGTATCTTCTTTTTTATTTTCTCTGAAGAAAAAAGCCAATTCCTTCTCCATCCATTGTGTAAAATCTTTCTCCTTTAAAATAGTATTATTTAATGTCCATCTCGATCTTTTTTTTTGTCCCTTCCATTTAATTGTCATTGGGCTATGATCTGCCCAGGTACTTGTTTCAATGCTTGTTTCTTTAATATTAGATATTAGTTCTGTTGAGATCCAAATCATATCTAATCTGGACCATGATAAATGTCTATTTGAATAAAAAGTATATTGTTTAGCTTTAGCGTTTCTTTCTCTCCAAATATCTTTTAAAGTTAATTCATCTGTCATTTTAAAAAAGGACCTTGGGAGAGCCTTTCTATTTTGCTTTATTGTTGTTGCTATATAGTCCAGTTTATTGTCCACAATTCCATTAAAATCTCCCATCATAATTATATTAACATAGTCCAGTCCAATTATTTTCATGTGCAGCTTTTTATAAAATTCTTCTTGTTTATCATTCGGAGCATAAATTGCAATCAAGAGTATTTTTATATTATTGTCCATTATTTCTACCATTAATACTCTTCCATCTTCATCCGAGTAAATCAATTTTGCTGGAATAGCCTCTTTAATGTATAAAACCACACCTCTTTTCTTACATTGAGTCAAAGAGGTAAATATTTTCCCTAATTTTGGTTGTAATTACAATTGTTCATGTTGTTTTTTAATATGAACTTCTTGTAAACAAATTATATCAAATTTTAATTTCTCTATTTTATGAAAAGTTTTCCTTCTTTTAACTGCTGAATTAAGTCCGTTTATATTCATTGTAATCAGTTTTTTTTCCTCCATGATTATGCTTTATATTTAGGTCTAACAGCTCTCGTGGATCTCACTTCACGCTGTTCTTTGTTATCAATCTGTCCCCCTATTGCTCCTTTCTCTTTTTCAATCTCCAGTTGTTCATCTTGAAACTCAATTAATGAACCCTCTTTCTCTGCTTCCTCTCTTCTTCCTCCGAAAAATTCTGCATGAAAAAGTTCTGCTTTCTCAATTGAGTCAATTCTATGTCTCTGCTCTTGCCACGTAAACATTAATCCTTCTGGAATCAGCCATCTATAATTCACTTCGTTTTCCAATAGTATTTTGGTCAGAAATCGATATTCTCTTCTCATCTCTCTCACTCTTCTAGGTATTTGTTTTAAAACCACAACCTCTTTATCCTTGTATTTCAGTATTTTCTCTCTTGCTACTTGTAATATTTGCATTTTAATGGATTTTTTGGTAAATCTAATATGGACTTCCCTGGGTAATTTATTTCTCATCGCATATCTTGTATAGACTCGGTATATCTCATCTATTCCATCCATTATCTTTTCCTCTGTAATTTCCAAAGCCTCTGCCAAAATTTCTATCATTACTGCTGCCAAATTTTCTCCTTTTTCCTCCTCTATATTTTGAAATCTGAGGTAAAATTCTGACCTTTCCATCTCCCACCTCAACATCCCACCTTTTTCTTGTTCAACCACTGTTAATTGCTGTCAATATTTCCAATCTTCTTCTCTCTTTGTTTTCCTTCTTCCTCAATTTTTTGGAATCTCTCCTCATACTTAACCATCATTTGTTTAATATTTTCAACTTTTTCATCAGTCTTCTCTATTCTTTGTTCAATATTTTCTGTTCTTTGTTCAATATTTCCTGTTCTTTGTTCAATGATATCTGATTTTGTCTTGAGTTCTTGGATTCCTTGCATAATCATCTGTAACTGTAAAGTTATTTTTTCTTGTTCCTTATCTTGCTTCAACATTGTCTGAATTAAACGTTGTCCTCCAGCTGGTGGGGAAGCAGAGGTAGAAGCAGAAATGCCAGATGGTATTGGTTTCTTGCTCATTTCAATATTTCCAAAACTTCAAGTTCTTCTTAACTTTTAATCCAACTGGTAGAGCAGCCAATTATAATCCAAAATGGAGAACTCCAATAGTAAAAAACACGAGACCAAAGAAGAAACAAAAAAAAAAGGAAGAAGAAAGATCTTCAGGTTCTTCTAGACCCTAATCCAATTACGAGATAGTCCACCATAAAAAAGGAAAAAATAGAAAGGAAAAAACAAACAAATCCAAAAATAATAATATTGATTAAGAGCAAAGAAAAAGGAAAAAGCAAAAAGAGAAAAAAGAAAAACAAAAAACAAAAAGTTCCTTCAGATTCTTCACACCTTAATCCAATTAAAAAATCTCAATAATCCAAAAAAAAAAAAAAAATTCAACCACAACAACAAAATAGTCCAAAAAGATAAATATGAAAGGCAAAAAAGTCCCAATAGAAAAGAAAAGAAAAATAAAGAAGAAAAGAGAAAAAACTCCGAGGCTTTCCCTTTAAAGTAAAAGGCAAAAATAAAAATATTACTAAAATTAAGATTTAGAAAAAGGCTGGCGAATGGGGTATATATAAGAAGACACACTGCACTTTGTTATTTATCCAAGGCTCTTGTTATGACTCTCTTCTCCAGCAGCTTCAAAGCCAAACCTCAAGTGTTGATAACAGTCCAGGAAAGCACCTGCAATAATATTTTACTGTGCTCTCCCTCTATCTTATCAGGTTAAAAAGTCCTTGAGATGAGGTCTTTTTGCAATTCTCTCCAATTCAAATAAAGATACTTTCAAGCCTCTAGTTGGCAGTGTTACAAAGTTTCTTAATGCTCTTTCTCCCCCCCCGCCAGAGAAAAGGAATAATATATGCAGAAAAAAAAGGAAAAAATAGCCAAAGGGAGCCTCTATCCTAAAGAAAATTAAAAAATCAAAGGAAGCATAAAACTATATATAAAAGAAAATTCAATCCGGTTATCTACAAAGTCACAGTAAAATCTTTCCCAAAAAGTATAAAGAAAAGAAAAAAAAAAAAAAAACCAAGCCTCAATTTGACATCACTTTAAAAAACGCCGCTCAAAACAATTTCAGTCAAAAAAAAAATCTCACAGCTTTCTTCTTTATATCGAATGAACTTTCCAACCTTAGCGAATTTACAGCACAAAAGAGTTTTTCTCACCCAGCCGACACACTTCACTTCAATCACTTTCCTTCCGGAGCTGTCCCGACTTCAGCAGCTATGGAGGCTGCCTCTCCGCCGCCAGCAAAAGGGCTTCTTCCGGATCTAACCAGAGATTTTGCGATATCTCTGGGATCCTGGAACAGTGCCCTTCACGATCACCGTCTCTACGGGACGGTTTAGGTCCGTTAGGACCGACCAGGGGCGAAAATATCGGCTGCGATCTCAGAGCCCTGAGATCGCAGCTGTATCGCCGGAACGAAGCTCCGCCTTCTCCCAAGTGTCTTATTTATATTCTTAAGCCATCAATTCCATGGAAGCCAAAAGCTAGGGCAAAATCATCCTTTACTGTCAAGACAAGTACAGCTACATTGAAGTTCTAGTACCGCTTTACAAAGCCTTAGTAAGACCACATCTAGAATACTGCATCCACTTTTGGTCACCACACTTTAAAAAAAGATGTTGAGACTCTAGAAAGAGTGCAGAGAAGAGCAACAAAGATGATTAGGGGACTAATCATATGAAGAATGGTTGCAGGAACTGGGTATGTCTAGTCTAATGAAAAGAAGGGCTAGAGGAGAATGATAACAGTGTTCCAATATTTAAGGCACTCCTACAAAGACAAGGGGCATCAAAAATATTTTCCAAAGCCCCAAAAAACAAGACAAGAAACAACGGATAGAAACAAACCAAGGAGAGAAGCAACCTAGAGCTAAGGAGAAATTTCCTAATGATGAGAGCCATCAACCAATTGGAACAGCTTGCCTTCAGAAGTTGTGGGTGCTCCATTACTGGAGGCTTTCAAAAAGAGTCTGGACAACCATTTATTATTTGAAATGGTCTAGATCAGTGGTGGCTAAACTTTTTTGGGCTCCTGTGCCAAAAACTGTGCATGCACTTGCATGCATGCATTCGTGTTCCAGCACCCAGAAGGCAGTGAGTGCCCCCTCATGCCCCTACTCATGTAAGCATAATCCCCACCCACCCCCACTGCCCCTTTACCTGCACTATGCCTCACAGCTGATATTTGGCCAGTTTGAGGCCTTTTTTGGGTTCCCGAAAGGCTTCAGGAAGGGTTCTGCAGGCTTTGCAGGCTGAAAACTAGCCCTATTTTGTCACTTCCGGTATTTTCGGAAAAACAGGAAGTGATGAAACGGGACTAATTTTCAGCCTGCAAAGCCTGCAGAAGCCTTCCTGAAGCCTTTGGGAGGCCGAAAAACCAGCCAAAAATCAGCTGTGAGGTGCACGCATGCCCAATGAGGTAAGTTTTCCTGCAGCTCACATGCCAGCACAAATAGCTTTGCATGCCACCTTTGGCATGCGTGCCATAAGTTCACCATCATGGGTATAGGGTCAGAGGGTTGGATTAGAAGACCTCCAAGGTACCTCTATTAATCTAGGATGTTCTGTTTTAGTGAGCAGCTAACTCTTCAGCAAAAAAAGCAAAGCTAAGCACTTTATGAAATGAAGTATATTTCCAGCAACAAGGTTCCAGCAGTAAAGAAAAAAGTCAACACAATGGCATCTTTAAGGAGCTGCTGATAAATTTAAAAGCTCTCCTGGAAGCCAAGAAAACATATCATTGAAAACATAATCCCATTCTACTTTTTTTTTTTTTTTGCCATCATCAGTTGCCTTAGCAATTTAGTATCAAGAGAGTGAAAAGACTGCCATCTGCTGTACAAAAAGAACATTAATCTGAACAATTAAAATCATGCATGCTCCTTTGTATGTAACTTAATTTTAAAAGCACTGTGTTGTGAAATTCTGAACGCTGAGCTATTTTTCCCCCTCTCTCTATGAGCCCTATGGGTTGCTTCCTTCTTGCGGATTGAAAGTCATGAACAGAAATCATAACCACAATCTAAAATTTTTCACCACATCGTTCCTTCCCTGGAAGAATAAATCTACCAGCCTGCACTTTGTATTCATTATCCATAATTACTTGGCAGATTGTTATTTCAATTAATTAAATTAATGACTGAAGATATTCATCTTGGGTTTTGCAATCTCAGTGACATTGAACAGTGGCCTTTTCCTAGAGGTATCAGCTTCCTACAAATATCAAGGAAATAAAGCTTCGTCTCCATGGAAGATAAATTTTAATTGCCCTGGGATTTCATCATGGTAACAAAGGGATCTGCCTTTGTACAGTCCTAAAAGAATAAGCTTTCAAACCCTTCTAATTTTCGGCAGGACTATATATATATATATATATAAATGTAAAGGTTGGATCTCAAACATCTCATTTCTGTGGTGACTAACTTTCATTCATGTTTTATTGTAAGTGACCATGTTTAACATATTAACAGAGTTGGAAGGGACCTTTTAGGTCATCTAGTCCCACCCACCCCTGCCCATGCAGTAGACCCCCACACCATTTCTGACACATGGCAGTCCAGTCTCTTCTTGAAAGCTTCCAGGGATAAGCTTCCACAACTTCCAAAGGCAACTTCTGTTCCATGGGTTGATTGCTCTCACTGTCAGAGAATTCATCCTTATTTCCAAGTTGAATCTCTCCTTGTTCAGTTTCCATCCCTTATTCCTTGTCTGGCCTTTGGATGTTTTGGAGAATAGCTTGACCCCTTCCTCCTCTCTGTGGCAGCCCCTCAAATATTGGAAGATTGCTTTCATGCTTGCCCTGGTCCTTCTCTTCACTAGACTAGCCAAGCCCAGTTTCTTATCTGTTTTTTATATATTTTAGTCTCCAGTCCACTAATCATCTTTCTTGCTCTTTTCTGCATTTTTATTAGAGTCTCGACATCTTTTTTATAGTGTGGTGACCAAAACTGAATGCAGTATTCTAGCTGTGGACTTACTAAGGCTTTATAGAGTGGTATTAGTTTGGCAGTGATAACATAGGATGGAGATGAATATGCTTTGCATGAGATGCTTCTTTGTTTGAAAGCTGCTGGAGTGACTAGAAGAGATAAAATCAGAAATGAGATCATAAGAGAAAGAATTGGCATAGAACCTATCCGAAACTTCATACAAACACAGCAGATAAAGTGGTTTTCTCACTAAAGAGGGTGTCTTTGGATTCCATACCATTCCATACCCTTCCAAGACATATATGAAAACAAGAGAAAGTCAAAGAAGACAAGACAGACTCAGAAGAAGACAGAATGACGTCAAGGACATACTACAACAGCACCAAGTAATAATAGTTGAGGCTCTCAGGAGAGCAAGAATCAGAATTTTGTATCTACTTTGACACCGAAGCAGGAAAAGAGGAAAACAGGAGGAGGAGGAGGAGGAGGAGAAGGAGGAGGAGGAGGAGGAGGAGGAGGAGGAGGAGGAGGAGGAGGAGGAGGAGGAGGAGGAGGAGGAGGAGGAGGAGGAGGAGGAGGACTTTTCTTAAGAAACACACTTAAACAGCTAAAGTTGCCTAAGTTTGCTTTTCGGTTTTTATTGTTGACATTTAGTAACTGCCCATCCAAGTTTACTTGACCGGATTTTCAGAAGTGATGTGTTCTCACTTTCAAAGGGCAGGAGTGAAAAAAGGATGTTGAGACTTTGGAAAAATTTCAGAGAAGTTCAGAGAAGAGTAACTAAGGTGATCAAAGGCTTGGAGACTAAAACATATGAAGAACAGCTGCAGGACTTGAGTTTGGGTAGAGTAAGGAAAAGAAGAATTAGGGGCAACATGATATCAGTCTTCCAATATTTGGGGGCTGCCACAAAGAAGCTTATTCTTATTCGCCAAGGGCAGGACAAGAAATAAAGGTTGGGAACTAACCAAAGAAAGAAGCAACCTGAAATTCAGGAGGAACTTCATAACAGTGAGGATAATTGACCATGGAACAGCTTAACTTCGGAAGTTAAACCTCCAATACTGGAGGTTTTTAAGAATAGACTAGATGGTCACTTATCTGAAATAGTATAGGTTCTCCTGCTTGAGCAGGGGATTGGACTAGAAGACCTCTAAGGGCTGTTCCAGCTTTATACTATTGTAAAAAAAAAGTCTCGATCCAGAGGAAATCCTATGTAATGCCAATTTCCTACCTTGTCATCCTAACTGGATTCCCACATCCAGTTGAGATCAGTCCTGGAGATGCCCCTTAAATGAAGAAACAGTGTTGACTGTGGTTTTAAAAAAATATATATGTGCAAAAACAGAAAGACACATGGATTCCTACAACGGAAGAATGGATGGAAAAAGTGGTGGAGCTGGCAACAGAGGGCAAAATTCACTCTTTTAATTAAAGAAAATAATATATCTAGATTTGGAACCATTTGTGCTAGAAAAAGAGAAGGGGAAAATGATTTTGGTTTGGGGTTTTGTTCATTAGACTAGTTCACTTTTACAGTAGTTTTTAATAAATATGCAAAAGCAAAAGATTGAGTTGTAACCTTAGTTTGTCCTTTACCAATAAAATTGCCAGTTGCTGCTTATTTTTCTTTCTCTTCTGTCCCATACATGTCTTCCCACTTCTTCCCCCAATTTCCTTGCTATCTTTAATTTCATTTGCGTTTAGTATCATGATAAATGTCAATAAAGATAAACGTTTTTAACAAAGTGGATGGAAAAACAGAACAAAGCCTTCATCCAAAACATGTCCTGCATCTTTGCCTTATATGAATTAATTATGGGGAACACATAGGAAAAAAGTATAACTCTTCATGCAGGAAGGATGAATTGGCATGACTGCAGTGCATTGGGATAAATCACATTATTGGAATGCAAAGACTGGCCCAAAGCCATCCAAGTTGGCTGCTTGTATACTAGAACTCAGAATCTCCTTGTTCTTCCTGGTACCTTTAATGGTTACCTTAAATGTACCCTAAATACCCATTTAATCTTTAATCGTTACCCTAAAGTAGCTCTTTGAGTCTATGTTATAGCTTCTGGATGAAGTACAAAATACTGCTTATTAACTCTAAGGAGCTCTATGGCTTGAAGCCAGGGGAAAAAAAAAAAAAAGAATGCCTTCTTCTATATAATTTGCTTTTCTTCCACTAAATGCTCACTTAGATTCTCTGAAAAGATTCATCCGTGCTGATAGGTATTAAATTTTACAATAGCTCAAGTTCAATTCTCACTATGGCAACTCCAATTCTCCAGAAAGTCCTTTTCTTTCTTGGAAGCCATCTACCATCTTCTGAATTTATTTAAACTTAAGGTGACATGAACATATTTGAGAAAGAAAAGTGTGTGTGGGGGGGTAAGGATAGATAATTCTCAACTTATGACCACAATTGAGCCTAAAATTTAAGTTACTAAGGGAGACATTTGTTAAGTAATTTTGTCCTGTTTGATGACTTTTTTTGCTCCAGTTGCTAAGTGAATCGCTGTAGGTGTTTGGTTAGTAACCCGGTTGTTAAATGAATCTGCTTCTTCATTGATTTGACCTGTTGGAAGTGTTCCGACCAAGACCATAATTAAGCATACGCTTAGTTAAAACAACTCTTGTTTTATTTCAATGCTGGGAATTATGTTCATTTCCAGCTTGTAATGAGTCCCAAACAGTCCCTCAAGATAAGCACCCACCTTTCTCTCCTTTGAATTGCTGCCAACAGCTAGAGTGCCAAATGAACTATAAAAAAAAATAACCAGAGTACAAAGTCCATACAGAGCTTCAAGGATTAATCGAACAGACCAAACGACTTTGCTTCCTACAAAGGTTTCTTCACCTTTGCCTGTCCTTTATACCTTATGTGAGAGACAATCACCTCCCAGCCCTACTCTTGAGTCATCCCTTTTGTCTCAACTGCTCTTGCCTTCTAGCAGCTCTGCGCACACTCCGGAGGCTTCGGAGGTTCTGGAGTCAGCACCCCAGATAGTCCTGGCCCCATCTCTGCATCAGATGCAGGACCCTCATCCGAATCATCTTCTGACTCCTGGACTGGTCCTCGTTCTTCCCCACTGTCCGATTCTGCTGCCGTCTGTACTGGCTGCTGGAAAGCCACAACAAGAAGGTCACAAAAGGGGATCCCATGACCCCGTCATAAATATGCTACCATCGTAAATATGAACCAGTTGCTTAGCGTCAGAATTTTGATCACATGATCATGGCGATGTTGCAACGGTCCTAAGTTTTAAAAATGATCATAAATTGTTTTGTTTTTCCCCAATGCTGTCACTTTAAACAGTTGCTAAACAATTGTTATATGTTGAGGATTCCTTGCAATCTTGGGCCCACTTTCTTTCAAGTATATTAGCCATCAACTAAACATTAATGCATTTGGGAAGGAAGAAGAATGAGAAATAGAGCAGGCAAAATGATGCATTTCAGAAATCAAGTCATATGAAATGCATAGGAACTGTTTTGTTTAGATAGAAGAGACTAACAGGGTTGGAAGGGACCTTGGAGGTCTTCTAGTCCAACCCCCTGCTTAGGCAGAAAACCGTACACCACTTCAGACAAGTGGTTATCCAATCTCTTGTTAAAAACTTCCAGTGTTAGAGCATTCACAACTTCTGGAGGGAAGTCGTTCCATTGATTAATTGTTCTACCTATCAGGAAATTTCAGCTTAGTTCTAAGTTGCTTCTCTTCTTGATTAGTTTCCACCCATTGCTTCTTGTCCTTCCCTCAGGTGCTTTGGAGAGTAGCTTAACTCCCTCTTCTTTGGGGCAGCCCCTGAGATATCGGAACACTGCTATCATGTAATCCCTAGTTCTTCTTTTCATTAAACTAGAAATACCCAGTTCCAGCAACTTTTCTTCATATGTTTAGCCTCCAGTCCCCTAAAAATCTTTGTTGCTCTTCTCTGCATTCTTTCCAGAGTCTCAACATATTTTTTACAACGTGGTGACCAAAACTGGATGCAGTATTCCAAGTGTGGCCTTACCAAGGCATTATAAAGTGGTGTTAACACTTCATGTGATCTTGATTCTATCCCTCTGCTTATGAAGCCTAGAACTGTGTTGAGTTTTTTGGCAGCTGCAGCACACGGCTGGCTCATATTTAAATGATTATTCACTTGGACTCCAAGATCCCTCTCACAGTTAGTACTATTCAGTGAGGAACCACATATACTATACCTGTGCATTTTGTTTTTCTTGCCTAAATGTAGAGCCTTACTTTTTTTTTTCACCATTGAATTTCATTCAATTTTGTTAGAGCCCAGAAGATAATTCTTTCTACTAGCTAATTTTCTTTTAAAAAAAAAAACAAAAAAAAAAACACTGCTTAGTGTGAACAATACAGGCAATTGCACAATGTTCTAATGCCTCCATCTTGACCTCTTAAAATTATTTATGTGAAAAATACAAACTGAATACAATGAACTTGCAAGGTTTATGAAAAAGCATCTCTCATCAGAGTAAAAGCAGGAGAGGAAGCATTTATAGATTACACAGCAGTTCCCAACTGGTGTTTATTCCTAGAGAACAAAGCAGCTTGTTTTTAAAGCATGTCTCAGGAGTCAGGTGGATAAAAGGAAGCCAGAATTGCGCTCTTCAGCTGAAATGTTATCGTACCAAAATCCTGTGTAGGAAATGTTATGAACTAATAAAAGCGCTTAAATAAAGTTTTAAAAAAGCTTAAAGAAAAAGCAGGGTTCTAATTCTGCACTTCTGATTGGCCGATAATAGCGATATCGGATTGGTCCGTTCTGGAGAATCTGATTGGCTGTTAACGAGCCACTCTCATTGGTTCAAGGGTTTAACACTTCTATGTTTCTCATTGGCTAATAGATCAGCAGCCTGTCCTATAAAAGGGCTGCTGCTGCCCTAGGGTTTTTGCTCTGTTCAGAATGATTAATAAAGAGTTGAAGTTCACTGTTCACTGCTTTGACTCTGTTCCTTGCACCCATGCGCAGAACTTAACAGGAAAGTTCTGTGGTTTGTTTGTTTTTTCTTCAATTACAAATATATATATATATCAACCTTCAGCTTTTTCAAATACTCTACCTGGAGAATCTTATTCAGCACAGAAGGTGTGCTAATCAATTTATTTCAGAAATCTACAAGGAAAACGTATACACCCAAGATACATCAAATACAACAGAGAAAATGGAAAGCTGACACTGAGATCTCATGTGGTATTCAAATTTCCTTCGCTGTTGTGCACAACAAGATGGAAAATGCTATGATGGGTCTTCTCTGAGCTTGGAAGAAGAAAAGGCAGAGACCGGACAAACTGTGAGAGAGTTCGCTTTAGTGTTAAAACTAAAAATTTAGTTTTAAAATGTGCTCTGTTTGATATTTGCCTGGAAGACTTTTCAACTCATAAAAAGAGCTATTACAAAATATTATTATGATTATGGTTGATCGCTTTATAGTATAATATAGAATCAAAATATCAAAATGAGGAGGATTTCTCATTTATACTCAAGAACACTTGAGGGCAAGACAAGGAATAACAGATGGAAACTTATCAATGAAAGATCCAATCTAGAACTAAGGAGAAATTTGCTGTCAGTGAAAGCAATTAATCAGTAGAACAGCTTGCCTTCAGAAGTTGTGGGTGCTCCATGACTGGAGATTTTTAACAAGAGACTGAACAGCTATTTTTCCGGAATGTTAGAGAGCTGCTTGGGCAGTGGCAGATGTCATGTATGCAAATGGACTACTCGAAATCCCCGTGCCTTGATTGGCTAAGGCGCGGGGATTTCTGATTGGCCAGGCGAGCCGCGCCTGATTGGCCCGATTGGAGTCTCCCGCGATTGGTTAAAGCCAAGAGCGGGAGACTTGAATCGCTGCCATTGGCCGCGGCCGCCGAAGCAAAAGATATAAAAGCCGCAAGCTTTTTGTCTTTTGCGGTTCGGTTCCACCAGTGTTAATAAAGAGCTTGAATTGAAAGTCACTGACTACGAGTCTTAATTGCGGATACGACACTGGCGACGAGGGTGGGATCTCGCCATTGAACCGAACCCCGTATCCGTTTAAGAACCAGCGACAGCGAAGATGGCGAAAATAGCACCGCCCGCTCCCTTCAACCCCGCCGCCGAGGACTGGGAATCGTACTCGGATCGATTCCGGATGTATCTGGAATGCGCCGGCATGAAGGACGCCCCGGGCCCGCTAAAACGCGCCGTCTTTCTCACACACTGCGGACCAGAGGTCTTCCAGATGGCCAAGGCATTGGCCAAACCAGCAGACGCAACCGCCATAGACTGGGACGTCCTCGAGCCCATACTGAGACGCCATTACGCCCCCGAGGTCCCCATCCTGATACGGCGAAACGAGTTCTACCGCAGAAACCAGAAACCGAACGAGAAATTAAGCGACTTTGTCGCTGAATTACGGCGCCTGGGAGGACTCTGTGAGTTTGAAGGGCTTAATAGTCTCATCAGAGACCGCTTCGTGCTCGGGCTATGGGATCCGACACTCCAGAGCCGACTCATGGCAAAAGGCGACATCAGCCTAGCCGATGCCCTCACTGCGGCCGCAGCAGCAGAAGCCACCCGCACGTCAGCAGACACCATGCGAAGATCTGACGCGAAGGGCGGGAACAACAACCCCGCGAGGCCGGCCGACACCAGAAGCGAAGCGACCGCACACTACGGCGAATACCAATCAACCTCCAGCGCGTCAGATGACGAGGAGGACATACACCGTGTACAAATGGGACGAGGCGAACAGCGAAGTCAAAGAGGTCGCAGGTCGAGGACCAACTGCGCCGGTTGCGGCGGCGACCACCCCAGGTCAGAATGCCGATTCTTCGACGCTATCTGCAGGCATTGTGACCGACGAGGCCACATCGCCCGAGTTTGCCGCCAGAAAAAACCCCGCAGCCCGCCCAAACGGGAACAACTTGACAGGAAGAGAGAAAACTCCCCGCCCAGAGCCAGAGAGCGCCAGCCAACGGGTCGATGGGACCAGAGACAACGATCGCAAAGAAGCAGTGACAGCCGGCGTAAAGAGGAAACCCACCAGACGGTGACCATTGGCCACGCCATTTCCGACGGAGCTAGAAAGGTTCACGTAGAAGTTCACATAGAGGGTCGACCATGTAAGATGGAAGTGGACTCCGGTTCCTACCTTTCTATGATTGCTTGGCGCGAAATCAAGCAACTAGTGCCTACACTACAAAGAAGAAACGTACCTGCCCAAAAAATCATCATAAAAGACTATCAAGGTAATCGCGTTCCGGTAGTGGGCACCAAGAACTTTAACATAACCTACAAAGGCCACACAGAACAACTTCCACTCACAATAGTCGACCGCGACCGCCCTAGCCTGCTGGGGTTACAATGGTTTGCTCCGCTTAACATCGCGCTGACAGGTGTCAACCACGTATCCATTGAAGCTTGGGAACAGCGGCTAACCGAAGAATTCCAGGAGGTCTTCAATGGAGAATTGGGCAAGTACCAGGGGCCCCTTATTTCATTTGATTTAGACCCAAGGGTTCCCCCGAAGCGGCTTAAGCCTAGAAGGGTACCCTTTGCATTAAAGCCCAAAATCGACGAGCAGCTAGACAAGCTCGTCAGACAAGGGGTGTTACAACCGACAGATCACGCCAGATGGGAAACCCCTATAGTGACCCCAATAAAACCAGACGGGTCCGTGAGAATCTGCGGGGACTATAAGGCCACCCTAAATGGCGCGTTGCAGCAAAGCGCCTACCCAGTCCCGGTAGTGCAACATTTACTGCACTCACTGGGAGGGGGCAAAGTTTTTGCTAAGCTCGACCTCGCACAAGCCTATCAACAACTACCTGTGGACGAGGAAACGGCAGAGGCCCAAACAATAGTGACCCACCGGGGGGCTTTTAAATGTAACAGACTTCAATTTGGGGTCAGCGTGGCACCAGGCATCTTCCAGAGCCTGATGGAACGCTTGCTGCAAGGCATCAAGGGGGTGGTGCCCTACTTCGATGACGTATTAGTGGCGGCGCCAAATGAAGCTGAACTAGAAAACCGTTTAAGACAAGTCTTAACGAAATTTAAAGAAACAGGACTTAAAGTCAAACGCGAAAAATGCCAACTTTGTACAAAACAAGTAGAGTTTCTGGGCTACCTCCTAGACCAGCAGGGCATCCACCCCACAACGAAAAAAGTAAAGGCCATCAAAGAAGCCCCCACCCCAAAGTCCAAATTAGAGCTGCAAGCGTTCTTAGGTTTACTAAACTTCTATAATGTCTTCCTACCTCAAAAGGCTACGGCAGCGGAACCTTTACATAGACTCCTGGACAAGAAGGCAGCCTGGACTTGGGGGAGACGGGAACAAACAGCTTTTCAAAAGACCAAAGACCTCCTCACCTCTGATGCCGTCCTAATGCAATTCTGCGAAACCCTGCCTGTAGCTGTCACTTGCGACGCATCACCCTTCGGCGTCGGCGCTGTCCTCAGCCATACCCTCCCAGACCAGAGAGAAGCACCTATCGCATTTTTCTCGAGAACTCTGACTAAACCAGAGCGGAACTATAGCCAGCTGGACAAAGAAGCTTTGGCTATAGTGGCCGCCGTTAAGCGTTTCCACGAGTACCTTTATGGCCGCCCATTCAAAATAGTGACTGACCATAAACCGTTGCTGGGCATTCTCGCGGGAAACCGTCCCACACCAAACATCTTGTCACCCCGGATGACAAGATGGTCTGAATTCCTGGCAGCCTACAACTATGAACTGCTACACAAGCCAGGTAAGAAGATATCGCACGCGGACGCTTTAAGCCGTTCCCCCTTACCTGACTCTGACCCTGACCCTGCACCAACAACAAATACCCTGTCCATCGAGTGTTTACCCATTACCGCATCGGACATAGCGAGGGAAACGGTTAAGGACAAACACTTAGCGCCAATCTTACATTGGCTACAAAAAGGCTGGCCGGAAAAAGACGATAACGAGACTTTTAAACCTTTCCGCCAGCGCCAGACGGAACTTTCACTACTGAGAGGATGTATCCTTTGGGGAGACAGGGTGGTAATTCCGACTAAATTACAGAACAGGGTCCTAGAGATGTTGCACGAGGGTCATCCTGGCATTGTCAGGACCAAAGCCCTGGCCAGGAGTTACGCTTGGTGGCCTGGCATGGACAAACAAATTGAAACATGGGTCGCCAAATGCCACCGGTGCCAGGAGACCAGATCCAGCCCACCCACGGCACCTATCCGGGACTGGGAGACACCTCGGGGACCCTGGTCCAGAATACATTTAGACTTTGCCGGCCCCACAAATGGCCACACCTTTTTAATCACAGTTGACGCATACTCAAACTGGCTAGAGGTGGCCGACATGAAATCCACCACCACAGAGGCCGTCATTAAAGAACTGTGTAAGCTGTTTGCCACCCACGGCCTCCCAGACGTCGTTGTCTCGGACAACGGGCCACAGTTTACATCCATCGATTTTGAACGGTTCCTGGCAGAAAAAGGCATCCGCCACGCGTTAACGGCACCGGCGCATCCGGCGGCGAACGGTAGGGCGGAGCGGATGGTCCAGTTTACAAAAAAGACCCTCCGGAAAATGGACCACGGGGAGATCAACGACAAGATCAACAGGCTGCTCTTCATACAGCACATCACGCCAAACACAACCACAAACAAGAGCCCTGCAGAGCTCCTGATGGGCAGGAAGCTGCGATCCCCACTCGACCGCCTACACCCAACCTACAACCCGGAGCAGCCCCCAGACTCCAGCTCCAGGTATCGGACATTTGAACCAGGCGACCTAGTATACGCCAAAAACATGACGGGGGACCCCCTATGGATCCCAGCCGTCATAACTCAGATCACTGGTCCAAAGTCGTACCGGCTCCAAACCACCGACGGGCGAGCCTGGAAACGACATATCGACCAGCTCCGGTCACGAACATTGACTAACCTCAACCCCCAAGACACGAACCAAGGGGGGAGGGAACACCCGGTTAAACAACCGCAAGAACAAATAAAAATTAAAAACTCACCAGAACGCAGCCTTCGCGAGTCACAGCCGGAGAAGAACCGTCTGGCCAGCTCTACCGACCCGGAGAAGCCAAGCGGGAGCGGCGGAATCCGCGACTCAACCGACCCGGTAGGCCCAGGCGGGAGCCGCGGCGAAGGAACCGGCCCGATCATCCAGCCGGTTCGCTCAGAGGCAGGAGCAGCCAAAAAGATGACCGCCCCTACCGAGATACAACAAGAAAATGAATTGCGCAGGTCATCTAGGACTCGACGGAGCCCCGCCTACCTGCGTGACTACACCACGTGAGAAGACCATACCAAGAGGGGAGGGGTGTCATGTATGCAAATGGACTACTCGAAATCCCCGTGCCTTGATTGGCTAAGGCGCGGGGATTTCTGATTGGCCAGGCGAGCCGCGCCTGATTGGCCCGATTGGAGTCTCCCGCGATTGGTTAAAGCCAAGAGCGGGAGACTTGAATCGCTGCCATTGGCCGCGGCCGCCGAAGCAAAAGATATAAAAGCCGCAAGCTTTTTGTCTTTTGCGGTTCGGTTCCACCAGTGTTAATAAAGAGCTTGAATTGAAAGTCACTGACTACGAGTCTTAATTGCGGATACGACAGCAGAGGTGCCAGTTTGGCCCAGTTCTGAACCGGTAGCTCCAAAGATCAGCTGAGACTGAACCAGTTCGCTGCGACAAGCTTCTGTTCTTCTGTTTGGCTCACCCACCCACCCAAGCTCTAGGCCCATGATGGCGAACCTATGGCACACACACCACAGGTGGCACACAGAGCCATTTGTGTGGGCACGCGAGCCCCAGGCAAACTTACCTCACTGCATTCGTGCGTGACTCCCAGCTGCTTTTTGTCCTCCCAGAGGCTCAAGGGAAACCTCTGCAAGCTTTGGAGGCTGAAAAACAGGCCCATTTCATCACTTCCTGTGTTTCTGGAAATACCAGAAGTGACAAAACGGGCCCATTTTTCAGCCTCCAAAGGCTGCAGAGGCTTCCCTCGAGCCTCTGAGAGGCCGAAAAAGGCCTCAAACAAGCCGAAAAGCAGCTGGGTGGTGCATTGCAGGTAAGGGGGCGGGGGGATCATGTGCACATGTGCAGGGGGCAGGGTGGTACATGAGCACATGCACAATTTTTGGCACGGGAGCCCAAAAAGATTAGCCACCACAGCTTTAGGCTGTGCTTTATTTCCTGCTTTTTCAACCTCAGCTGCCTCAGATGGCACATCTGATTGCTGCATGAGTACTGTGGTACACACAGAGCTTTCAGGAAAAGACTATTTTCAAACACTCACCGAACTGCTTATTATACTGGTTGGATCTCACTCCTGGACAGTGGGTTGGACTAGAAGACCTCCAAGATCCCTTTCAACCTTTTATTCTGTATGTGAGCTGGATTATGGAATTCCTACAGAATTGATTGAACAACTGTCCCCATCAACCCTGCATCAATGTCTCCAGATTAAACTGGAGAGAAGCAATGGCTAGTATTCCCACTTGTTATACTAAACCTTGTATTGTCCAATGTAAATGACTAATATGACAACATAAGATACAATCTCATAAGACCTTATAAGACATAATTAACAGCACAAATGGAGGTGAGGATTTCCACTTTGGAGGATGCTATCAGGATGCTATCAGGATGCAGGAATGGAAGGCAGAAACCAGAACAATTTATCTCAACAGAGACCTGTGCAAAGTGTCAACTTGTAAAACATTCCTACACTTATTTCTAAGTTGGGATAAGAAAGAGGGGGAGGGAAAAGACTGGAGAAGCATACAGCAAGTGAACTTAGATGCACATTCCAACTTTTATCTTTAAAAAGATTGTAGCTAAGTGACTGAAGCTTTTGCCCATGAAAAACTTTAATTGGAGAATGTGATGGATGACACCTAGCCCATGTACATGCTTATTTGGAGAAACTGATTTATGCCACACTCAGGGGGGAAAGGGGGAAGCAGGGTCACAGGTGACTGTAATTATGTATGTCAGAATCAGCTTCATACAGGTTATGCCAGTATGTCGGCTCCTAATGATAATAACGGAGTCTCTTTGGGGAATAGTGTGAGTAAGAATGGCTGCCCCAGAGGGAATGTTTGTAATTACCACTAGCTCATTTGTTCTACTTTCCCAAAGCTCTTCACAGTTTCTTTTCCCTTTTATATATCTCTTTCTCTTTCATATATCTTTTCCTTGTGTTCATTTACTTTTGTTCCTCTTTCTTTCTTCTCTTCCTTTCCCAGGGTAGCATTTCTTTCTTTTTTAAAAAATAATTTTTATTAAGTTTCCAAATTGGGTGTATACGTTTTCCTTGTAGATTTCTGAAATAAATTGATTAGCACACTTTCTGTGCTGAATAAAATTCTCCAGGTGGAGTATTTGAAAAAGCTGAAGGTTGATATATATATATATATATATATATATATATATATATATATATATATATATATATATTTTCTTAAGTTTTCGCGGGTACTTACATGTCTGGCATTCAGCTTTGTTCGGGTATTTTCCCACGTCATAATAGTGGTGCTTTTAAAGTTGTAGCAACGTTTCAGCAGAATCTCATCTGCCATCATCAGGCTTCTGTATGGTGTTTGTCTGTGAGTCCAACTTTTACAGTGGTTTCAGATTTAAAGGCCTCAAATAAAGTAACACAATGTTGCCAGCCAATCAAGATACAAAAAGAGCCCCCCTCCCCCCAAAAAAGACAGAAGATATTAGTAGCAGAACACAGCAAACTCCAAGACCAATAAACACAGACCAAGACTCTCAACCAATCAGGAGGAAGAAAAAACCATTCTGACACAGCAATAGGCTGCCCCAAATTTAAATCTGAAACCACTGTAAAAGTTTGACTCATAGACAAACACCATACAGAAGCCTGATGATGGCAGATGAAATTCTGCTGAAACGTTGCTACAACTTTAAAAGCACCACGTGGGAAAATACCCGAACAAAGCTGAATGCCAGACATGTAAGTACCCGCGAAAACTTAAGAAAACATATATATATATATTTGTAATTGAAGAAAAAACAAACAAACCACAGAACTTTCCTGTTAAGTTCTGCGCATGGGTGCAAGGAACAGAGACGAGGCAGTGAACAGTGAACTTCAACTCTTTATTAATCATTCTGAAGAGAGCAAAAGGCTCATGATTTAATTAGGGAGATTGCTGGAATCCGGACACAAAGTCCTTACATTTAGGTACAAAATGTGTTAAAAGCTTGTCACTAGGATTGGGGTGAGGGAAGACTATTCTGAGCAGAATAGGGAGTCAACCTGTTTTCCAAAGCACCTGAAGGCCAGACAAGGAATAATGGATGGAAACTAATCAAGGAGAGATTCAACCTGGAAATAAGGAGGAATTTTCTGACAGTGAGAACAAGCAACCTATGGAACAGAAGTTGCCTTCAGAAGTTGTGGGAGCTTCATCATTGGAGGCTTTTTAGAAGAGATTGGTCTGCCATTTGTCAGAAATGATGTAGGCTCTCCTGCTTGGGTGGGGGGTTGGACTAGATGTCCTACAAGATCCCTTCCAACTCTGTTAATCTGTATCAGAAGTATATATGAAATGGGTCAGAAAGTCTTGGTGGATCACAGAGTGAACGTGAATCAGCTCTTTGATGTAGCAGTGAATACAACCCAAAGCTGTGTCAACTAAAACACAATGTCAACATCAAGATAAATAATTGCTCACCTCAGTCTCATGTCCAATTCTGCATGCCATGTTTTAGGAAGGGCATTTTCAAATTGAAGCACATCCAAAGGAGAAACCAGGCCAAAGACTGGACAAAATACTAATTAAAATTGATTGGCTGTAAAACAGGACACTTGAAATTAATTGATCAGTGGGTGCCTGGAGCAAGCTTTTTGATTTGAACACAAGAGACCCACAATCTCAGTATAAACTGGAAGAAGAGGAGGAAGAAGAATTAAGAAAAGGAAATGCTACCCTGGAAAATAGAAGAGTATTCAATATAGGGTCATGACTTGCAGAGAGGGTGGCATAGTTTCCTATGGGATGGGAAATGTAAACAGCATGCATATTTTCAGAGACACATGATTACAGATTCATTAATTCGGACATGGAACAAGATTAAAAAGAACCATTACACTAAAATACAGAACTGGTTGTCAACTATGGAAGCACAAATATACCCAAATGCAATGGATCTGGGGAAAAAGAGGAGTTACAAAGACCTATTAGACACACAAGGAAGATTAAAAATGAGACAAGAATTACAGCAACCAAATATAAAGATAGATTGGTGGCCATATATGCAAATCCAGGCAAGATATCAGAAGGACAAAGAGCAATTTGGTTTCTGCATGGAAAAACATCAATTAGATAAAATTCTACAATAAATGAAGAAGAAAATGATTTCAAGAATATATAACTTTCTACTAGATTTTAAAATGGAAGAGAAGGTGGTCAAAGAGACGATGGTGGTATGGGTGAAAAATGTTCGCCATAATATAGACCTGGAAAATTGGGAGAGAATGTGGGGATCAAATTACAAACTAATTACATCCACAGCATACAAGGAAAATCAATACAAGATGTTCTACAGATGGCACCTTCCTTCCGCTAGATTGGCAAAATTCAGACCCAAATTGTTGGAAATGTGGAAAAGAAAAGAAAAAGAAAAAGGCACTTATTTTCATACTTGGTGGACATGCCAGGAAGTGAAAAAATATTGGAATACAATTAGACAATGGATAAAAGAAATCACGAATCAGAAAATTGAATTTAATCCTGAAACTTTTTTATTAGGTATAATAACACAAAAATGCAATAAAACAGATAGATATATTTTGTTACATATATTAACAGCTGCAAGGATTTCTTACGCACAACTCTGGAAAGAAAAAAAGGTTCCACCGGAAGGCATGGTTATTAAAAAATAATAGATTGTATAGAGATGGACAGGCTAACAATGCAAATAAAAGACAGAGAAGATTCAATTTATTATAGGGCCTGGGATGCCTGGTATGAATGGTTTAGAAATAAAAAGAAAATAAAATGGCAATTAGGAAAAGAATGAGGGAATATGTAAATATGTAAATATACCATGGAGAAGATTGAGATGTAAGGATAAAAGATATTGATTTATAGTAAGAGTAAGATGCAATGTAAAGGAATAAGTAAATACATATACTGAAAAATGTGAGGAAATGCAAAAGATGTCTTGATGTTGATAACAATGTATAAAGTTTTGTTTTATGTTTTTTTTAAAATTTGAAAACTTAATAAAATTTATTTTTTTAAAAAGAAAGAAATGCTACCCTGGGAAAGGAAGAGATGAAAGAAAGAGGAACAAAAGTAAATGAACACAAGGAAAAGATATATGAAAGAGAAAGAGATATATAAAAGGGAAAAGAAACTGTGAAGAGCTTTGGGAAAGTAGAACAAATGAGCTAGTGGTAATTACAAACATTCCCTCTGGGGCAGCCATTCTTACTCACACTATTCCCCAAAGAGACTCCGTTATTATCATTAGGAGCGACATACTGGCATAACCTGTATGAAGCTGATTCTGACATACATAATTACAGTCACCTGTGACCCTGCTTCCCCCTTTCCCCCCTGAGTGTGGCATAAATCAGTTTCTCCAAATAAGCATGTACATGGGCTAGGTGTCATCCATCACATTCTCCAATTAAAGTTTTTCATGGGCAAAAGCTTCAGTCACTTAGCTACAATCTTTTTAAAGATAAAAGTTGGAATGTGCATCTAAGTTCACTTGCTGTATGCTTCTCCAGTCTTTTCCCTCCCCCTCTTTCTTATCCCAACTTAGAAATAAGTGTAGGAATGTTTTACAAGTTGACACTTTGCACAGGTCTCTGTTGAGATAAATTGTTCTGGTTTCTGCCTTCCATTCCTGCATCCTGATAGCATCCTCCAAAGTGGAAATCCTCACCTCCATTTGTGCTGTTAATTATGTCTTATAAGGTCTTATGAGATTGTATCTTATGTTGTCATATTAGTCATTTACATTGGACAATACAAGGTTTAGAATAACAAGTGGGAATACTAGCCATTCTTACTCACACTATTCCCCAAAGAGACTCCGTTACTTTCCAAATTCTGCAACAACTGGTTTGTAGGCTTTGGTGTCTCTTGCTCAGTGTAAAGCTTTTACAAATAAGATGCATGAAATCATCCAAATTGCCATTTGTTGTTTTGACACAATTCTTTGTTTTTGCCTTTCCCCAAGCTAAGAGCAGGCTACGGAACATCACTCAGAAGTTAAAACATAAAAACATAAAATGCCAATATAAAATACAAAAACACCACCATGCACAGTAAGTAAAGATAAAGCAGAACCTCCACATACTCAGAAGAATAATTGTCCCAAAGCATTGCTAATCCATGGATTGTGTAAAAAAAAAAAAAAAAAAACTTGGAAAAGTAAATATATAGATATGTAGTGACACCGGAAAATAGAGCAATCAAACTTTAAGAAGAAATGGGTACGGGAGCATAACACCATTCCTAGATAAATGTCAAAATGGATAAATAAGCATTTAATATTTAGGTTGAAGTGGTCTGGTTTTTGAAAGAGCATTTCAAATGGGATAGGTCACCTTCTTTCTTTCTTTTTTTCATCTACTCTCAAGAGAAATTAAATCCAGATACAGATTCTACAGACTAATCCACTGGCAGGAAATGAAATCTTGACTTTCGAATGGTGTCATCTATTGAGTTGGAAGATAGAGATAAATGACCAAGGGCATGGCACAAAAGCAACAAAGTCACAAAAGTAGGTAAAGTCCCTTTAATACCCCAAAATTGGCCCCCAATGTCCAGTTATCATCGGCTGGAGAAAAAAACTCACCCCAAAGGGAGTTTTCAAAGGGAAGAACTTCCATTCAAACTCAAAATACATATAAATTATAAATAGAAAAAAACAACACAAACCACACTGTAGCAATTAATAAGACAGGGCAGGATAAGGGATTGAAGACATCAGAAGTTAACGAAACACACACACTTGGGAGGATGCCAGAACTTCGATAAGATCTGACAAACCAGAATAATTTCAAGCTTTGCTTCCAGCAACTTTGCTGTGCGCAGTTTGCCCTTTTAAACAGTCTTCCCAGCTGCAACAATGAAGGGGATCAGGGCCCTTTCCTCCCCCATAAACCACACAACTCACGTTGCTCCCTTATCTGTTCCTCCCTGCATGCCCTAGGATGAAGAGGGGGTGGGCCTGGTCTGAATGTCCAGCCAGACTGTGACTTTTCCCAGTTTCCTTCACAGCCACCAGAGCCACACTTCCACTCCCTGTCAGCTGTTCCACCTCTCCCTTGGAATCAGATTCCAACAGGGGCATGACAATTACTATAATAGTAAAATTCTCAATAGACATGCTGATCCTGAAGACCAAGGAGAAGGTTGTCAGTTTTTGAAGCCATACTGAGACCAGATGCTCCCACACTTCGACATTTTGAGCCTTGGAAAATGGGAGGGGGGAATTTCTTGGAGTGTATGTAGTTAGACATAATAACATTCTTTTTTTCCAATTCAAGGTCATGTTAATTTGTGCATAAGTGAGGGGAAGTGTCAAGTTGGGACGGATGGTGATTTGGGCATGTGATATGATGATGGGTGCAGGGATTGTAGTTTTTACTTGTTGCAAGGAATTCTGGAACTTTCAGATTCGGGATTCCCCATTTGTGCCAGTTTACTATCTAATAAAAAAAGAACTTTTGAGAAAGAAAGAAAGAAAGAACCCGTACCTTCGCAATACAAGTCGTAGTAAGATATAAATTTGGGTCTCCTGTCCCTGAACAGTTTTCCAAGTGTTTTAATTAATTCTAAAAGAGTACATAAGTTGGGCTCATGAATAAACATTCAAAGAACTGCACTGTGCCAATATGTTTGCACATCCTTTCTAAGCCCTGCTATGTTGTCTCATTTTACACAGATTATGCAAAGACCCAACTCCCTTGAAAAGTCCATAGTACTGGGAAAAGGAAAGGAAAGGAAGGGAAAGAAAAGAGGAAGGTATTTAGCAGTAAGGAAATTATCATGACCCAGAATGTAACACAAACATAACAAAATCTGAAACATAAATAAATATCCTTTAATGCCTCCAACTTGGCCCCACTGTTCAATAATACTCAGTTGGAGAGAAAACGTACTCAAAAATAGTCTTCAAAAAAAGCAATACAGTCCAAACTTAATGAGCAGATAGAGGTGAAATAACAACCAAACAAACTACAATGATGAAATTTCCACAATGGAACAGGAGAAGTGTTTACCAAATTCAAGGAGATAACAAGGAGCAGTCTGTTGGAAAGACGCCAACCAAGATAACTTCAAACCAAAATAAAACACACTTTGTTTCCAGCATTTGCCAGTACACAGGTCCAAACTCTTATTCAGTTCTCACACTTGCAGCCCATGAAGAGGATCAAGGCCCTCTCCTCCCAAGGAGACCACGTCTTTCCCTTATCCTCTCCTCCCTGCGTGCCCTAGAATGGATAGGGGATGGGCCTGGGTCCTCCTCTGACAGCTCAGCTGGCCTCTGCCCTTCCCCAGCCTCCTCCACAACCTCTGGAGCCACCCTTCCATTCCCTGTTGGCTGTTCCTCCTCTCCCTCAGAGTCAGTCTCCACCAGGAGCATGACAGGAATAGATTCAATTACAACAGCAATGGGTGCATTATTAAAAGACTGTAAGGTCAAGATTAGAAACAGCTTCTAACTGTTGGTCACTAAGAGTTATCACCATAAAAATATCCCCATTAAGCAGTTACTTTTGAGACCCAAATATTGTGTACATTAGTTTTTTTAAAAAATGTCTCTTTCTTCCCTTCCCTTTTTCATATGTTCTTTCTCAAAAAAAAAACCCTCCTTCCATTTTGTGATCTTTGCAATATAAGTAAAAACAAGCATGGTTGAGACAGCCATGACCTGGATGACTGAAAATCTTTATAGAGAGAGAGATTCACAACTCCTACTTTAGAAATTGAAATTATGTATAAAACTTTGGTAAAGGAAATATTCCTTTGAGTCGGGTTCCATTCTTGTTGTGCAATCTAGAACCCAGGGATGACCCAAAGTAAAGCAGTTCAGACAAAAACAAACTTTTTCAACATTAGCATTTTTTTTTCCCCTTTGGCGTGTTGAATGACTTATAATTTATCTGTAAAAAAAATATAAAACAACTACACCAACAGCACTCTGAAAGTACACACAACAAATGCACACAAGATTAGAAGCGCTTTCCCATGCTTTTTCTTTAATGTGATGCATAAAATCATCTGCTAGCAATGCCCCTCTGGATTTTACACAAGGCAAATGGGACAAATTTTGTACATAAGAGTTAATAAACACAATCTGACATTGGGATTCAAAAGAGGGACATATCAGAGCATTTCAGCTTCCTAAAAACACTCTACAGCAAATCTCGGAGTGACTGCTTTAGAAAAAAGGTGTTTAACAAAAAAAAAAAAAGAAAACCTGTAGAAGACACTTACATCAAAAGGTTTCAGGAAATCTCAGAAGAGCTCAAGAAACACAATGGTTATTTAATACTATAATTCAATATCTAACACCGATTTCAATCTTAAACCAGTCTATCCATCCTAGGCATTCAATGAAGTGAGCTGCAGCTCACAAACGTTTATCCCTTTTAATAAAATATGTTGTTTTATTAAAAGACTCCACCACATTCCTGATTTTATTTTTTTGCCCCCAACATGGACAATAATATATCCTAGTCTGTATATGAAAAAAGGTTGAGTGGGATGCAATAAATAAAAGTGCCAGTAGAGATCAGAATCAACAAAGGTATTTATCCTTTGAGGAATGGGATGCAGACTAACAGGTCCCATCTCTTAGATCTGCATTTTTATCTAATAGAACCATGCTGGTGCAATGGTTAGAATGTGGTACTGCAGGGCTAACTCACTGCTCACTTCAGGAGCTCAATTCTGAATGGCTCAAGGTTTATTTGGTCTTCCATCCTTCCAAGGTCAGTAAAATGAGGAGCCAAATTGTTGGGGGCAAGAGGCTGACTCTGTGAACCACTTAGAGAGGACTGCAAAACATTGTGAAGCGGTATATAAGTCTAAGTGCTATTGCTATTGCTGATCTGGCTGTGTTTTCAGCTATCACTCTGCTGGACTGCTCCTGACCATTTATAGCTGTGATATAAGAGCAGGGGTCTTCAAACTTGACAGCTTTAAGACTTGTGGACTTCAACTCTCAGAATTTTTCCTTCAGTCACGTTAGCTCAGGAATTCTGGGAGTTGAAATCATGAGTCTTAAGAATTCCAAGTTTGAAGACCCTTGTATAAGAGATATAAGAGAGAACAGTCTTACATGAGTGATTTGAAGGCAGAATAGGGATGGGGAGAGGAGAGGGGGAGGGGAGAAGGGGGAGGGGAGGAGAGGAGAGGAGAGGGGAGGGGAGGGGAGGGGAGGGGAGGAGAGAAGAGAAGAGAAGAGAAGAGAAGAGAAGAGAAGAGAAGAGAAGAGAAGAGAAGAGAAGAGAAGAGAAGAGAAGCTTTATAGCAGGATTAGACATGCATATAACACCTGTCTGTTTTTCCATGGCTGACCTCTGCTGCTGCAGAAAGAATCATTTTAAGGAGTTGTAGACAGGTACTATCTGTTTTATGCCTCCACATCTAAGTGATGCACAAGCCAAATGACTACTCTCAATCAGAGAGTAGTCATTTGGCTTCACTACTCACTGGAGCAAGGCAAGTCTCCAGATTCATAACATTATACATATTTTCTGGTCTATACAGTCTTTCAGTCTACAGACCCTTTCCTAATGTTCACATTTGGGCAAAGTGGCTCGTCCTCATTCAAAACCCATAAACCATCATATTCCAATATGACACGTAAGACAGCACAACACTTAGGCAACACCGAGCAACTAGTTTTCAAGCTCCCTTCATTATCATATTCTTTCATTATGTAAAAAGCTTCCATTGATGACATAATTTGATCAAGTAAATGAAACCTATGCCTTTTAGACAAGACAGCAAATCTTGGGTTGCAAGGATGAATCTATCAATCAAAAGTAGTCTCAAACTCCAAACTCAGATGAGTTTTAAAGTCTTGCCTCAACCTTTCCTAAATCTGGTGTTCTCCAGCCCATAGATTTCCTACTTGAAAGGTTATGCATGGGTGTCCAACTCAAGTTAGTTGAACAACTAGTTACAAATTCTGTTGCCTTGCTATCATTTTGTCTTGGTTATGAAGCCAAACAAGCTTTGAATTCATAAAAGATAAATCAATAAAAGATTATATTTTGAAGGGAGGCTCTCAAGATATTTTAGCTTCACATCAATCCATTTTTGGATGGTATCCAAATGACTCATTTTACATCTGGAGATTGAATCCTATTCTTTCACTATTGGTAGAATTTCCACTGACTGCTATAACCACCCACAATCTTAAATATTTTTGAGAGATGACCTTTGATTCTCCCCAAGCTTAGGAACCTGTCCAGAATTGTTTCTTATAAATCTAAACAAAAATATACCTGGGGAGAGGAGTAAATGTCAGAAGACAGAAATATAGGCAATGTAGGTTTTTTAAAAAAAAATCTTCAGAATGAAATCAATGCAAAATGTATGGGAGTGAGAACATATCTTTTGTAAAATTTTGGAAATACTTTTCAATTTATAATTTTTCTTAGGGGAGAAAGGGAGGGAGAGAGGGGGAGGGGGAGAGAGAGAGAGAATGGGGAGAGAGAGGGAGATAGAGAGAGAGAGATGAGAGAAAGCTCCAAATTTAGGTGCAATCCATTATTTCACAAAGCTGTCCAGAGTAGATATTGAATGTCACTGATCAGCTACAAACTAGTCAGACAACCTTAAAAAAAGAATAAATGTGCCTGCCACCAGTCTATATTTGGAAGAAGAAAATAATGTAGTAGCAGGCAACATTCCCTGTGAAAAGAGCATTTGATAAATCACTGACATAAGATCTGGGTGCTAACATGTCCTATTGAATTGTTATCTAGTTATCTTAGCTTGTATCTTTCCAACACCTAAGCTTTTTGCATGAATTACACATTTCCTTGCTGTCTGAGCTTGATAACACAATGACGTGGCCAATACAACAATATTTAGAGGTCGCACAAGGATGATGGAAACACTTAAGGAGCATAATCATTCCACATTTATGGAATGAAAGATAAGGGACGCACTTAAACAAAGCAAACAATTACCAAGAAAGCCAACACAGAAAGTTTTCCAGGAGACTTAAAGGAACTAGTGCTTGACCTAAGAACATGATTAAGAATCAACAACTATAATTTAGATAGGATGGAATGCATATCCCAGGCATCGAAAACAATCAAGTTAATAAAATCTCATTTGAGTTAAGCTCAGACGCTGGGGATTTCATGGGTTATAGTTCTCTTGGTCTGGCAACAACGGTGGCTTTATCATTGTCCCTCCTCCCAGCTGCTGAGATCTTGAGCTTCTTTCTAACGACTTTGACATATGTATGAGGGTGCAAAGTTGGCCCACCTGCATTAGCACTGTTGTTTTCTGCAACATCAGGTCCTCCTAGCTATATGCTATTTAGAGTTTATGCCTTGACTTCTACCATGCTTCACGCTACAGGGATAAGGCAGATATGTGAACTTCCCTGTTATAACAGGGCTGGCAATATTCAGTATAAGGTACTGCAAGCATTAATTAATTTGTCTGAAATGGTATAGGTTGGACTGAAATGGTATAAGGTTTCTTGCCTGTGCAGGGGTTGGACTAGAAGACTTCCAATCACCCTTTCAACTCTGTTATTCTATTCGATTCTCCTCCTCTATTCTGTTCTTCTAGTCTACTCTACTCTACTCTATTCTATTATTCTACTCTGTTATACTACTCTACCATACTCTATATTATTATATTCTATTATTCTACTCTATTCTATTATTCTACTCTATTATTCTACTCTATTTTGTTATTCTGTTCTATTATTCTACTCTATTATTCTACTCTACTGTATTCTGTTCTATTCTATTCTACTCTCTATTCTATTCTACTCTACTCTACCCTATTCTACTCAAATATCCAGAAAAGACAAGTTTTCTGGTGAAGGGGAACACTTTCCTAAAGACTTAATTTAGATACATTAATAATAATCGGGTACAGAATACTTTTATAAAATCGGGGAGGTCAAATTACATTCTGCAATTGTTACTGAAAATAAAGGGGCTCATCTTTTATAGAACACTGATTCCTCTGTTTTACTCTATGTGTGGGTGTCCTGCCAGGAAGCAGGCTATTGGAGATACCAGCCTTCTGCCACCTCCTCAATTTAAGACTTTTGTTCTATTGTTCAAGCAGCATAATAAGTTTTTCTCTGTGTGTCTCTTTCCTATAAGCTTGTTTTAGAAGAAAGGCATAGCTTCCTAAAAGTGCCTCTGGAGCTCCGTGGATTGAAGGTCAATTCAAGATCACGTTTTGAATCTTTGCATGCTCTATATTTTATTATTATTTTATTTTATTACTATTTTGGACAGATAATTAGAAATGAGACTCTGTGGATTAAAAACATTGGAATGGCTCTTATGAATGCCCTTGTAGTTGAACTCTCTCAATTAGTCCTCATGTTTAAATGGTGCCGTTTTCATCTTCTGAGGTCTTGATTCAGGTCTTGTACTCAAAGCACCATATTTGAAAATGAAACTAAAAAACTTAAGAATGGCTTTTTATGAGCTGCGGTGGCGCAGTGGTTAGAGTGCAGTACTCCAGGCTACTTCTGCTGACTTCTGGCTGCCTGCAATTTGGCAGTTCAATTCTTACCAGGTTCAAGGTTGACTCAGCCTTCCATCCTTCCAAGGTGGGTAAAATGAGGAGCCAGATTGTTGGGGGAATAGGCTGACTCTGTAAACTGCTTAGAGAAGGTTGTAGAACACTGTAAAGCAGCATATAAATCTAAGTGCTATTGCTATTAAGAATCAGTTAATGAAAGTGAAAAACATGGGATGCTAAAATTTCCTGTGCTAACCTAGCCCAACCTTATGACTGTATGACTGTAACCTTGGTGCTTGCATCCTAACAATTTTTATTGACTGTTTCCTAGTATGATTTGATTGCTTATTGTATCCTATGACTATTATTAAGTGTTGCACCTTAGAATTCTTGACTCTTGACAAAGTATCTTTTCTTTTATGTACACTGAGAATATATGTACCAAGACAATTTCCTTGTATGTCCAATCACGCTTGGTCAATAAAGAATTCCATTCTATCTATCTTCCTGACCTTTTTGCTACCCGAGACTTCTCAGAAAATAACAACTGAATGAAAAACTGCTGGTGACCTTCTACCACTGCACCATAGAGAGTATCTTAACTTACTGCATCTCTGTATGGTTTGCCAAATGCACAGTGGCAAAGAGGACAGCACTCCAGAGGGTTAATGTGATTGCCCAGAAGATCATTGGTTGCCCTCTCCCCTCTTTGGAAGAGCTTTATAGCTCCCACTGCCTTAAGAAAGTTCAAAACATTCTCAAAGATCCATCTCATCCTGGGCATCCTTTTTTTGAATTATTACCATCTGGGAGATGGTACAGAATAATAAAAACAAGGACAAATGGGCTGAAAAACAGCTTCTATCCCAGGGCAGTAACTCTTTTGAATTCTGCTGTATAGTGCAGTGTTGGTGTGGTGTTGGGGGTTTCGCTTCAATGTGTGGAGTGTGAAGGATGTGTGTTTGTGTTTATTTTCATGGTCATGATGTGCTCTGAAGATGGTGTTTGATTTTGTGTACGAGATGCAATGACAATAAAGTAAACTAACTAAATAACTACAGATCAAAATCCCATTTGTCCAATATTCCGATGGCTCAACTTGTTTCAGTTCAGTCACAAGCATCATCAGAACAATGAATCCAATCACTGATTGTCTATGAGAACCCACCAAATATTTTTAAAAATAAAATATCAGAGAAGGAACAATCCATACAAGTACATATTAATCAGGCAGAATCAACCTTGTATTTTCATTCCAAACAGACAGTGATTAATGTAATTGTTTCTTGACCAAGCAATGTCCATCTATTCAAAAAATACACTGGTAGGATTATAGTTCTATGAGTAATTATGATTTAAATGAGACTTTGCAGGAAAGGGCATCTTTTTAGCCAGCCATTCTGCTTGAATTCTGGTGCAGTGGCCTAGAAGTGGAGTTTTTGCCTCACAATCAGGAGGTTGTGAATTTGACCCTACGTAGAGGCAGATGTTTCTCTCTCTGGGCACAATGAGAATATATCTGCTGAACAAAACTCTGCATTGGCAACAGGAAGGGCATCTGGCCAGTAAACGCTCAGCCCCATTCAGTTGTCCAGACTCTACCCTGTAAGGCAGGGGTGTCCAACCTTGGCAACTTTAAGACTTGTGGACTTCAACTCCCAGAATTCCTCAGCCACCCCTGCTGTAAGGGATTATGAAGTCTCTAAAAGAAGATGATGATTCAACTTGAATTCTGCCAATGTGGAACAGCTTACGAAAACAAATTATTGAGGAAATAGTTTCATATGGAGATCCATGGTTCAAAATGAAAATCCCTGATTGATACTGAAGATAATGGAAAATGTATAGGTGGTTTGATGATGCTTCTAAGAGGGCCCTCCAAAAAGAACAAGCCATCAGCCTATTATAATTCAGGAGGAGACTATACGAACAACAACTACAGCTACTTTGATTTCAGAAGAGGAAGGAAAAGACAGAAGTTTCACTAATGGGAAATTGCTTGACTTATAGTTTCAGAAGAACCGTAGAAGAAGTATCTTTGTAGTGTTTTTTCTGAGGCAGCAGCTAAACTGGAAACAAATCAGTTGAGGTTGAAAGACTTCTGCAAGTGCTTTGGTATCATGGACACAAGAGAGATGATGCTAATCTTCGCTCAGCATTGCACTTATATGTAGAAAGAGCTTTAGTAGGCAAAGGGTAAGTACTAGGCCCTCTGAGAGAAATCAACCGTGTAATAGTAGCATTCGTGGAATTAAGAGATACCTCCAGAACAATCAAGTGTGTACCTTGGTTTTTTTTTTTTTTTTAAAGCCATTTTAAACCATCTTAGAGCAATGGTAAGGATTCCACAGTAGGCTACACTAATGAGAAAATGATCTTAGGATAGGTGGGAGTTTCTAATATTAAAATGGATGGATAGAGAAGATAGATAGATAGATAGATAGATAGATAGATAGATAGATAGATAGATAGATAGATAGATAGGCAGGCAGGCAGGCAGGCAGGCAGGCAGGCAGGCAGGCAGGCAGGCAGGCAGGCAGGCAGGCAGATGATAGATAGAAAAGAGAGAGAGAGAGATTTGTTTAGCCTCGAAAAAAGACATTTGAGCAGTTCTTCACTGGTGGGATTCAGCCAGTTCGCACCAGTTCAGGAAAACTGGTTGTTAACCTTCTGAGCAGTTTGGTGAACTGGTTATTGGAAGAAATCATTAGGGCAGAGAACTGGTTGTTAAATTATTTGAATCCCACCACTGCAGTTCTTGTCACACAAAAGATCACAACCTACTATCAAGCCATTCAGAGTGCCAAAACAAAAGAGCAGTCTTAAGTTTAAAAAGAGGCAAGAAGAGTCTGTTCATAGGAAAGAAGAGTCTGTTATTAGGATTAGAGTTATTGTTATTAAGAAAGCTGAACTGCTTAGACAGCTGAAGGGCCTTAGGCAAGGGTGGGATTCTACTGGTTTGGACTGGCTCGGGTGAACCGGAAGTTCTGGTGATCATTTGGCTCCATCCACCCAACCCTGCCCTTTTCCTGTGCTTTATTTTCTTGTTTTTGAAGATAACTGATTTGCGTGGCAGAGCGGTTTCCCGTGCATCAGCTGTTTTACTCACCAGGTAAGTATTAGAGCTAATAATGGTCTTTTCTAAATGCTGTCCGTGCACTCACCAAACTGGTTGTTACACTGGTTGAATCGTACAACTGTGCCTTAGGAGTAGGAAAAAGACAGCTTTGACTGCTGGGCAGGATGAAAAGTGTAAAGAAGGATGTAAATGAAAATGTAAATGAGGATATCTCTCTCCCCTCCCTGCTGAGTGAAAGGATCTGCAAGAGGAGATAACAGCAATATAAAATCCAAATCAATGTAAGAATTATCAATTTAAGTTTACAAGAACTCTTAGTGATGGCAACAAGACTTTAAAGGACATGCATTTATTCCCTGAGTAAATTGAGAAGAAATTATGCATGCCACCTCTGATCAAAGGCACCCAATTTGGCCCAAGGCAGGTTCCTGATGAATGTTAGGAAAATATTTTTTTTTTTTCAAAAGCTAAGCAATTTTTTCACAGAATCAATTACAAAGGGAAATGGGGATTTATATATATATGGAATATATATATATGGAATATTCTCGAGCAGAGGATAGACAGATTCTATCCTGTGTTGGCCAAACACAAAACAAGACTTATACAACATTGCTGAGATGGCAAGGAAATATATCCCTTATCCAATTTTCTTTGGGAAGATCTAGAGATGAAGGTGGTATTCAGCTAATTCTGCGGTAGCAGAAATTTTGAGTAGTTAGAAGAACCAGCAAACACCACCTCTGGCTGGCCCACCCACCTGGCCCACCTTTTCCTACATTCCCTTGTTTTTTTAGCTCAGCTGATTTGCATGGCAGAACGAATTGTCGTGCCTCAGCTGAGCTAAAAAGAAGCTTACCTCACCAGCATTGACACAGAGGGTGGTTTTTGAGTGCTGCATACATGCTCTCATAGAACTAGTAGGAAAAAATGTGGAATCCCACCACTGTCTACAGAGCAGGATAAGGCAAAGATCTTTTGGGAAGCCAAAAATTAAGCAACCTGAACAACAAATGCATGTGCAGAAAGTTAGTACCCACCCCATCTCTTAGAAGAATGAAATATTTTTGAGGATTTTTTTGAAAAAGGCAGAATATTATATTTCCCAAAGGGAGAAATGGAAACATGTTTTTAGAGGGAGAAAGCATCCCCCACCTTCCTTAATAGTCCACAGCAGATGTCAGCACTTAAGAGATAAAGAGATAGTTCATTCTATTCATAAGCAAATACCCACACCCAAGATCCAACAAAGGTAGGATTAGCCCTCAGCGACAATAGGAATTGTCCAAAGCCCCTTCATTGCATCATCTCAACATTTCAAACTTCAACCAAGCTGGAAGCTCAGACAACCTATAGAGACAGCTATGACCCCTACATAACCCCTACATGGCCTCATGGGAGTCTGACAACAGCCAATAGAATACATGTTCTTCCACAGGAACAGGAAACTCAAGTGCAAAGCCCAAGAGAAGGTATAAAAACCTCTCATTCTCAATTCCATGTGGTCAGTTGCCCAGATTCACATGTGCTTCATCAATAAAGAGAACCTTTCTTTCCAATCAGCCTTCAGCCTCCATTTTGTCTCCAATGCCTTTCTCCCAGCTTGGAACTGAACCAGATGGATATTTTTTCCAGTACATGTAAAAAGTCTCCTTGGTGGCAATGTCTTCTTTGTGTACACCATCTGATGCCTCTGTAGATCTTTAGCCATCCAGTTAAAATTCTGTATCTAAAGCACATCCATGTCACACATGCCTAGACAGAGTTAAAAAACCAGGGGAATTTCACTCTTTTTTTGGTCATATATTTCATGAGCAAAAAGTTTGAATCTGTAGCATGACTTCTAGAATAATTTGGATGATGTATTCCAAATTTCTGGAGATTTTGATAAGGAGCAGTGCGGGAATGAAACCTCCAACTAAGTTGGCTGTGAGGTCTCTTTCCTTACTAATTTGATTAGAAAAATGAGAATCCCATTAGAATCATTCCGATTTTTTTCCCTTCACATCAAATAAATGGGGATAATAAGACAGGGATGGTAGGCACAATTGTGCACTTATGCACGCCCCCTACAGACCTCTTAGGAATGGGGTGAGGTCAATTATCGATAGTTTAAGGTTAAAGGTGTGAGGGTTAGAGGATGTAACAACAGTGTCAGGTCGTGCATTCCAGGCATTGACCACTCTGTTGCTGAAGTCGTACTTTCTGCAATCAAGTTTGGAGCATTGGTTTACATTGAGTTTGTATCTGTTGTGTGCTCTTGTATTGTTGCCGTTGAAGCTGAAGTAGTCATTGACAGGTAGGACATTGTAGCAGATAATTTTGTGTACTACACTTAAATCCAACCATAGGTGGTGTAGTTCTGGATTGTCCAAGCCCAGAAGTTCAAGTCTGGTAATGTAGAGTTTTCTGTATCTAGCCGAGCATCTTCCCTTGTCCTTTGTCCCCTCTCATGACTATTTTTCCCCCAAGTTGGGAGAAAAAGCTGGAGCTGAAGAAAGACCTGAAATTGCGGGAAAATTTGCTGAAAGCTTGGGAAATGATCTCTTTTTTTTTTCTGCAAGAAAGGTGCATCAGAAGTCGCTTCTACATAAATCCTTAGCCAACCAAACAAATAGTTGTTTTTAAATACATGAATACCCAATTTAGTGCCAATTGCCTCCTTTTTCAGAGGCACAGGGTACTAATGGTAGCAAGGTGGAGTTTGATGGAAAACCTTTTTTTCTACACCTACACCAATCCAGAGAGAAACATTTGTTTGGCTACTATACCTCAAACATTTTGAGCCCAAAATGTTTGTTCCAAAGCAAGAGATTTCATAAGCGAGTTTGTCCCCATGTTACGTCTTCCTTGCCATTGTTGTTAAGTCAATCACTGTAGTTATTAAGTTAGGAACATGGTTGTAAAGTGAATCTGGCTTCCCCACAGACTTTGCTTGTCAGAAGATTGGGGCACTGCAACTGTCATAAATACGAGTCAGTTGCCAAGCTTCTGAATTTCAATCCCAGGACCATGGGAATGCTACAGCGGTTGTAAATGAGAAAAATGGTTGTAAGTCGCTTTTTTGTCTCATAATAAGATCACACTTAGAGTACTGCATCCAGTTTGGGTCACTACACTACAAAAAAGATGTTGAGATTCTAGAAAGAGTGCAGAGAAGAGCAACCAGGATGATTAGGGGACTGGATACTAAAACATACGAAGAACGGTTACAGGAACTGGGCATGGCTAGTCTAGTGAAGAGAAGGACCAGGGGAGGCATGATAGCAGTCTTCCAATATTTGAGGGGCTGCCACAGAGAGGAAGGGGTCAAACTATTTTCCAAAGCACCTGAAGGCCAAACAAGGAATAATGGATGGAAACTGATCAAGGAGAGATTCAACCTGGAAATAAGGAGAAATTTTCTGACAGTGAGGACAATCAACCAATGGAACAGAAGTTGCCTTCTGAAGTTGTGGGAGCACCATCACTTAAGACTTTCAAGAAGAGATTGGACTGCCATCTGTCAAAAATGGTGTAGGGTCTCCCGCTTGGGTGGGGGGTTGGATTAGAAGACCTACAAGGTCCCTTCCAACTCTGATTATCTGTAATTTTTTCAATGCCATGGTAACTTCAAACCATTACTAAATGAGTGAGGGCTACCTGTCGTAGGAGTCAATGTAACTTCAGTGATGTATTTTGTAGATTTCTCCTAAAATAATAATTACCCTGCAACCTACAAGGTCCCTCTCAGCAGGATATAGATAGTCTCGACTTACAATAGTTCATTGAGTGACCGATTCAAAGTCATAGGATCAAAATTCAATGTAGCTAACTGCAGCAATTTGCTTAACGATGGATCAAGAAAAGGCATAAAATGGGACAAACTCACTTAACAAATGTTTCCCTTACAAAGGTAAATTGTGGACTCAATTGTGGTCATAACTCAAGGACTTACCTGGACAGCATTTGGTCTCTTTAACTGACCCTGACCTTTGCCTAAAATGGCAGCTTGTATTATTCCCATTTATGTTCTTAGGCATGAAATCAGAATTCAGCCTGGAGGGGAAAGAATGTCCTTGCCTAACACAGAAGCCCATAAATCTTTGCAAGCAAATAGCAATGCTTAGAAGTCCTGAGAGGTGTGTGTGTGCATGTGTGTGTGTTTGAGAGACTACCTCTAAAGTTAAATTGAGTGCTGTGGGAATTAAAAGTCATCTCAGTATTTTTCATCATTAAAAGATTAACGCTAAAAATGATTGTTTTGGATCAGCCCAAGGTCTTACCGTGAAAAAAGGGTTATTTAAAATTGATTTCTCTTTTCCTTCCTGGGTAGAGCAAATCTCCATTGTAGTGTTGTGGGAATATGTGATCTCTCTCTCTCTTTCTCTCTCTTTCTCTCTTTCTCTCTCTCTCTCCCTCCGTCTCCCCTAATTACCTTTTGCAAAAGTTTCTCAGGCCAATATGAATTGTTAACAACATTTCTCTCTCATTTCTTTCTTTTTTTTTTTTTAATTTTAGGTCCTTCCACAGAGATTGTGTTGTTTTGACAGCTGCTCTTCTTTTGTCTCCATTGTAGCATGGGACTTCCAAGAGTTTGATAGGAGGCTTCATTATTTCAGCTGCTTCTCCAGAAGAAATGCAAAGTGGAGAGACTTACTGTCTTTTCCTTCATTCTGGACAATTGGAGGCACGTTACTGATGCAGGAAGTGAGTGTGCCATAAATGTTGCATTTAAAAGTTTTACAAATAGTATAAAAACATATGCAAAGTAATAAAAGAGTAAAATAAAGGAGGGAGGGAGGAAGAGAGAGAGAGAGAGAGAGAGAGAGAGAGAGAGAGAGAGAGAGAGAGAGAGAGAGAGAGAGAGAGAGAGAAAGAAAGAAAGAAAGAAAGAAAGAAAGAAAGAAAGAAAGAAAGAAAGAAAGAAAGAAAGAAAGAAAGAAAGGAGGGAGGGAGGGAGGGAGGGAGGGAGGGAGGGAGGGAGGGAGGGAGGGAGGGAGGAAGCTTCTGGTTTCCTTTGCAGCAAATTACTGTAATTACAAAATTATCTCTTACTCTATGGTTAGAAAAATACTTCCCTTTTTCCTATTATGTAGCTGTTTTTTCTCAATCGCTTGAGGTGGGGAGGGGTTGCTGCCTCCTAATTCATATCCAATGTCAGAAGGCAGAAACATTTGAGATTTTATTTTTAATTAGAAGTACAATCTATGTTTTCCTTCTCTTCTCTCAGCCTATATTCATGCTATTCCATTTAAACATTCATTGTGCTATCATGGATAATTCTCTCTTATATATTGAGGATGATCTACTCTCAGATAACAACAGTACCATCCAGTAAGAGTAATTTGCAATGTACCATATAATTACCCAAAAACGCAGAGCATACTTTTGTAGGGTAACTCAAGGTTTGATCATATGATTTTCAGAGAGCATCCAGAGTTCTTAGTTAGAAGTTGGTAAGCAAAAAAAACCCCTGCAAATCATCATCAATAAACCTTCACATGAACCCCTAAAAACCTTAGGAAAGAAATTCCACGTGATAAGCACTTGAAAAATGGAGACAGACCAGAGTTAAGAAAGTTTCAAGGCACCAAACTGGAAATGGCAAAAAAAGGAAAACACAACTCACCTTTTAACATTTATGTCTAAATATCTCAAACACTTGTATGGCCAATAGAAAGATGCCTAGAGTTCTTAGAGAAATTTTGGCTTCTGGGATGTTCTTCAATACCAAGTCTGATCTCACCTGTGACTATTAGTCACTCTGATAGTCCCAGGTGACATCAGGTGAGAGGCACTGGGCTATTGCTTCCACACCTGATAAGTGGCAATCCAAACTCTTCTTGAAAGCTTCCAGTGATGAACCTCTCACAACTTCTGAAGGCAAGCTTTTGCATTGGTTGATTGTTCTCACTGTCAGAAAGTTTCTCTTTATTTCAAGGTTGAATCTCTCCTTGATCAGTTTCCACCCATTATTCCTTGTCTGGCCTTCAGTTGCCTTGGAAAATAGCTTGTCCCCCTCCTCCTCTCTGTGGCAGCCCCTCAAATATTGGAAGGCTGCTATCCTGTCTCCCCTGGTCCTTCTCTTCACTAGACTAGCCAGGCCCAGTTCCTGCAACCGTTCATTGCATGTTTTAGCCTCCAGTCCCCTAATTATCCTGGTTGCCCTTCTCTGAATTTTTTTTAGTCTTTTTAATAGTGTAGTAACCAAAATTAGATGCAGTATTCTAGATGTGGTCTTACTAAGGCTTTATAGAGTGGTATTAGTACCTCACTTGATCTTGATTGTATCTGTTCTGTATTGTACATTAGCATTCTTGTAAACACCGTGCCCTGATTGGCCAGGGCGCGCGGCAATTGGATTGGCCAAGCGAGCCGCACTGATTGGCCCGCTGCGAATCCCCACGATTGGTGACCAGCTCCATATAAGCCGCCACCGATCCCCTGGAACCGAGTCGATCTCGGGACTAATAAAGAGCTGAAAATAGTCACTGACTCGGAAGGCCTTCCTTCCGACCGGGCTACATGACACTGGCGACGAAGGTGGGATCGCGGAACTGATACCCACCAAGCACGTGGCACCGAGACGGACAAGACTGACAAGATGGCCAGCATCACACCACCCACACCCTTTAACCAGGCTACTGAGGACTGGGAATCATACATTGATCTGTTCCTGAGCAACCGTAGCAACCTCAAGGACACAAATGGGCAGAAGAAAAGGGCCGTATTCCTAACACACTGTGGGCCCGCAGTTTTTAAGATGGTGAAAGCCCTCGCAAAACCTGAAGATGTAAAGACGATGGACTGATCTCAAGCCCCTGTTGCGAAGCCACAATGCTCCTGCTGTGCCCACCCTCATCAGACGTCATGACTTCTACCAACGCGACCAGAAAGAGGGTGAGAGCATCAGCGATTTCGTGGCTGACCTGCGAAATCTGGGAGGCATGTGCAATTTCACAGACATGGACGAGGCGTTACGAGATCGCGTCGTCCTTGGGCTCAAAGACCCTGTCCTACAAAGCCGGCTGATGGCAAGAGGCGACATCTCCCTCACAGATGCCCTCGCCGAGGCTATTACAGCCGAGGCAACCCGGAAGTCAGCAGCCCGAATGCAGAGGCCAGATGCAGGGAACTGAGACACAACCACCGAGATGACCCCGGCAGCCAAGACACAACCAGAGGAAAGCCGCCGAGCGACCACCACCACCCACCATGGCGACCTCAACTCCCCATCCGACACCACAGATGAAGAGGAGGACATCCACCGACTCCAAACAGAATGAGACCGGTGCAAGCGGCAGAGTCGTAAGTCGGGTCTGCAATGTGCCGGGTGTGGGGGTGACCATCCTCAGTCGGAGTGCCATTTTCTCGACGCGATCTGCCGGCAATGCAACAAGAGAGGCCACATTGCCTGAGTCTGCCAACTCAAGCGAGCCTACAGCCCCCGACGGCGAGGCAGCAGTGGCCAGAGACAAGACGCCCCCCCCCCCCAGAACAAGGGACCACCAAACCAAGAGCCATTAGAACCGGGACAGATGGAGCCGATGAAATGGAGAAAACTGACAAAGAGAGGAGACCCATCAGATGGTCATCATCGGCCACTCGTCTAGCTGGGACACCCGCAAGGTACACGTAGAAGTGGGCATTGAGGGCAAGCCATGCAAGATGGAGGTGGACTCCGGGTCCTACCTCTCCTTGGTTGCATAGTGGGAAATCAAGAACCTAGTGCCCACCATCCACAAGAGGGGGCTGGAAAGCCAGAAGCTAATTCTTAAGGACTACCAAGAGAACCGCATCCCCGTAGTCAGAACAGGACACTTTGAAATAACATTCAAGGGGCGCACAGCTAGACTTCCCCTAACAATCATAGACAGAGACTGACCCAGCCTCTTGGGACTACAGTGGTTCACGCCGCTCGGGATCGAAGTAATGGCATCAACCACATTGCAGAGGTAGACTGGGAGAAGCAGCTCACAAGGGACTTCCAGGAAGTGTTCGACAGCACCCTAGGCAAGTACCGAGGGCCCCCTATTTCCTTCAGCTTAGACCCCAGCATTCCCCCAATACGCCTAAAACCACGACGAATACCTTTCGCACTCAGACCCAAGATCGATGAACAAATAGACAAGCTCATCAAACAGGGAGTCCTAGAGCCAACTGATCACGCCTGATGGGAGACCCCCATAGTCACCCCAGTCAAGCCCGATGGGTCAGTGAGAATCTGTGGGGACTATAAGGCCACCCTAAACTGCGCCTTACAACAAAGCGCTTACCCCGTCCCAGTAGTACAGCATCTTCTGCACTCACTGGAAGGAGGCAAGGCTTTTGCGAAGCTCAACCTGGCGCAAGCCTACCAACAGATACCGGTCGACGCAGAAACCACTGAGGCGCAGACTATAGTAACCCATCGAGGGGCGTTTCGCTGCAAGAGACTCCAGTTTGGAGTCAGCGTAGCACCAGGAATTTTCCAGAGCCTCATGGAGAGGCTCCTGCAAGGAATCAAGGGGGTGGTGCCCTATTTTGATGAGTGGCAGTGGCCAACCAAAAACAACTGGAAGGTCGCCTGAGGGAGGTACTTCAAAAATTCAAAGACGCGGGGTTAAAAGTCAAAAAAGAAAAATGCCAGCTGCATACCGAGAGGGTCGAGTTCCTAGGGTACTTCCTAGACCAGCTCAGAATTCACCCAACAGAAAAAAAAATCAGAGCCATCAAGGAAGCCTCCAGGCCAAGGAATAAAACAGAACTGCAGGCATTTCTAGGGCTGATTAACTTCTATAATGTTTTCCTGCCCCAAAAGGCGACCCCAGCGGAACCGTTGCATAGGCTGTTGGACAAAACAGCTGCCTGGACCTGGGGGAAGCGAGAGGAAGCCGGATTCAACCGAACCAAGGACCTGCTCACATCGAATGTCGTCCTCATCCAATAAAACAAGACCCTCCTGTTAACAGTAACGTGCGACGCATCACCGTTCGGCATCGGGGCTATCCTCAGCCACATACTTCCAAATGGAAATGAAGCACCCATCGCCTTTTACTCAAGAACCCTATCAAAGCCGGAAAGGAACTATAGCCAACTAGACAAGGAAGCCCTGGCAATCATCGCCGCCGTAAAAAGGTTCCACGAGTACCTCTACGGCAGAACATTCACCATCATCACCAACCACAAAATGCTACTGGACATCCTGGCAGGAAACAAGGCCACCCCGAACATTCTATCCCCGAGAATGACAAAGTGGTCTGAATTCCTCGCTGCCTACAGTTACCAGTTGACCCATCGACCCGGTAAGACAATCACACATGCAGATGCCTTGAGCCGCACCCCACTACCTGACCAGGATGCCAACCCGGCACCCACAGCATCCACCCTGAGCATAGAGACCTTACCCGACCTCCCCCTATCAGCGTCAGACATTGCCTATGAAACCAACAAAGACAAACGTCTGGCACGGGTTTTACAATGGGTGGAGAAAGAGTGGCCAGAAAAAGACGATGATGAAACATTCAGGACTTTTCAGAACAGACAAATGGAACTTTTCACGCAAAAGGGTTGCGTACTATGGGAGGATAGGGTTGTTATCCGGAGAAATTACAAAAAAGGGTCCTGGAGTTGTTACACGAGAGGCACCCGGGCATCGTTAGGTCAAAAACCCTGGCCAGAAGCTACGCTTGGTGGCCGGGGATGGACAAACAAATCAAAGCCTGGGTGGCAAGCTGTAAGCAATGCCAAGAATCCAGACCAAGCCCACCCGCCACCCCAATCCTGGAATGGGAAACCCCCAGAGGACCATGGTCCAGGATACACATAGACTTCGCCGGGCCCACAAAAGGGCCCACATTCCTCATAGCGGTAGACACTTACTCCAATTGGCTGGAGGTAAGCAACATGAGAACTACCACCACCGAGACCGTCATCAAAGAGCTCAACAAACTATTCTCAACCCACAGTCTCCCAGATGTAATTGTATCAGATAATGGTCCACAGTTCACTGCACTGGAATTCAAAAAATTCCTAGCAGAACGGGGAATACAACACGCCCTGAAAGCGCCGGCCATCCGGCGGCAAATGGTAGGGCGGAATGAATGGTCCAATTCACCAAAAAAACAATCCAAAAAATCGAAACTGGGAACATGCAAGAAAAAATAAATAAACTACTTTTCATCCAACACATAACGCCAAACACAACGACCAACAAAAACCCCGCAGAGCTGTTAATGGGGAGGAAACTGAGATCCCCCCTAGACAGGCTACACCCCACATACAACCCCGAAAAACCCACCGACTCATCAAGCAGGCACCAAACGTTCACACTAGGCGATGCAGTATACGCGAAAAACCTCAGAGGGTACCCTCTCTGGATACCGGCAACGATAACCCAAGTGACAGGTCCCCGCTCGTACCGGCTACAAACAGTCAATGGACGAGCATGGAAATGACACATCGATCAATTAAGATCGAGAGCAGCCACGGGAAACACAACTGACACGCAAGCAGACAGAAACATAACCCCAGAAGGGAGAAAGACCACCTAAACACCAACCAAGAGGGGAGGGAAAGCCCCGGGAACCAACCCCAACAAGAAAGAAACCAAGAATACTCACCAACCGAAGCAGAAATAGACAACCAGCTCGAAACCTCACCAGGAAGAAATAGCCAGGCCAGCTCAACCAGCCCGGAAGAACCAGGCGGGAGCGACAAAGCCAGCAGCTTGACCAGCCCGGGTAGACCGGGAGGAAGCTATGACGAAAGGCCCAGCTCACCCTTCCAGGCAGTTTCATCTACAAGGCAGAGAGCAGCACAGAACCCAACCGAACTGCTCGAAGACCAGGCATCAACGAACCTGCGCAGGTCCAGTAGGCAAGTGCGGAGCCCCACCTACTTACGGGACTACGTCACGTAGGACCATACCAAGAGGGGAGGGATGTTCTGTATTGTACATTAGCATTCTTGTAAACACTGTGCCTGATTGGCCAGGGTGCACAGCAATCGGATTGGCTGGGGCGAGCCACACTGATTGGCCCTCTGTGAATCCCGGCGATTGGTGGAAACTGATTGCGGGAGATTCGAAGTGGTGTCATTGGCCGCGGCCGGCATGGCCAGCTCCATATAAGCCGCCACCAATCCCCTGGAACCGAGTCGATCTCAGGACTAATAAAGAGCTGAAAATAGTCACTGACTCTGTGCCTTCCTTCCGACCGGGCTACGTGACAGTATCTTAGGATTGCTTTTTGGGTTGCTGCTGCACACTGCTAGCTCAAATTTAGCTGGTTGTCCACTATATCTCCAAATTCCCTTTCAGTAGTGGGATTCAATTTTCTTTACTGCCTGTTCTGTCGGTATAGCTTGGTGGGCATGGAAGGGAAGGATACTGTAAAATTTCCAGTCAGAGGTAGTATTTGCCGGTTCTCTGAACTACTCAAAATTTCCGCTACCAGTTCTCCAGAACTGGTCCGAACCTGCTGAATACCACTTCTGTTCCACACCTGAGCTAAAATCATGGAGAATTTGGATTCAACTCCCCACTGGCAGCTTTTTAGTTGTCTCTGTACTTTTTCATACCCACTGAACAACAATATTTATTCATTCGATTATTGCTTTAAACTAAACTATCTTACAGAAACTGCAGACCAAAGGTAGCTTAGAAAACTGCAATTTACATTTTTGTGCATACAGACAAAAGAAATATAAGTGGGAAGAATTTCAGATAAAAATACAAATCAGAGCCATCAAAGGAAGCTAAGTTTGGATCAAAAAACATGTCTCCCAAGAGAGCATAATTAATTGCACAGCAGTGATTTATTACTCATAGCACTGTCCAGCCTTCACCATGACAATCCATCATCCACAAGGACAGGTTGTGTTTCTCCCCTGCAATCTCTGGCCAACGTTGTGAGACACAATCAATCACTGGTGAAGAAATGGCCAATGATTGCTGTAAAAAATAAATAAAAAATCTGACTGAACTTGACTGCCAGGTCATCATCTGAAGAAAAGAAAGCAGAGAATTTGGCAAAGGCAAGTCCTTTACTAATTTGAGTAAATGGCCTATAATTTTTTAGGACCAGACTTTTCATGATGGAACCTAACTCTGCTGAAGACATGGTTTTGGTTCAGGATAACAGAATAACAAAGTTGGAAAGGACCTTGGAGGTCTTCTAGTCTAACCTGAAGCAGAAGACACTATACCATTGCTGAAAATGGCTGCCTAATCTCTCCTTAACAACCTCCAGTGATGAAGAACCCACAACTTCTGTTAGCCATCTGTTCCACTGGTTAATTGTCCTCACTGTTAAGAAGTTTCTCCTCAATTCCAGGTTGCTTCTCTCCTTGATTAGTTTCCATCCATTCTTTCTTGTCCTGCCCTCAGGTGCTTTGGAAAATAAGTTGACCCCCCTCCTCTTTGTAGCAACCTCTCAAATACTGGAAGACTGCTATCATGTCCCCCCAGTCCTTTTTTTTTTTAGACTAGCCAAATGTGAATCCTGCAACTGTTCTTCATATGTTTTTGTCTCATGGCTTAGAAAATAGACTGACCCCTTCTTTTTTTATGGCAACCCTTTAGCTATTAGAACACTGCTATCCTTTTCATTAAACTAGACATCCCCAATTTCTGCAAAACCTCTTCATAGGTTTTAGGTTCCAGTGCCCTCACCCTCTTTGTTGCTCTTCTTAATACAACATGTGATGGTAATATAGAAGGAATAACTCTGTATAGAATGAATAAATGGCAGAGGTGGTTACTGCTTTATCCAGGGATGGGATCCAACCGGTATAACTACCGGTTCTGTCACTCTGCGTCGTGCGAATTATGTGAATGCAATTTACGACCTGCTGAGCTGCTCGGACAGCTGAGCAGTGCTGCGTGCAAGGGCGCCAGTGGTTGGAAAAGCCTTTTTTTCCTGCTTTTTCAACCCAAGCTGTGTCGTGCAAAGCAGCTGCATTTGAAAATAAGCAGGAAATAAAGGTCAGGTAAGAGCCCGGGTGGGCAGATGGGCCAAAACAGCAGCAGACATAGAACTGGTTCTATGTATGCTCTCTGTCTTCTGTTCTTCAGAACTTCCGGTTCTACAGAGGTGGACAGAATCCCACCCCTGGGTTTATCACAGAAACCAATTGTTAGTCACTTATTCAAACAGTCCAGGGGAGAGCAAATGCATTAGAAAGAGCCATTACTAAAGAAAAGTTGGAGGCATCCTTACTTAATAGTCAAGATTCTGCAACCTAATTCCAATTCTTGGAATTCTTGATTCTTGACTCTTGACGAATGTATCTTTTCTTTTATGTACTGCGCACTGAGAGCATTTGCACCAGGACAAATTCATTGTGTGCCCAAATTCATTGTGTGGCCAATAAAGAATTCTGTTCTGTTAAAATCTTGAAAAGACTATGTGAAATTTTCCTGGCAGATTGTACACTACAGTTATGGGGCATGATAAATAGGGAATCTCCAATGAGTCTTTGTAATGAAGCAATAATTCCTAATTAGATGAATTCATGGACTGTTCAAGCTCTCCAACAATTTGCTGTTTAGGTCAATTTCATTGCAGTTGGTTGATTAAGAAAACTTGGAAATTAAACAAATGACTGTCAATGTTCAAAATTTGGAATTCTGTCCATTATAGAGTGCCTGCCAAAGGATTGGGTATTCTAATTACTGATATTATCCTCTCCCCAAAAGGACATTCATGGCAGCAAAGAAGACATTTAGAACAAAGCAAATGCTTTAAAACAATATTAATGGCCTACATACTGTAGCTCTCCACTCACATTCTATTTACATTGGGAATAAGGATTTATTCAGCTATCAAATAAATCAGCAGAATTATAAAGTAAGTTTTAGGATTGGTTTGATAACATTGTTCAGTTTTGTATATAGTCAACTCTATACAAGCTGCAAAGGGGCTTCTGGGGAGTGTTTGACTCTCTCTGCGCTTGGGTGGGTTTTATGCAGACATTTTATTACCCAAACTATGTAACATCATCAGTCCACTAGTGTGGATCATGAAATGTCTTGTGACCTGTTGGCCACTGGCCACTCCAAAAGCCAAATCAGATGAGTCATGAGAGGCAGGGTCAGCATCAGGGCAATCTGAGAGCTCTGAGGGGGGAAGAGGGAATGGAACTGGCAGAGAGAGAGAGAGAGAACGAGAGAGAGAGAGAGAGAGCTCCTGGGCTCTTCATCAACCCTCAGATGGAGAGTCAACAGCCCCCAGGTCTGGAGGTGGTTGATGAAGAAGAGGAGAAACAGCTGGGCCCAGTGTCTGATGCAGCGATGCACAGAAGGCAGAGGAGAGGAGAGCAGTGGAAATCTATGGGCCGGTCCTTGGGATGGAAGAGCCACTGCTGCTAGTGAGGCCCCACCCTAGCTCTGGGGATAAAAGGCAGGTGGCAAGGATGAATAGATGTGGCAGATAACTATTCATCTCCCTGCCGGACAGACTTGTTAGCCTGCGGTGAGAGACAAACTTTTGCCTGGGCTGCTGTCTCTCCTAATAAAAGAATCATTGATTTAACTACAGAGGGTTTGTCATGTTTGGGCAGCTGGGTCAGAACACATCTGCAAGATACAACCAAGGACCCAATGGTGGGATTCAAAACTTTTTACTACCTGTTCTGTGGGTATGACTTGGTGGGTGTGGCAGGGGAAGGATACTACAAAATCTCCATTCCCTCCCCACTCCAAGAGGAAGGATACTATAAAATCCCCATTCCCTCCCCACTCCACTAATCTGCTTTCCAGCTCTGATCTCCTGTTCAGGGCAACAAAAGAAGACCCAGCCAATCAGTTGGGACTCAGGAGGCAGAGAATAGAGATAGTATTCCAAACTACTCAACATTTTTGCTACCGGTTCTCCGAAATACTCAAAATTTCCACTACTGGTTCTCCAGAACTGGTCAGAACCGGCTGAATGCCATCTCTGCAAGGAGCCCTCATTCCAAACTCCAGGGTACAGATATTCTCCTTTAGAGTGGCTTTTATTTTGATAAATATTTTCTTAGCATTAACTGAGTTAAAAGGCACTCAAAACAGATTAGGCCTATACTCCATGAGAATGTATGAATTATGAATAAAAGCTTGAGACAGATGGACCAGTTGCTTCAATTAATGCTTGAAAAGATGTTTGGAAGAATTACGGCCGAAAGGATGTAAGAGATGACAATGAGAAAAAAAGTGATGAAGTCAAATGTAGATTTATGATAGGCCGGGAATGTACAAGACAAACTTTTTGCATTCAACCAGTCAATTGAGAAATATATGAATGTGAGAACGTTCCTTGGACTTTTGATTTAAAGGAAATGCATGATGCATTATGTAGGTTTCAATTATGGGAGGTTTTACATGAATATGGAGTTGAAGGCTGGTTGCTGAAGACGATAAGAATATGATATATGAGGAAAGTTTTTTTAAAAAGTGTCAGAAGGAATCTGGTTGCTCTTTTTCAAATTAACCAATTTTATGAGAAACTTTGATGAGCTACAGTCAACTGTAATAAACTACTGGGTACATGTTAGAAGGAAGGCAAGTGTGAAAATAAACACATAGTTAACAGCAATTAGAACAAGGTTGTATGTATGGTGTCTCCCTGGTTGTTAATATATTAATAGATAACTGTATCATGAATGCTGGATATGAGATATGCTAGAAAGGACAGAAATGTATAGAGAAGAATAATGAATGGTGTTAGTATAAGATAGATTTAGTTAGATTTTTTTCTCTTTATTTCATTTCTTTTGCTAACTGCACCTTATATATTTTCCAGGGAAAAGCATACATATGTTAGTGATCTGAACTTAATCACTGTAGTTTATAAACCACAGTATACTGCCTGCTATGAAAATGTAAACCAGGGGTACCCAATTTTGGCAACCTTAAAAACTGTGCCAAAGGTGCTTTTTCAAGAGGCAACTGAACTTTCTGTTTTTTCTTTGAAGATGTTTCACTTCTCATCCAAGAAGCTTCTTCTACTCTAACTGGATGGTGGGGAATGGAAGGATTGATACTCCTTGCAGAGAGCTGGTACTTTGCATTATTTTAGAGAGTTGTTGAGGCCACTTGGAGGTTTTTCTGTGTCCTCAGGGTCACCTGAGTGGTGTAAATGGGAGTGGAGCCTTCCTGGAATTGTTGAAAGGACTGCATTGTAGACTGGAGATAGATGATGTTGTATCCACTCAGGTGACCCTGAGGACACAGACAAACCTCCAGGTGGCCTCAACGACTCACCAAAATAATGCAAATGACCAGCTGTCTGCAAGGAGTATAAATCCTTCCATTCTCCCACCATCCAGTCAGAGCTGAAGAAGCTTCTTGGATGAGAACCAAAACATCTTCCAAGAAAAACCAGAAAGTCCAGTTGCCTCTTTAAAAAGAACCTTTGGGACAACCATGACCTGGATGACTGACAGTCCCCATAGACTTAAGAATTGTGGACTTCAACTCAAGCTGGCTGGGGAATTCTGGGAGTTGAAGTTCACAAGTCTTAAAATTGGCCAGATTGGACATCCCTAGTCTATGGACCCATATTCCCTACAGAAGGCTATACATCTGCATATGTTACAATGTCAATATCTACAATCAGGGAAATAGACATTGTCTCAAGGTATTTTTAAAATTAGACAAGATTATTTACAGTATATGCACAAGAGGGAAAGATTTGACACTATTCGCTCTGGAAGGAAAAAAGTCAAACTGACCAATCTTGCTAAAATGGATGTTTAGTTCTTTGATTAAAGATCGGAAGCCTTTTATTAAAGTTTTTTTTAAATGGACTCGTGATTTCTGGTTTTGATCATTAGACAGGACAGATGATAGAAATAAGAGTATTTATGATGTGACTTTTACATTTTTTCCCTTATTTTTCTTTTCTAAAAAAAAATTCTTGCATTTTTGGGTTTTTTTAATTGTAAAGTCTGTATTAGATTTTATCTTCTTTTTTTAGTTTTAATAAAAATTATATTTTAAAAAAGGCAATTGTCAATCAATCAGAATAGAACTGGAAGGAACCAACACCCTGCTCAAGTGGGAGATCCAATACTATTTCAGACAGGTGACTATCCAGTCTCTCCTTAAAAACTTCCAGTGATGAAGATTCGATAACTTCTGAAGGCAAGCTGTTCCACTGTTCTCACAGTTATGAAGTTATTCCTTAATTCCAGGTTGCTTCTCTCCTTGATTAGTCTCCATCCATTGTTTCTTGTCCTGCTATCTGGTGCTTTGGAAAATAAGTTGACCCTGTCCTCTTAGCGGCAACTGCTCAAACATTGGAATACTGCTATCATGTCCCCCGTAGTTCTTCTTTTCTCTAGATTGACCAAACCCAAATCCTACAACCCTTTTTCATATGTTTTAGTCTCCAGGCCTCTAATCACCTTAGTTTCTCTTTTGTCTCACAATATTTTCATCTCAGAATATTTTCACAACCCTCAGTTGGAAGAGGGACTTACAGGAAAACATTCACTCCGTAGTAAGTGAAGCTGCCTTGAATGTTGCATGATCTAATGCTTTTTGATCAGATGCATTGCTAGCCATTACTTCTACCGCAGTGAAGGATGTAAGCGTAAAATGAAATCCATGGTGCCTTTGCTAGAGCAATTTTGTGTTATTTAGACTTGAAAGATATGTGGGGAAGAATATCAATGGGCTGTTTAAGATGTAATTGAAGACAGTTTTATTTAGGATTTTGGTTCAAAACAGAATCCTCGGTGGCGGAGAATGCCACGAATGTGGCAAGATTTTAAAAAAGCTAATAACACACAATAGATTCACAGTGTAAGATGCTGTTCAGTAAAATTGGCATACATGGACAGATGACTCATATAAAGTAAGCATGTTGGGGACGGTCCATGCATACTCAGTGAATGAATACACTGCTGCATTCTGCAAAATAACAACAGTAAATCAAAGGACACTAAATATATCTACCCCAAAGATATGTAATAATTAATCAAATAGTCTTCCATAAGGCCATGAAGTCTTTGGTGGAAAAATACTGTAACTTCCACTAGAGCACAGTGTCAAACTCGCTGTCATCATGTGATGTGTTGTGATATTTTTGGGTGGGTGCAGAGGTGGTTATTCACCAGATTCTGACCAGTTCTGGAAAACTGGTAGCAGAAATTTTTAGTAGTTCAGAGAACCGGCAAATTCCACCTCTGACTGGAGATTTTACAGTATTCTTCCCCTGCTACACCCACCAAGCCACGCTCACAGAACTGGTAGTAAAAAAAATTGAATCCCACCACTGGGTGGGTGTTGTTCTGTTCTGACCCAGCTCAAATCCCCGAGAGCAAACACAGATAAACTCAATAACTTTCACAGCTTTAATCTACAAATAAACCTCTTTGTAGATAACAGATGGCTTGCAGCCAATTAGTCCAATTAGAAAAACCTTGGCAGAAGTCTTCAAATAAATCAGTCTGTAATCACAACACTGAGTCTTTCCAACATTTTTGCCTTTTGCAAAGGCGAAAACCATTTGAAACCAGGCTTATATTCCCTCGAGGGAGGGGCCATTATGTTGCATCCTTACTCCCAAGTCATCTGTGCAGCTTCAGCTGTTCTCTTCTATGAATCATCCTAGGCTCATGCGCACTTAGTACAGGCTCTTCTGGAACCTCCTCATCACTGCTGCCAGTCCCCACCATCCTTTTTTTTTAAAAAACAAATTTTATTAATTTTACAGAAAACACAATATACACAAAACACAAAATATAAACAAAACTAAAAGATCTTTTCTGAAGGCTGTCTGATCCCGGGTTGAAATTCTTCACACAGACACAAATTCAAACATCCTATTCACTTTATATATCCTTCCATATCTTATTATCATTTTCTTTTATATATATATATATATATATATATATATATATATATATATATATATATATACCAATTTTATCAATTTTATAAAAACAATGCGCAAAGAATCAAGGCATAACAGCTTATCAATTCTTTTCTTAGAAAAAATAATAAAAGAAGAAAACCAATAGAACATAATAATTCCAAATTATAGTATCAATACTTTATCTATTTAACTTCATATCTTATCCCAGCTTCTCCTTTTCATCCAAATTATTTCTTGTTAATTAAAATTTTATTGCCTTTTATCAATATACAAAATCCAAAAAAAAACATAACAAAACCTTTATATATCCTTCCATATCTTATTACCATTTTCAATAACATTCTTTGTCTGTTCTATTTCCAACTAACCATTTATCTTTTTTCTTTTACTATGTTTCTCCTATACACCAATTGGAGTAACGTCTATAACTCATTACCCTAACTTAAAAGTACTTCATATAACAATTTTTCTTGGGATTCTGTTTAATAGATTCTAAAATTACACAATGAATTTTATACTCTAAATACACATATAAAAAACACAATCTTATGTACCCTCCAGAATCCCTCTTTTATCCTAAATTAAATTCACCCATTGTCTCTGAATAAACTTTTTTTCTTTAGATCTTGCTTCCCCCCATTGAAGCTTCTCCTCCCCCCCTTTCTCTCTTGCTTATTCTTCTCCTTGCTCTTTTTACCCCTTTGTCTCTCCTCCTCCCTTTTCTTACTCCCTTTCCTTTGCTTTCTAACCTTGCCTCCACCTTTCCGCTCATTTTTCTCTTTTTTGGTTGTTTTTTCAATTCTTAAAATCCCCTTTTTCTTATCCTTTTTCTCCTCCTCCCCGGAAAGAACCCATTGTTCATCAAAGATGGCTTCTTCTTCCTCTTCTTCTTTGTCCCAGTCCTTCTGCTGCGTAGTCAACTTTTCATAAGTACATAACGCCATTTCTAAGAATTGAAACAAAGTGTCCAAAGTATCTTCTTTTTTATATTTTTGATATTCAGTCTTTAGTTCATCCACAAGCGATGCCATCATGAAAAGAGAAACTTTTCCCAAAACAACCACAAATATTTTTAATCAAAAATAATTCAAAAAAAGTTCCAAAAATTAATACTTTTCTTCCTTCTTCTCTTTCTCTTTCTGGGGTTAATGTTTAATCAAAGAGGTCCAATTACCATATACCTTTCTTTGGGATTCTAGGCAATCTCCTCCTTTTTCAGCTTCTGCTCCAATTTTTTTTCCTCTCCCTTCCCACTTGCAACATCAATTTTAAATAATCAGAAATCCATACTTCTAATAAGGGTTTTCCAATTTCTTAAGTTTTTCAATATCCAGGAACCCTTTTGTCCCTTAGCTTCAACTTTCAGAATAATTCACCTTCAATGTCCAAACTTATTTCATATCTGCTGTTTCCATGGGGTGGGAGAGTAAAGAAAAAAAAAAAGTTCCCTTTAACAGCTTCTCCACCGCTTTCGATCTTCTTAGGGATACAATGTATCCTCCAGCAATTCAAACAGCTCAGTTCCAACAAATTTGAAAGATGTTGATTGACCCGGCTCAGACAGCACTTTCACTCTTCTTGCTTCCTCCAGCACAATCTTACCCAGTTGCTGGCTTCTTCGTGGCGGCCATTGCTGACCGCTGCTCCACCACCTCGGGAAAAAGGGGTTTTCCAGGACGAGGAGGGGGTCTGCGACACCCCCAACCCCCTGTCCGGCTCCCCTCTCTCTTTGGCTGTCCCTACAGGGCAGCCATATCCCCCTGACCCATCTGGATCAGGGGTACCTCGGCGGCTAGCACAGCAGGAATCACGAGCAGTCATGAATTCCTGCTGCCCCGAAGCCACGCGAAACCAGAAAACCAGTCCCCACCATCCTTAAAGGCAGCAGTCCACTCTCTGGTGGTCCCAGCCCCTCCACCAAGTCCTCTCTCTCCTACACCGTTCTCACCTGCTGCTGGCTAACCACAATATGTTCTGACCTAGGCTTCACAAAATCTCAAAACAGACTCCTTGTCCTGACAAAACCTCTTTTTATTAGCTGATGTGAATTCCTATCATTCACATCCATCAAAGTCCTGGCAAACAGTTTTTCAAGGGTGAATTACAACCACAGACCTTATCAGGGAGAGCTTCCAAGCCAATAGCTTCCAGGCGCAACGCTGTCCAAGGAAATACTTGGCAAGGAGTCTTTGAGAGTCATGAACAAATCTTCGCACTGATTAAATGAACTAATTGTCTCCTGCAAACACCACTCCCCTTTCGCTCCTCTTTATTCCCTATGGGAGGGACCATTCACTGTCCACCTGTGCCTTTAATCCCAAATCGACTCTTGTTCCTTAACTGTTCCCTTCTCCTGGCAGCTCTGCACATGCACACATCGGGAACAGGCTCCAGCTGTTCTTCTGCCCCACTGATCTCTGACTCTGAAGGCAGCTCATAACTGTCAGATAGCCCTGGCTCCATCTGCCTCCAACGGAGAGCACTCATCAGAGCCTTCCCCAGACTCCAGGACTGGCCTATGTTCCTCCCCAACCTCCTCATTGTCCGAGTCTCCCACCAGTTCCCTGCACGTGATACATCTGGCCCACAGACTGACAGTTTGACACCCCTGCACTAGAGGTACAAAACTGAGCTGCAAACATTTAGATGACCATTAGAAAGCAGAGAAGGATGAAAAGGGTTCTCTGCTGCCATCTAGAGGGTATCTCACATTTTGCAGTTGGGTTACTGCCTATGAAGGATGAAGCACTACAATATTTTCCATCCAGATCTGTAACCTCTTGTTAACACAATGGCAGCAGCAATAACTGTCTTTAATTTGGCACACGCCATATCTTTTTTCTCTGGAATAAATCAAGCAAGCACATTAGCTACATTAAATGATATGAAATGGAGTTTAATCAGAATGCCCGTGGATCTGACATACAGAGGCATGAGAAATCACATTTCATAGATTGAATTCCCCCACTGTTGAATGTTTGGTTTCCAGTTTTGACTGACGTATCTTCACAATTCTACGACTAGCTCTAATCATCATTCAATATCCCGCAATGCATTTATATTCCCACCTTCCTGGAACACCAAACAAGCACAAATCTACCTCTGGCTGGCTTCGTATGAGGCGTAAACCGTGGCTCAGTTTGCATAAGAGATTAAGCCTACGAATGAAGGTATTCACTGAATGACTGAATTCAGCCAGGGAGTGCTTTTAATGTAGTCAAATGTTTGTCTGAATTGGTTTAGTGAATTCATTCTATGCCAAAACAACACTCCTTTCAATAGCAACAAGAAAGATTTCAAGCTGGGTTTTGCCCGTTTGCAAAAAGTGCTTAATCAGTTATAATGAGACTTTTTTTTTAAAAAAAGGCTTGTAATTTTTCTGAGTGTTTATGCATCTACAAAACATTGGAGAGGAATTGCAGATTTTCTTGGGCTGGATTGCTTGCAATTTTTCTGAGGGTTTATGCATGCACAAAACATGGAAAAGAATGCAGATTTTCTTGGGCTGGATAATTTTAAGCATTTGTACATTTCAAATAGCAACAATAAGGTGAGTGATAGACACAAATGCCAATTCTCTTTTCCTGATTCAGCCTATACACATTTTCTAAGCATGCATTTAATACTATCTTTTGGAGAGAGGTAAAATGCATGTATTCTGAAAAGGCAATTGAAGGTAAAGGAAGGCTATGCATCCTGTAATTTATGAAGTGTAACCAATTAATTAAGATCAGATAAGAAAGGGATTTGCTAATACTACTTCTGTAATGGGATGGAGGATAGACCCCTCTCCTGCCCTCAGACTCTCTCTCAGTGTGTGTGTGTATGTGTGTGTGTGTGAAGAAATGGCACCAAGGGCACCAAATGGCAGATAAGAGGTAGCTGAGCCTCCATCCAGATCAGGGGTGTCCAACCTTGGCAACTTTAAGACTTGTGGACTTCAACTCCCAGAATTCCTCAGCCAGCTGGCTGAGGAATTCTGGGAGTTGAAGTCCACAAGTCTTAAAGTTGCCAAGGTTGGACACCCCTGATCTAGATAGTGGGTGGAACAAGAGGCTAGTGATCAGTTTTCCACTTCAAGCTCTAGAAAATCCATTGATAGTTGAGATGATTGACAGACAGCCACTAAGAGAAGGGCTGATTTTACAATGCTCCTTTGCAGTTGACAATCAAAGATTACACAGAACTCATTACACTCCATGTAACTGTCTCCTTCAAGCAAGGCAAGCTTCCGTCGTCCAACTTCAATGCAGAAATTAATGAAGGTTCCAACTGTAGAAAGTTAGCACCTGCCTCTCTCCTAGAAGAATGAAATATTTTGAGAAATATTACAAAGATGAAATATTATATTTCCCTGGATGAGAAATGGAGAAACATGCTCTTGAAAAGCAGCCCCTACCTTCCTTAATAGGCCACAGCAGGTGTCAGCACTTAGGAGATAAAGAGAAAGCTAAGCAAATGCCCTCGCACAAGATCCAACAAAGGTAGAGTTAGCCCTCAGCCACAATAGGAATTGCCCAATACCTCTTCACTGCATCAGCCAAACTTTAACCAAACTTAGCTCAGACAAACTCTTAGGATTTGTACATGGCCCCATGGGAGTCTGATTAACAGCCAATAGAATATATGTTCTTGCACAGGAACAGAAAGCTCAAGTTCATAGCCCAAGCGACGGTATAAAAGACACCTACTGTCAACTCTATATGATCAGCTGCACCAGAACCATGTGCTTGGTGGTTCTGCTTCATCATTAAACCATCTTTCCAATTAGCCTCCATGTTTCCAGTGTCTTTCTCCTGGCTTGGGACTGAACCAGATGTTATTTCTTCAAACAAATCTAAGCCTATTACCCCATCTATTGTCCAGCTGGGGGCTATGCAGTCTCTTATCTAGCCATTTCCTTGGCAAAATTTCTTCACCCTCATGTTTTGAGGTTTTTACCCCATCCCATTACAGTCTGTGGCTCTTATTGTAAACCAATCCACTGCAAATACATTTCTTGCAATGGGCAAATATCTCATTAAATCAGGCTAGTGTTTGCTTGATATAGGCTTAACCTCCTATCAATAGCTAGGTACATATAACCTGTATTTGGGGCATCACATCAATTTTAAGGATGCAAATAAAGTTGCAGTTATTCTTATAAGCAAAAAAGGGATTTTTATAAAGGTTTATTATCCTTTAGCCTGCATTTGTAATAGGTAAGTCGAGATTTTAAAAAAATAGAAAAAGGGTTATAGCTGTATAATAGAAGATTTGGTGTCCTCATTAAGCTGAATGAAATCAATTAGAATGGAAACCAAGGAGTGAATTTAAGGGGAAATATTTTTCACTCAAGAGTTCACCTTGATGAAATTAAATAAAAGCAAAATGTGTGACGCTTGATTAATATTTGTTAAAGCTGTTGAATCTGAGTTTCAAAAAAAAAAATCTGAGATGTAGAAAGCTTTCTTGGCTGGCTCTTAGGAACGGTCTACTAGTCTTAAATTTGGTTAACTGGTTACAAAAGGAATCATTGAATTCTCATGCTTTTTCATGATGATTTGAACCAAAAGATTGAATGGAACATGGTAGTGATTATATGCAGCCCTTCCCATTTTCATGGCTTTTAGAAATAGGGTAGGATGTTGGTGTTTCATATATAAATAAAACAAATTGGTACAAAGTCAAGGTTTCAAATTTTCATTCAAAGAATATTAAACATGGTCAGAGGTGGTCTTCAGCAGGTTCTGGCCAGTTCTGGAGAACCAATAGTGGAAATTTTGAGTAGTTCAGAGAACCGGCAAATCCCACCTCTGACTGGCCCCTCCCCCATCTATTCTCTGCCTCCCGAGTCCCAGCTGATCGTCTGGGTCTCCTTTTGTTGCCCTGCACAGAAGAACAGAGCTGAAAAGCAGGTTAGTGGGGTGGGGAGGGAATGGGGATTTTGCAGTACCCTTCCCCTGCCACACCCACCAAACCACACCCACTAAGCCACGCCCACAGAACCAGTAGTAAAAAAAATTGAATCCCACCACTGAACATGGTCTTCAGGGCTACAAGCCTCTTCCTACGGAGGCATTCTGAAATAAAGCAGAGAAGACTCTGGATGGAAGTCAACCACCAGTTCAAATCAATCAATCTATCAGGATAGAGCTGGAAAAGCCCTTGGAGGTCTTCTAGTCCAACCCCCTGCTCAAGCAGGAGATCCTACACCATTTCGGACAAATGGCTTTTCAGTCTCTTCTTAAAAACCTCCAGTGATGGAGCACCCAGAACTCCTGGTGGCAAGCTGTTCCACTGGTCAATTGTCCTCACTGTTAGGAAGTTTCTCCTTCATTCCAGGTTGCTTCTCTCCTTGATTAATTTCCATCCATTGTTTCTTGTTTTGCTCTCTGGTGCTTTGGAAAATAAGTTGACCCTCTCCTCTTTGTGGCAGCCCCTCAAATATTGGAATATTGCTATCATGTCCCTCCTAGTCCGTCGTTTCTCTAGACTAGCCAAAACCAAATCCTGCAAGTGTTCTTCATATGTTTTTTGTCTCCAGGCCCCTTAATCATCTGAGTTAATTTTGTCTCCAGGCCCCTTAATCATCTGAGTTAATTTTCTTTGCACTTTTTCCAAAGTCTCAACTTTGAGCTTACATTTAAAACGGCTTTGTTCTTATGTGGAATGGAATGAGAGTGGAGTGGAGTGGAGCGGAGCGGAGCAGAGTAGAGAATATAGAATATAGTACAGAGAACAGAAAGGAGGGAAGGGAAGGGAAGGGAAGGGAAGAGAAGGGAAGAGAAGAGAAGAGAAGAGAAGAGAAGAGAAGAGAAGAGAAGAGAAGAGAAGAGAAGAGAAGAGAAGAGAAGAGAAGATATGGAATGGAATGGAATGGAATGGAATGGAATGGAATGGAATGGAATAGAATAGAATAGAATAGAATAGAAAATATGGAACGGAACAGAACAGAACGGAACAGAACAGAATAGAATAGAATAGAATAACAGGGTTGGAAGAGACCTCCAGTCCAATCTGCTGCTTAGGCAGGAAATCTTACACCATTTCAGGCAAATGGTTATCCAATCTTTTCTTAAAAACTTCCTTCTTTTTTTAAAAAAATCTCTTTTTATATAAGGTGGGGAAAAAGTTTGATGGCTGGAAGACACATTTAACATTTGGGGAAAGGTCAGAGGGCCAATATATGTGCTTTTAATGTAAATGGGTGGGGCTGATCATTTTGTTGTGATTTCTTGAGCTTTTCTTTCCAACCTTTCGATTTATTTCAGAGTCCAAAAGTTTTATGGTACTCCTTTATTCGATTAAGCAGAAAACGCCCCTTTTTCCAGCAATCAGGGCCAGAGGACATTCTCAGGAGTGCAAAACGAAAAGAAAGAGAAATAGTTGAGCCTGTGCTCACCTCTGCTTCATCTACATTAACTATTAATGCCTCGATAAAAATTACAGTGTAATAACTACAGGAGAAATCAGGTATTTTATAGTTCGTGAATGAAAATAAGGGCAGCGTCCTTTTTTGATCAACCAAGTGCTTGGAAAAGGCAAAATGCCTGTTTAATTAGTGTGCCATGTTTTGTTTTTTCTTTTTTGCAAGTTTTCCACCTAGAGGCTGGAAATAGATGAGTTTTTCCTACTCCGTTAAATAAAATATTTGCACGGCGACATATAAAGTAAGGCACATACCTGTTTTTGTTTTATTAATAAGTGGGGCTAGATTACAAGAACTTGATTAATACGGGCTTAAATTATACAGAGGCGATTATGGAAGTTGCCAGGTTTAATTGATGGATTCAGAATTAGCATACTCTACAAGGGCTCCTGTGGTTATTGGTGCCAGTATGCAGCAATCAATCTGATGACTACAGCAGTGAATTCTAATGAAGCCAAGTGCTGTGATCCATCAGCAGGGGAGAGGTAGAATAAAAGATGAGAAAGTAGACAGGTATAAAAACAAGACTTGGCAAACAAAACACACTGTCTTTTCCTTCTTATATAGGTTAGGTGCCAATGGGTAGAATTGGTTTTTTCCTTATTATTTAGGAAGGTTAAGGGGCAGAAACCTAATACAGGCCCAAGCTCTAAGCTGATTGTGTTGTGAATGAATAAATGTTAAATAAAGTTATCTTGAGCTTGAAGTCAAGTGCAGGGTTCTGGCCCTGCACTTCTGATTGGCTGTTGATGGCAAGATCGGATTGGTCTGTTCAGGAGAATCTGATTGGCCATTAACAGGCCATTCTCATTGGTTAACGGAGCTAGCGCTCCCGGATTGCTATTGGTTGAATAGTTAATAAGTTGCCTATATAAGGAAGGCTATAGCAACCATCAAGTTTGAGCTGTCACACCATGTAAATAAAGAGTTTGAAGTTCACTGTTTCTACTGGCTCGTCTCCATTATTCGCAGCCATGCTCCAGACATAACAGATTGAAACTTTATAAGCTTGCATTGACCAAAAAAAAAATCCAGCAAAATGCCAACAGCCAACAGCCAAAATGTCTAGTTTGATTCAAAGAAGGACTAGGGGTGACATGATAGCAGTGATCCAATATCTCGGGTTGCCACAAAGAAGATGGGGTCAAGCTATTATGCAAAGCATCTGAGGATAGAACAAGAAACAATGGGTGGAAACTAATCAAGGAGAGAAGCAACTTAACACTGAGGAGAAATTTCCTCACAGAACAATTCATCAGTGGAACGACTTGCCTCCAGAAATTATGAATGCTCCAACACTGAAAGTTTTTAAAGAAAAGATTGGACAACCATTTGTCTGGAATACTATAGGGCAATGTTGATTAACCTTTTTTGCCACTGAGTGCCGAAACAGAAGCATGCGCTGAAAACTGGAAGAGCAGCTCCCCACATGAGCAGCACGGGAGCACCAGAAACCAGAAGAACCATATGTGTGCTGCGGGGAGCTACACTTCCAGTTGCCGGCACTCTCATGTGTGCGAAGACCAGCTGGCCGATGCACATGTGCGCACCAGAACCTGGAAGAGAAACGGGTGATGGCTGGCGTGCATGGAGAGATGGCTCTGAGTGCCATGTCTGGCACACGTGCCATACGTTTGTCATCACAGCTATAGGATTTCCTGCCTAAGCAGGGGGTTGGACTAGAAGACCTCCAAGGTCCCTTCCACCTCTATTATTCTCTTCTCTTCTCTTCTCTTCTCTTCTCTTCTCTTCTCTTCTCTTCTCTTCTCTTCTCTTCTCTTCTCTTCTATTCTATTCTATTCTATTCCATTCCATTCCATTCCATTCCATTCCAGATTTTATATTCTGTTCTATTCCACTCTACCCTACTCTATATTCCTCAGTTGTTTATCCTGCTTTTTGATTAATGTCTTCTAGTGCCATTTTTTCTTTTTTTTCTTTTGAGTTCCTTCTTTCCAAACACAACCCCATCTTTTCCAAGCTGTTATCCACAGAGTGGAGCTGCAGAGGGCAATTATTTATTTATTTTTTTTTAAAAGAGTCATTTTGGAGAGCAAGATATTTTTTGGATCAGCCATACAAGGTATGATACAAAAGCTTCTCTCCTCAGATGTCCTTTAAAGCCATCGGTGGGACTTAGCAGCTGACAAAAGGATGATTCAGTAGCCTCCGACTACGTTCTGTATGGAGCCTTGGTTAATTTTCTGCGCTGACAATTTGAACGAAATGAAAGATGGCGGGGTTTTTTTTGTGATTCATTAAGTACCCTCAAGAAAAGCTCTGGGTGATTGGGGATGAGGTGAGGGGACAGAAGGCTGGAAATCAACAACTAAATGTTGCAGCCCCTCCCCCCCCCCAAAAAAAAATGCATCTCCAGCTTTTAGCGCAAACTAATTGGAAGAGAAAAGCTTGAAAAGAGATTTATCATTGCCAATCATGTCTAGTCTGCAGGGAGAAAGGGTCAGTTGGAGCGACAGTTTTGTCTCCTCTTGAGTCTTACTGTGTGTTTATCTCCATTTATTATATCAATGCAAGCTTGAGTGCCACCTGCATTGTCTGTGTGAAAAACAGCTGGTCGCCTCTGAGTTATGACACAGATAACATTCTAGAAAGAGGAGGAATGATGTGGTACCCAGTGGTAGAAAATGTGTGGGATTGGTTATGGCAGCAAATTTAAATTATTTGCTTGTGCTCAAAGTTATTTGGGAGGGGAGGACAAAGCAGAAGTGCACACAGGTGTCCTCATCAATTTACTTCTACCTACCCAGATGGAAGTAAAGTCCAATGAAGGGTTGAAGCCACCATCTCTAAATTATCAAGTTCGTATCCTAGGTTCATATCACATTCAGGGGACTGGAGCAGAGGTGGTATCCAGTAGGTTCTGACTGGTTTTGGAGAACCGGTAGCAGAAATTTTGAGTAGTTCGGGGACCCGACAAATACCACCTCTGACTGGCCCCGCCCACATCTATTCTCTGAGATTTTGTGGTATCCTTCCCCTGCCACACTCACTAAGCCACAAACCAGTAGTAAAAAAAAAAATTGAATCCCATCACTGAACTAGAGGATAAAACATATAAACAACAGTTGCTGGAATTGAGCATGTCTAAGCAGACAAGGTGATATATTGTGGAACAGAGTCTTCTCAGGGAAAGCCCAGAGACTATCCATTTGCAACTCCATCATATATTGACTATATATAAATAGCGTACCTTTGAGTTTGTAAATAGAATAAAACAGTTTCATCTTTGCTCACTAGGAATGTAATTGTGTGATGTCTTGTTGTTGTTTTTAACATTTTTGCCATGTGCTATATAAATAATTGAGTGTGCACTTCCTTCACTTCCTTCATATGCTCTATGAAAGGTATTGTTGCAACGTACACAAACAGATGTTGCTTCACTTATATAGCAAGGTTTCATCCAAAGGCTCAACTGGGCAATTTCAAAGACTTTTCCATTTTTTCCCCTCCCAGGAAGGCAGAAATATCTATGAAGCATCCCAGTGGTGGTATTAAACTTTTTGTACTACTGGTTCTGTGGGTGTAGCTTGGTGGGCTTGGTGTCACTTAGTGGTTGTGGTGTGGCTTGGTGGGTATGACTTGGTGGGCGTGGCAGGGGAAAGATACTACAAAATCTCCATTCCTTCCCCACTCCTGGAGGAAGGATACTGTAAAATCCCATTCCCTCCCCACTCCACTAACCTGATTTCCAGCTCCGTTCTCCTGTGCAGGACAACAAAAGAAGACCCAGCCAATCAGCTGGGACTCTGGTGGCAGCGAATAGATGGGGGAGGGGCCAACCAGAGGTGCTATTTACCAGTTCTTCGAACTACTCAAAATTTCCGCTACCGGTTCTCCAGAACCAGTCAGAACTGGCTGAATACCACCTCTTAAGCATCCCCTCAAATGCTTTGCATAACCCTAAAATGAATACAGTATATCAATGTTAGGAATATAAATAGTTTAACTTCACATTGTCTTATAAACCTGTCCTAAATATAAATATTCATCGGTCAAAGTTAAATGCTATTGAAAGTTTTACTTATGTCTAACATGAATGGGTATATTCTGAGATTAATATGGCTCAATTCCCATCGCTATAATTTAAATGAATTTATGGCATCAATTATTTAATGTGAAGATGACATTTAGTTTATAATATATCAGTTTGTTTTCACCCTTTTGAATATCACATCTAATTTTTCACTTTTCAGAAGTGGAAGGTGATTAATAGGAAAAATAGGAGGAGGAAGACATGAATTATAGGCAGGTTAAACACACACAAAAAAAGAATATTCCATTGTTAACAATTTCCCTGAAAGGAGAGTATTATTGTGTAGTAGCACTCCATCTTCTGTTCAAGTACTCTTCCACTTTGGTTTTCAACAGAATCGCAACATTTGACTGTCGAGATATTTCCAGAAAGAACATTTATACATCCAACATGATCGTGCAAAATATTTAAATATTTTTAGTAGTGTTCCAGTATCTGAGGGACTGCCACGAAGAAGAAGGGTCAACTTTGTTTTCCAAAGCATCAAAAGAGAAGATAAGAAAAAATGGATGAACATTACTCAAGAAGAGAAGCAACCTGGAATTAAGGAGAAATTTCCTAATAGTGAGAACAATTAACCAGTGGAACAGCTTGCCTCCAGAAATCGTGGGCGCTCCATCACTGGAGGATTTTAAGAAAAGACTGAACAGCCATCTACCTGAAATGGTGTAGGGTCTCCTGCTTCAGCAGGCAGCTGGACTAGAACAGGGGTCACCAACCTTTTGGACCTCAGGGACCACCAAACTCATAATTTTAAATCCTGCGTACCAGAGACCCAGGGAAACCCCCACAAAAGTCTGCAGGAAACTTTCCCACCTCGTTTTCCTACCATTCAATCATTCTTTATTTCGGATTGCAAGATACCATCTACAGGTTCTCAAGCGAAGAGAGAGAGAGACTTTTGGCTTCATGCAAGGAAAGCAGCAGAAGCAGCAAAACTCTTTCTTTCTCTCCCCCAAACTCTGCCAGAAATGAGTCTTTGTGAGACTTGTCGCATTGGCGTAGTCTCTTGGACCAGGATGCTTTGCAGGGTCCCAAAGACTCATTTTGCTGTTTTTGTTGCATGCAGCCGAAAGCAGAAGAAGAAATAAGCAGAAAAAAGCAGCCCAGTGGCCAGGCAAGGCATGTGGGGCAAGTTCCTCCCCTCCACCCTTTGCCCTCCCTCACTACCTCATGGTGTTCACAATGCAAGTAATGCAAGCCTTGTGTTCCCATGGGCCATCTGGGCGGCGCAGCCTTGTGTTCTCATGTAGCCTGGATTAATTGCTTTCGGGGTGACATTTCTCTGCGGACCACCAAAATTACCTCATGGACCACCAGTGGTCCCTGGCCCACTGGTTGGCAACCACCCTAACCCACTGGACTAGAAAACCTTTGAGGTCCCTTCCAGCTCTATTCTGATTAATAATTGTTTCACTTTATATAAGCCAGGGGTCTTCACACTTGACAGCTTTAAGACTTGTGGACTTCAACTCCCAGAATTCCACCTCTAGTCATGCTAGCTCAGGAATTCTGAGAGTTGAAGTCCACAAGCCTTAAAATTGCCAAGTTTCAAAACCCTTGATCTAAGCTAATGGAAAATTAAGCAAGGGGTTAATATATTTTTGCACCTTAACATATTTTTTTGTGTTGATTTTTGGCCTGAAGTTTTCTGGGCATTTTTTTTTTAAAGAAGTGGCTCATCATTACTTCTTTCCAAGGGCTAAGAGTGAGGGACAGGCCCAAGGTAATCCAACAGGTTTTGCACCTAAGGTGGAACTAGAACTCACCAACTTCCAGTTTCTAGCCAATGTCCTTTAATGACTACACCTAGCTCTCTTATATTATTAGAACTTGTTTCAATTCAAGATCCAGCATACCCGAAGGTGTTTTTTTTCAAGAGGCAACTGGACTTTCTTGTTTTTCTTCGAAGATGTTTCACTTCTCATCCAAGAAGCTTCTTCAACTCTGATTGGATAGTGGAGAATGGAAGGATTTATATTCAGGGGTGGGATTTCATTGGTTTGGACCGGTTTGGGTAAACCAGTAGTTCCAGTGAGTATTTGGCCCCACTCACCAGCCTCGGCTTTTTCCTGTGCTTTATTTAGTTGTTTTAGAGCACAGCTGATTCACATGGCAGAGCAGTTTGCCATGCCTCAGCTGTTGTATTCACAGGGACTGCAGTAGAAGATAAGTATTAGAGCTGAAAATTGGCTTTTCTAAATGCAGAGCATGCGCATGGAGTGCGTGTTTGGGGCGTGCTCACCGAACCGATCGTTACACTGGTTGAATCGCACCACTGTTTATATTCCCTGCAGACAGCTGGTCATTTGCATCCTTTTAGAGGGTTGTTAAAGCACTTGGAGGTTTATTATCTGTGATGAGAAGCGAAACACTTTCAAAACAAACAAACAAGGAAGTCCAGTTGTCTCCCTCCTGAAAAAGCACTTTTGGGACAACCATGACCTGGATGACTGAGAATTGCTATAGACCTTTGGCTATCCAATTTGGGATGAACCCCCTTCGAATAGTGTGAGAGTGGGAATGGATTTCAAGAGAAAAAAATTGCAGACTACAGGAACCAGGAACACTACTTAGGTGACCCTGAGGATACAGATACACCTCCAAGTGCTTCAACAACCCTCTAAAAGGATGCAAACGACCAACTGTCTGTAAGGAATATAAATCCTTCCATTCCCCACTATCCAGTCATATCTGAAGAAGTCTCTTGGATGAGAAGTGAAATATCTTCAAAGGAAAAACAAGTCCAGTTGCCTCCTGAAAAAGCACCTTTGGGACAATCATGGTCTGGATGACTGGGAAACTGTATTTTTAAAGATCCAGCACAGAAAACACAGTAGTTTCAAAACCACCTCCTCAAAATCAAAGTTATGGACCTTGTCTTTCCAAAGTAAACTTGATTACTTTGTTGAGAAAGTGAGCTAGCAGCACTTCCCATTCTCAACTTTGTGGGTCATGGGAGGGAAAATGGACTGGTAATCTTGTCCTGCTCTCCATAACCGAGGCCGGTCTTCTGACTTGCATTTTTATCGTCTTGGTGGTAATTACAAGTTGTAATGTGCAAGCATAATTGGCCACCTTTGCAAGACAATTACACCCTACCAGTCTTTCTGTGGGATAGGAAATGCTGAATTTTAGACTTGGGAGGACACGCAAGGGCGGAATGGATACAGTCGACTAACCTGTTAAAATTGGCTTTCTGACTGGGGTTCACACTGTGCTATATATATGAACGCGATAATTTTTGCTACTTCTTCTATACAAGACCTGCTTATTCTTTGTATGGAAGTGAATTAAGATGCCACCTTTGGCCTTATTAGAACCGGATATCTTATCTACCATGGTAGAATCACTCTTTGGAAAGGAATCACATAGGAAGGTTGTAATTCAGAGATCAGGGTGGCCTTATTTTCTACTGCAAAGAATCAATGAAAGTCTACTGTCTGGAAAAAAATGGCGAGCTCAGGTTGAGACTATTTGCTGACCAAGTCCTCATTCTCAGCCCCGACTCAAATCTTACCCTTGTGCCTCTTTTCTTACGGACACACTGCTTTTTGTGATGATGAATAGTATTTTGTTACAGAAATTCTAGTGTAAAGACCAAGACCTAGGAAGTTTTTCAGCCACCACTATGTTTTTGTTCGTAATTACACAGCAGGAAAAATATTTCTACACAGCAAAATGGACACCCATGGAACTCTATCAAAAAGTCCCTGGCCACTCAATCCAATATAGCACAACCTAACTCAAAGCCTAACCCCTGAAATATTCTAACCCTTTCCTTGCCTGTTTGGGCCACTGCCTTCCCCCTGTACCTTTCAATTGTGATACAGGCAGTCTTTGACTTACAACAATTCATTAAGTGACTGTTCAAAGTTACAACAGGACTGAAAAAACGTGACTTGTGGCCACTTTTCAGACTTATGACCTTTGCAGCATACCCCTGATCAGGTTATCAAAATTCAGATGCTTAGCAACCAGTTCATAACTATGATGGTTGCTGTGTCCAAAGGTCATGTCATCCACTTTTGCAATGTTCAGACCAGCAAAGTCAAGGGAAAAGCCAGATTCACTTAACAACCAGATTCCTAACTTATCAACTGCAATGATTCACTTAACATTGGTGGCAAGAAAAGTAATAAAACGGGGTGAAAAAAATCACTTAGCAAAAGTCTCCTTTATGGATATAACCAGAAGTGAGCTTCACATAATTTAACAACCGGTTCGCCTAATGCAGAACCAAAAATGTGAGCATGCATGCAGCTTAAAACACATGGCGGTTTCATGCACGTGGCTTCTAGCACACCTTCTCGAGCATCCATGGTGAATAAAGAGGATGAAGCGTGGAAATCATCTGGGCTGCGTGGGTGGGTGAGCAAGCCAGAGAGTGAGATATATAGGATGGGATAGCACTGGGGCGGATGGGCGGGCCCAGCCAGCGGTCGGACTACCAGTACTGGTGAACCAGTCCAAACCGGCAGCAGCCCACCTCTGGTTATAACTTGAGGTCATGATCACTGGCTGGGCCCACCCACCCCTGCGCTATCCTTTCTGTTGTGTCTGTGCAGGCATAGACACAGAGCAGCCCATCGCGAGCAGCTTGGGAAGAATAGTTTAAAGTTATTGGATAACGGAGTGGCAGGCAGTCGCTATATAAAGGCTGCCGGCCAGCCATTATCGTTCATTGTTGCTACATTGTTGTTGTGCTTACCTCCAATAAATGTGAATCCTCAGCTCCTGGGTGCTTATTTTGATCTCCCGACCTAACACTTTCTTGCTCGTTCCCACCACCCATGCTGCCCAGCTGGTGTACTTACCATAGCTGCCTGAGTTAATTAGCTGCATGTTTAAAGCTCCATTTTAGCCCCAAAGGGGTCCATGCGAGCAAAGCCAGTGCGTGCACTCACAACCAGCAAACCAGTTGGTAATGTAAGTGCAGCCCACCTCTGCAGGTAAGCTGTTATAGAGATGGCTCAGGCGAAAGTTGGAACAAAAATAGGTTACTCCGGCAAAGTTTGTCACCTTGGTCTTCCTTGTCACTCTTTCCCAGTTGCATTTCAGCCTTTCCTGAAAACAGTCAATGATAGACAATATTCTGCTGTAGAAGAGATGGTTGTGCCTTACCCATGCTTTTAATGTAATCAATGCTCACCTTTGAAGAGCAGGTGTTTATAAGTAAAATTACTGGGTTTTTTAAAACAGAATTTCATTCACCCACCCAGAATGTCTTTGAGGGAAACAATGCAATATGAGAACAGACTTTTAATTCATTTCACTGCATATCCCTGAAAAGCCAGTGGCATTCATCTTACTAATTGGGATGTCAAAGAACATTATATTTCATTATGCCACTGCCCTTCACATTGTGTAATCACTCCAAGGCTGAGAAAAAAAATCAATGCAAGTAGGGCTGGGGCAAAATTTAAAAAAATATTTTAATGAATCTTCAGTTTCTCCTCTTCCTCCTCCTCTGTTCCCGCTTAAGATTTGGGACAGTTTAAAATGAGAAGAAGGGAGGGAGGGAGGGAGGGAGGGGGGGTTGGGAAGGTGGTGGAAAGTGAAATAGGTAGGAAAGGAGTAATAAGAGAAAACTAAAAGGAAAGGAGGAAGGAAGGAAGAATAGGTAGGAAGAGAGCAATAAGAGGAAAACAGGAAGGAAGGAAGGAAAAAAGGAAGGAAGAATAGGTAAGAAGAGAGCAATAAGAGGAAAACTAGAAGAAAGGAAGAAAGGGGAAGGGAAGGGAAGGGAGGGAAGGATAGGTAGGTAGGTAGGTAGATAAGAAGGAAGGAAGGAAGGAAGGAAGGAAGGAAGGAAGGAAGGAAGGAAGGAAGGAAGGAAGGAAGGAAGGAAGGAAGGAAGGAAGGAAGGAAGGAATAATAACCCAATTAAGTTAACAGAGCAATGCAAGAATTATAAAGTTATATAATAGTAAAGCACCATTTTCTTAAGCTCATGGATCTGTTATATTGAGCAAGTATTTTGCAATGTGGCAATATCAAGGAAGAGTAAGCAATGGGAAATTTTGCAGAAGAGGTGGTAAATAAACAGGGTGAGAGGTTTTTTGTCTCGTTTTAACAAAACTGGTTATATTTCCACAGCAGCTGAGTCCAGTCCCTCCCAAAAAAGTCTGGGGACACCTATTTTAGAAATACAAACCAATCTTCCATCTAAGAGCACTTTGGAACCTTCCAGATCAGTTTAAATCACGGACTTCATGTTAACTGTGATGTAGCTGCCGCTTTTCTCGCCTTGAGGGCCTCTCCCATTTGTGTCATGTTTACACAAATGCCTTTGTCAGGTATCCGTCAGAGGTGCATGATTCCCTCGTCCCTTTCAAGACAACTGAGCCGTGTTGAGATTTGTGTAGAAATGAAACTGTATGAGACGAAACGATCTCCTTCTACGCATTCCAAGTAGCTTTGAGTATGGAGTTGAAAGGGTTGTAGGAAGCCTTCCCACCTCCCCATGCCAAGAAAGTGAAATGTTTGGGGGAATATTAAAAGAGGCAGAATATTATATTTCTCCAAAGGAGAAATGGAAAAACATGTTTTTAAAGGCAAAAAGCAGCCCTAGTTTCCTAATAAAACAGCCCCCAGCCGATGTCGGATGTTTTTAGAGATGAATATTTTGTGTCCATTAAGAAATCCAGGCTGGCCTATTCACAAACCAACTGCCTTCAGCTCCAGTTGATAGGACTAAGAATTTACATCCCCACTCTCACCCAAACTCTAAGGACAGGACAGGACTTTTAGGACATAATAGGATTAACCCAATCACCATTAGAATAGCGAAAGGCCCCAGGCTCACTACACCGCACAATCCCCTGCAGCGTTTCAGAAACTGTATAACAATCGTTGCAATTCACCTAGAAATTACATACACCATTCCAACATCCGTTATCTTTACATTTTAATACTTAGGTTGAAATTTCAGGCATCCGATCTGTTTCCTCCACTTTTTTTTTTTTTGCAAGTATAATTCAAACTCCAGTTAGAAAGGGCTAAAAGTCAAAAAAAATGGGAAAGGAATGAGATGCTAGAAAATGCAACACGGGGATTAAATATCAGGAAGCAGTTCCTGAGAATTAATCCTCTTGGAGGACTTAATTGTAATAGGATCAACAAAGGGTAAATCAACGCTTTTAATCTCATCCTTTTAAATAATTGAGCGTGAAACGCTGATCTTTTGTCAGATTGTCTACTGCACAACTATTATTTCACATTTTCAATTATAAACGCTAACTAAATTAAAAATAATGACTCCTTTCGGTTCAGTTCAACTCCTCATGGACACTTCTCTGTAGCTTTCTTGGCTGTGGGATAAAATTGGCTGGTTTTTGGTTTTTTATTTCATAAGTTTGCTATCAACTCTGGCTTCTCCTATTCAGGTGCTAACCAGGGTTGATCTTCTTAGCATCTGAACATCAGCCAACATCAGCTAGATGCTGCAAAAACCCAGGTCCTTCACAGTTCTCAACTTTTCAAGTATGAATTTTTGCTAAAGTTAAAAGTAAAGGTTCCCCTCGCACATATGTGCTAGTTGTTTCCGGCTCTAAGGGGCAGTGCTCATCTCCGTTACAAAGTCAAAGAGCCAGCGCTGTCCAAAGACATCTCGGTGGTCATGTGGCTGGCATGACTTAACACTGAAGGCGCACAGAATGCTGTTCCCTTCCCATCAAAGGGATCCCTATTTTTCTACTTGCATTTTAAACTGCTAGCTTGGCAGAAGCTGGGGCAAGGAACGGGAGCTCGCTCCATTACACGGCACTAGGGATTTGAACCACTGAACTGTCGACCTTTCTCATTGACAAGCTCAATGTCTTGGCCACTGAGCCAGCACGTCCCATTTAATTTTTAACAGAGTCCATCAATTATTTGATATGGGAGAGATCAGGTCCACGGTTATTAACAGTTTACGTGAGCAGGAAAACACACAAAGCAAAGACAACGCTGAGCACGGTGGCTTTTATTGATGTTAATATTAACAAGGTTTTCTTTTTTAATATATATGTAAAAATTTTAGCTTCACAGCATTAACTTTAAAAAAAAAAAAAAAAGTCATTGGTGGGTAGATTTCTATACTCCCCGTCTGGATCTTTCAAAAATGTTGTCCTTCGGGCATGAAGAAATGCAGCAGGATCTCACCACAATGAATATCTGAAATAGGAGTGGGGGGGGGAGGAGAATGGGGGATAAATTTCATCCCTTTTATGCTGTCTATTCATCGGGATGTCCCAAAGGTGCTTTCTTCAGGAGGAAACTGGACTTTCTTGTCTTTTTTTTTCTTTTGAAGACATTTCTCCAAGAAGCTTCTTCACCTCTGATAGGATGGTGAGGAATGGAAGGATTTATATTCCTTACAGACAGCTGGTCATTTGCATCCTTTGAGAGGGTCGCTGAGGAAACTTGGAGGTTTTTCTGTGTCCTCAGGGTCACCTCAGGAGCGCTCCTGGTTCCTGTAGTCTGCCATTTTTTTTCCTATGGAAATCCATTCCTACTCCCACAGCATTCAAAAGGCGTTCATCCCAAATTGTATAGTTAAAAGTCTTTGAATGGTGTGGGAGTAGGAATGGATTTCCAGAGAAAATATTGCAGACTACAGGAGCCATTAGCACTACTCAGGTTACCCTGAGGACACAGATAAACCTCCAAGTGCTTCAATGGACCACCAAAAGGATGCAGATGACCAGCGGTCTGCAAGAAAGATAAATCCTTCCATTCCCCACCTTCCAGTCAGAGCTGAAGAAGCTTCTTGGATGCGAAGAGAAATGTCTTCAAAAGAAAAAAACAACAACAAGAAAGTCCTTTAAAAAGCACCTTTGGAACAACGAGGACCTGGAGGACTGAGAATCTCTACAGACACTCATCAAGATAATTTGAGCATATAGAAAATATTTGGGGAAAAAAGACTGAACATATAATGTTTACACACACACACACACACACACACACACACACAAATGCACACATAGATATACATAGCACTTTAATATTTGTCTTAAGAGTTTCCAAGTTGTGTGCACCAAAATGACACCTCTGTTGGAGGACAGCAGGCAGAGACTGAGGGCAGAGTCAAGGGAGGAAGGAGCCTGGAATCCTGCAAATGATCTTAGTTCAACCCTTCTTGAATTCCACTGGCTCTTATCTCATGCTGGTTTAGTGCTGACCACTGGTTGACTAGATTCTTATGTATAGGCATAATGAACCATAAATCAGCTTAATTGGAACACATGATCCTCATTCTGCACTCCTGATGAGCTCTTCTTTAATCATCCCCTTCATTTTGGCTGGCAGTTATTGACCCGCAAAGACCGCTTTCTGCTTGCAGCTTGACAAAGAAGTTAAGGGTGGAGGGGTGGCTGGGCATGATTGGAATGCGTGAGAGGGAGAAAAGGAATTTACGTGAGCCGTTGGCAGCCTGAGAAATTCTCACAGTCCCAAGGTTGGAAGCGGAAGACTTTTGAAAGATGCAGATTGCTTCCCAAAATTAAATGCTTCACCTGGATGGGTGGACAGTGGACACTGGGTGGCCCAGGTGAAGGAAAAGGGAATCTCACTGTACGGCGCTTTGTGCCAAAACTTCAGAATTGACGTTGCTTCTTCTATACCTGAATAGACCTATCAGTAAAGTTTTACTGTTGGTAATAAAAATGTTCTGGGAGCTTCTTTTACTGGACATGCCAACGGGATCTTTCACTATATATATCATCCAAGTATGAATCAGGCTAGACAAAGGTACTAAGGATACTTGATATCAAAGTTATCAAAATGGATATGCACATTCCCTTTTCAAAGCTATTTGGAATGTCAAGGGAATTCCAGATGAATAGAACTAGTCTTTTTTTTTTTTTTAATTGTAAGAAGTAATGATTTACCTTTGATCAATTTCTAGCTCTTGGAGGTTGGTAAAACTGTTGAGTCGGTCGTGTTGAGCGCCTGGGTTGACCATCACCCCCTCTGCGAAATTCTAAAGTTTGCTCATACGTCATTTCTTCCTCCTCCTGAAAACAAACAACGTCATTTAGAAAGGCACACGACCGTAAGGATATCCTTCGATCTTTACAGAATTACCTTTGTGGGGTTTTTTTGTTTTTTGTTTTGTTTTTAAAAAGAAGAATAAAGGGAACTCAGAGACAAGTTACAAGTTAGGGGTTGTTGTTTTTTCCGGAAAAACAGATCCAATATCCCAAAGGTGCTTTTTCAAGAGGCAACTGCACTTTTTGGTTTTTTGAATAGAATAACAGAGTTGGAAGGGACCTTGAAGGTCTTCTAGTCCAACCCCCCTGCTTAGGCAGGAGACCTTACTCCACTGCAGACAAATGGTTATCCAACATCTTTTTAAAAACTTCCAGTGTTGGAGCATTCACAACTTCTGGAGGCAAGTAGTTCCACTGGTTAATTGTTGTAACTGTCAGGAAATTTCAACTTAGTTCTAAGTTGCTACTCTCCTTGATTAGTTTCCACCCATTGCTTTTTGTCCTGCCCTCAAGTGCTTTGGAGAGTAGCTTGACTCCCTCTTCTTTGTGGTAACCCCTGAGATATTGGAACACTGCTATCATGTCTCCCCTAGTCCTTCTTTTCATTAGACTAGACCGGTGATGGCAAACTCATAGCACAGGTGGCATGCAAAGCCATTTATGCCAGCACGCGAGCTGTAGGAAAACTTACCTCACTGCACATGTGCATGCCTCACAGCTGATTTTCGGCAGGTTTGAGGCCTTTTTTCAGCCTCCCAAAGGCTTAAAGAAGGCTTCTACAGGCTTTGCAGGCCGAAAACTAGCCCCGTTCATCACTTCCTGCTTTTCTGAAAATATTGGAAGTGACAAAACGGGGCTAGTTTTCGGCCTGCAGAAGCCTTCCTCAAACCTCTGGGAGGCCGAAAAGGGCCTCAAACCAGTTGAAATTCAGCTGTGAGGCGCAGTGGAGGTAAGGGGGCAGTGGGGGTGGGGGGATGGGGGATTGTGCACGCATGAGTAGGGGCGTGGGGGGTGCACGTTGCCTTCTGGGTGCTGGCACGGGAGTGTGCAAGCACACACGCAATTACCCAGCTCCTGCAAGAAAAGCTGATGAGGCTTCTTGGATGAGAAGCGAAACGTCTTCAAAGAAAAACACAGAAAGTCCAGTTGCCTCTTGGAAAAAGCACCTTTGGGACAACCATGACCTGGATGGCCGAGAATCTTCAGAGATACAAATCCAATACCTTTGAGATGAGCATAACTGGAGTTTGTTACATTGAGCATGGAAACTTGTAAAGATGGAAAAGAAGACTGGATGTTGGGAAGCTTCACCAACATATCAAAAAGGAGATTTTTTTACTTGACGATACTCAATGTGCACGTCAGGATTTTCAAAAGTTGGCCATTTCTGACAATCCACCAATGGGTCAAAAGCACAGTTAAAATACAAAGCCTCCAGCCCAAGTGCTCTATTCATCGCAGAAATTTAACACATCATTTGCTACAGAACTGAAGTTAGCAACTTTTCTAGAAACCTTGGGGTACTTCGAGGAGGAAATATAGCGTTGCCTGTTGGGTCATTTATGATCAGAGGGAAGGTTACCTTTAACCTCCTATAATGTTTATGTTCTGACCTAGGCTTCCCCAAAAAAATAGTTCCCCAGCAAAACCCTTTTGAATAAACAAAGGGGAATTTCTGGCATTCACATTCAGCCAAAGGCCTGGCAAAACAGTCTTTCAAGGGTGTAATGAGGAGCACAGACCTTATCTAGCCTGGAGAGCTGCCAAGTAAATATTTCCAAATGCAGTGTTGACAAGGAAGGGCTCAGCACAGAGTCTTTTGAGATGCACAGACAGATCTTCACACTGCTGCAATGAACGAATTGTTTCCTGCAAAAGCCCCCTCCCCTTTTGCTCCTCTTTTAATCCCTATGGGAGGGGCCATTCACCGTCCACCTGTGGCCTTACTCCCACATTGATCCTTAGTTCGTAATTGTTCTTTTCTTTTGGCAGCTTTGCGTATGTACAGGCTGGGAACTGGCTCCAGATGCTCCCCCACCTCACTGTTGTCTGACTCCAAAGGCAGCTGATGACTGCCAGACTGCCCTGGCCCCATCTCTGCCTCCAATGCAGAGTTCTCGTCCAAGCCTTCCTCAGCCTCCAGGACTGGCCAATGTTCTCCCCCAACCTCCTCACTGTCTGACTCTGCTGCCAGCTCTGCTAACCACTGGCAGGCCACAACAGTTTATAGGACACTTCAAGTGCATGTCTAACTGATTCAAGTTCAGCACCTTTCATGATACATCAATGCTTTTGATGGGGATGATAGTGAATCTCATGATCAGAACTATCAAAAGTAAGGTATCCATTCCCTCTACTTGCAAGAACATAGAAATGTGATGAAAGTAGTTGAGATACTCTAAGGCAGTGGTCCCCAACCACTGGGCCCCAGACCGGTACCGGTCCGTGGATCATTTTTTACCAGGCCACAAAGAAGTGGGCACCGCCATCTTGTTTTGACGGCACTTGAGAAAGTGCTTCCGGGTGAGCTTGTCAGTCGTCAGTTGGAAAGCGACGTTTGGGTGCTGGAGGAATCCTCGTGCCTTAGTTTCATTGAGGGGGTGGTGGCTTCAAACGAAGAGCTGTCCCAATGGCGGTGGAGTCTTGCATTAGGAGGAGATTAAGAAAGAGCCCGAAAAGCCCATCAACAAAGGTACAAAGGAGGAGTTGAAGATGGCGGGGAGAAGCAGGGGATGGCTGGCTGGCCAGTCGCTCGGCTCGCCTTGCCTTGGTCGTGCGCACTGATGCCAGTACCGGTCCGTGGATCATTTTGTGATGCCGGTACTGGTCCATGGGACAAAAAAGGTTGGGGGCCACTGCTCTAAGGGACAGATATCTAAGCTCATTGTAGAAGAAGTGTGAAATATCAGTTGTGACTCCTGTACACCGAAATCTATAAAGTTTTCTTTACTTCCCTGCTGACTTTTACCGGACCCAGAATTCGGGTGTGTTTGTGTATGACAGCCCTGTAGCACAGGGGTATCAAACTCAAGGTCCATGGACTGCATCCAGCCCATAGGGTGCTTAGATCTGGCTCATGGGGCCGCCTAGGAAACAGTGAAGGACCGGGTCACAGTGGCTCTGCCAGTGAAAACGGAGCTTAGGAGGGTTGTGTGGGGCCCTCCTCTGTTTTCAGCTCTGAAGGCCTCCTGCAACCTTCTGCCATGAAATGAGACAAAGTGATTGATACAAATCAAACCATCATTCCCTCTCCAGATGAATATTCTAATTCTCATCATCTTCCACATCATGTTTATGGAAGATGATACAGAATTATCCCACAGATGGAGAACTATAGACTGAGGGGGGTAAGTATATATTATACTTATTGGCACGGTTCATATATAACACTAAGCCAGGGTGATATAAGCAGGATTTGCTGAAGAAGAAGCTTTAAGAGTAAGCAGTTGTGGTATTTTTTCCAATTTCTTCTCTCAATGCCTAAATGCGACAGGCAGAGCACAAACACAAGATTCTGCCATACATCAATGACACATCAGCGTGAATGGTTGATTATTATAGTTTTCTGTCAGCCCTTCCTCATGGTTTGCTGAAAACAAGCCACCCCACATTATAGCTTGATGTTATGCATAGCGTGGTACATAGAGAGCAACCAAACATGTCATCTCCAAGAATATTTGAGACAGTGTGAGATAAATTGAAGTTGAAATACAACTGTTCTTTTAACAGCCCAATTATAATCCATCACAAATATGTGGGAATGAAAGGTATCGCTTATATCTCCGGTATTTACACCACAAGAAGTGAACTTTTCTAGAAATGGAGATCTATTTTATGTATTGTATGAATTCATTTCAATGAGTTTGCTAGAGTTAGGCAGGCTTTTCGTTCATAACATTTGGGGGGGGGAGGATCCAGCTGAGCTAATTAAGGCTAAGGATTAAAATAAAAAAAAATATCTATTTTCACACTCCCCATCATTTCTTATTTTCATCTCAAAGCTGAGCCTCACTTGGCAAGATAGAAAGCATATCAACTCTTCTCCTTTATTTTTCTGAAACCTTCTGAAAAACAAATGAACCCAAAAAAAAAATTTTTCACCCAGAAATTGCATATAGCAATTATCTTACATTTTAATACTTAGGTTGAAATTTCAGGCATCCAATCTGTTTCCTCCACTTTTTTTGTAAGTGTAATTCAAACTCCGGTTAGAAATGACTAAAAGTCAAGAAAATTGGGAAGGAATGAGAAGCTAGAAACATACAACCCAGCAACTTAAATATCAGGGCCTGAATCCTGCGAATTAATCCTCTTGGAGGACTTAATTTTAATAGGATCAACAAATGGTAAGTCAACACTTTTAATCTTATCCTTTTTCTCATTGAATGTGAGGCATACTGATCTTTTCTCAAGTTATCTATTGTACATCTATTATTTCATCTAATTAGAAACACTAACCGAATTGAAAATAATAATAATAATCCTTCCAGTTTAGTTCAACTCCTGGTGAACACGTTATTAGCCTTGGAAGACATTTTTTGTCTTGGAAGCTTCGAGGCTGCCACATTCAGTGCCTGGGAATTTGGGAGGGGGGATTTCATAGAGAGGCGGAAGATTAAGACACAACAACATTCTTTCTCAGAGAGTCAAGGACATGTTGCCCTGCACCTGGAAGGAAGTGACTGGAAATGTCTCCAGTTGGAATGACGATTTGATTGGACCATGTGATGGACTGATGGGTGCAGGGGGATGGATTTTTGATTTCTCTTTTGGGAAGGGAAAACCTGGAACTCTCAGATTTTTCCCCAGATGTGCCAATATGACAACTCGAATAAAATGGAACTTTGAGGAATTTTTCGTCTTGGAGTTTATTGGTTTGGAGTTGGTTAGTTGGAACGCTGACACATGTCTCTGTAGCTTTCTTGGCTACAGGATAAAATAGGATGGTTTTTATTATTTTGTTTCATAAGTTTGCTATCAACTCTGTTAAACTCAGGCTTCTCCCATTCAGGTACTAACCAGGTTTGATTTTCCTAATATCTGAAGATCAGCCAAGTTCAAGTTAGATGCTACAATGGAGCTTAGGGTTTAAATGGGAGAAAAAATTGGAATGGTTGTGTCAGAAGAAGATTTAGATCCCTTGTGGACACAGTCCCAGTAGCCTAATTATAGAGAGTTTTAAATGATATTCCTTGAAAGATGCACAGACCAACACAAAGACTGCTGTATAAGTTAACAAAAAGGAAGCTAAAACTGTATTAATATTACTAGATAGCATCTCCAAAGTATGTGTCGTAAAACCTTCAGTGCAAAGGTGATATTCAGCAGGTTCTGACCAGTTTTGGAGAACCAGTAGCGGAAAGTTTGAGGAGTTCAGAGAACCAGCAAATTCCACCTCTCACTGGCCCCGCCCCCATCTATGCTCTGCTTCCCAAGTCCCAGCTGATCAGCTGGACCTTCTTTTGTTGCCTTGCACAGGAGAATGGAGCTGGAAAGCAGGATAGTGGGGTGGGGAGGGAATGGGGATGTTAGGTTTCCAAGAGATGAAATCCATTTAAAAAGAAAAGAGCAAAGTCCATCTTCCAAAACAATTTCTTTTATTTAGGAAAGCATCAAGTTTGCAAAGTCTGTTGTATTTCTGGATCTGACACAACCCAGAATTATACCACATAATATTGGAAGTTAGAAACTACCTCTAAAAGTCACATTCTCTAATGGAAGTCAATCAACGTTGCCTGGTGTCATCAATCTCCACCTCCAGATCTCAGCAAAATCAGCTTTCGTTCCCAGGGTAAGGAGAACCACCCAGCCTAAACAACTCCCTCTATCTCCACTCCTCCCACCTTAGGAATGTGGCAAGCCCGAAACCCTTCACTCCAATACCAGAAAAGAGAAAGAAAAAGAATATATAGAAAAGCTAAATAAAATGGCTACGCATATATCAATTTTTGGGCTTGACGGGGGATTTTGCAGTATCCTTCCCCTGCCACACCCACCAAGCCATGCCACACCCACCAAGCCATGCCCACAGAACCAGTAGTAAAAAAAAATTGAATCCCACCACCTCTTCAGTGTCTTGACTTGAAAGAAAAAAAATCACAATCAATGTCCCTAACATGTCTTCTCCCAAACAGTTTTCTTTTTAAAATTCCCAGTCTCTGGCATAACAAGTTTTTACACAGCACTAAATCATTCTGATCACTAACTGTCCTTTTCGCTATTCCTTCTAGGTGAATCGAACAGCCTCTAGAAAAGGAGAATAAAAAATCCTAAAAACCGACAATTAATCATTCTCCTGATGAATCAAAGTGACATTTCATAAATGGGAACAAAATATGAACAGCGTCTTGTTTTTCGTTCCATGAGATTATAATTATAAAACAGAAACTTAGACAGACATATCAAGAAGATACCAGCCATCTGCTCCTTAGAGTACCCCCTTCTGGAAATATGAACATTATCAGAAAAGAGAGGTTTTTTTTAAAAAAAAAAAAAGTGATAGAATGCCGAAACAGATTATGTAGAAGAGTTAACAGATTTCACATTAATGCCACTTTTAAAGAATTTAACAGTTTAAGCCAACAGGGGAAAAAAAGACTGGAAGATATTGCAAGATCCATTTTAATTCTAGTAGTAAATAAAAGTTTAGTTCTTTGATTGATGGCCATTCTCATTAGCATCAGTACCATTTCAAGGGAATAAACAAGCATTCACAGCTAAATATTTTTTGAACTCAGAAGGGATGTAGAATAGCTAGGTTCTCATTTTTCCCAAGATAGTAGCACTGTTCAGTTGCTTGAAAGTGGTTAAAATTAATAAGGTCGGCAGATTGAATAGCTGTTGACCAAACATCCCGAAAACTGAACACAAGTTCACACTTAAATGTGCATGTACTTAGGGGGAGAAATGGATTTTATGCCATATTGTGCACTAATTCTATGCTGTTAAGACTGAAGCATCTTTTCACAGGGCATTTCTCTGCTGAATATAACTCCGCTCTGGAGACAGGAAGGGCATCCGGCCAGTAAACACGCAGCTCCATTCAGTTACCCAGAATCCCGCAAGGGATTATGGGGTCATTAAAAGATGGTGATGATTTCTATCTGCTGAACTAAGTACAACACTGAACCAAATTGGCACTGTGACTTGACCAAATTGTGACTGTGATTGTGACCATTCAACACAAGAATATCAAAACAGAGCCTATAATGGAGATTTCGCCAATTTCCTGGCTCTGACAAATGAAATAAAACTAATTATATGTGCAAATCAGATACAGGAAGTCCTTGACTTACAACAGTTTGCTTAGTGACCATTCAAAGTTACAATGGCTCTGAAAAAGTGACTTGTGACCATTGTTCACACTTAATAACTGCTGCAGCATCCCCATGGTCACGTGATTGACATTTGGATGCTTGACAAGGGACTCATGTTTACGACAGTTTTCGTGCCCCGGAGTCACATAATCCTCTTTTGCGACCCTCGAACAAGCAAGTCAATGGGGAAACCAGATTCACTTAACGGCCGTGTGACTGACAATGGCAGTGATTCACTTAACACCTGTAAAATGGGGCAAAACAAATTTCTCACCTAGCAACATACATTTTGGGCTCAATTGTGGTCATACGTTGAGGAATACCTGTATAGATTTGCAATCTCCTGTTAAAATTTCAGATTAAATCAGTTAAAATCCGCCAATACATCACGCAGTCCTAAACGCTTGGGAAGTGTTCGACTAGTGATTTGTGATACGAAACCCAGCATGGTTATCTCGTCTGCTGTGTATACTGTCATTTTTGTGAATAATAATAATAGTAATGATAATAATAATAATAATAATAATAATAATAATAATAATAATAATAATAATAATAATAATAATAATAGCCTGCTTCTTTGCAGAGTCTACATTTGGGGTCACCAGCAGATTTTTCTATTCTGGCTTTGATTGCATTCATTCTGATAGCTTGTTCTTGGGCTGCTAGAATCGGGCCTTCTGTCTCTTTCTTCAGTGTCAGCCATAAGGACTTGGAAATCGAACTGCAGAGACTCTGGCACAAACCAGTGCAGATGGTTTGAGAGGTACTCGGCACACTGGGTGCTGTGCCTAAAGACCTAGGCAAGCACTTAAAAACAATTGGCGCTGACAAGATCACCATTGGTCAGCTGCAGAAGGCCACCTTACTGGGATCTGCTCGCATAATCCACCGATATATCACGCAGTTCTAAACCCTTGGGAAGTGTTTGACTAGTGAATTGTGCTACAAAACCCAGCAGTTATCTCGCTTGCTGCGTACACTGTCATTTTTTTGTGTATAACAACAAAAACAACAACAACAACAATCTACATGTTGATGAAAGCTCACGTTTTTCAATATGACTGAATGTTGGACCCAAATAATGTCAAAGAAGTAAGATCCTGAATATGCTATGAATAAATGGATTAGGAAAAGCTAGATTTTAAGCACTGATAAAGTCCCTTGTCATCTATCCGAAACAAACCCAAAAAGCTTTTTAAAAGTGAAGAATGAATCATTTACTGGTGGGAAAACTTCAACATAACACGTGAAGCACATGAGGAAATTGAATCAAAATGAACCATTTCATATTATTTAAAGACTAATTCCAGCCGCAGGTTGTTCATAGCATATACTTAAATTATGACAAAAACAAGTATTATTTGACAAAACTCACTACAAGCACCGAAATAAATCATGTTTAAACTAGATTATTTCCCCCATGCAACACCAAACCCTCTCTGGTCATTACTTTAAAAAATAATAAGTTACTGATAGGTTTTGTGCCCAGAATAAAAGGTGGCTTATTTACAGTTTGTTAAGGACTAAGCTGGACACAGAACCACTGATTGGTTCAAAATTAAGAAAGGAGTCCGGAAAGTCTGTATACTGTCACCCTGCCCATTTAACTTATATGCAGAGTACCTCATGAAAAAGGCTGGGCTAGATGAATCACATGTTGGAACTAAGATTTCCAGGAGAAATATCAATAACCTCAGCTATGCAGATGATATGGCAGAAAGTGAAGAGGAACTAAATGCGAACTCTTGATGCGAGCGAAGGAGGAGAGTGCAAAAGTTGGCTTGAAACTCAACATTAAGAAAACTAAGATCATGGCATCTGGCCCTCTCAACGCCTGGCAAATAGATGGGGAAGAAATGGAAGAAGTGACAGGTTTTATTTTCCTGGACTCCAAGATCACCGCAGAGGGGGACTGCAGCCCAGAAATTAAAAGATGCTTGCTCCTAGGGAGGAAAGCTAAGGCAATTCTAGACAGCATACTAAAAAGCAGAGGTATCAACCTGCCAACAAAAGTGCGTATAGTCAAGGCTATGGTTTTCCCAGTTGCAATGTATGGCTGTGAAATTTGGACCATAAGGAAGGCTGAGCGCCAAAGAATTGAGGCCTTTGATCAATGGTGCTGGAGAAGACTCCTGCAAGGCGATCCAACCGGTCAGTCCTAAAGGAGATCAACCCTGACTGCTCTTTGGAAGGCCAGATCCTGAAGATGAAACTCAAAGACTTTGGCCACCTCATGAAAAAGAAGGATTCACTGGAGAAAAGCATAATGCTGGAACGATGGAGGGCAAAAGAAGAAGAAGGGGACGACAGAGAAGGAGTTGGCTGGATGGAATCACTGAAGCAGTCGGCGTGAGCTTAAATGGACTCCGGAAGATGGTAGAAGAAAGGAAGGCCTGGAAGAACATTGTCCATGGGATTGTGATGAGTCGGACATGACTTTGCGACTAACAACAACAAAGGACTAAGCAATATAGATTGGCAGGGAAAAAAAACATGAAACATAGGGATATTAATTAATATTCTTTAATTTATATATATTGGGACATGTTTATGTTTTTCAACACATTCAGAACATTTAATACAGACAGTTCTCAAGTTACAACAGTTCATTTAGGGGCCATTAAAATTATAACAGCACTGAAAAAGTGACTTATGACCATTTTTTACATTTATGGCCGATGCAGCATTCCCCAGGGTCCCCTGATCAAAATTCAGATGCTTGGCAACTGACTCAAAGTTATGATGGTTGCAATGTCCTGGAGAGCGTCATGTGATCCCTTCTGACAAGTAAAATCAAGGGGGAAGCCAGATTCACTTAACAACCATGTTACTAACTGAATAACTGCAGTGATTCACTTAACAACTGTGGCAAGGAAGGCCGTAAAAATGGGACAAAACTCACTTTAACAGCAACAGAAATTTTGCGCTCCATTCTGGTTGCAAGTCGAGAACTTCCTGCAATATTGGCCTTAAGAAATATTTAATAGCAAGGCTTTGAATAAGTCTGACATTTCTAAAGGAAAGATGTAACAGGAATTTGTGCAATGTTTTGGGAATACTTCAAAATATGGATGTGAATTTATTGAATAGCATTATTATTTTGGTGGCCCAATTATTTAAAGCTGATCACGGTTTGCTGCTTTTAAATTCAGATGTGGCACGAAAAGAAATATATTGTGGTGGACTGTCATTCCTAAAAGATGGATTCCAGGTCACAGATTCAATAACTGGATCTTGGAAAATCTAGTAAAAATATATTTTTCCTCAGGTCTTGATTTTTCCCCCCGATATGTAAAAGGCTCAGCAGCAGTTCTAGCTGCCAAATTTTATGTTCAAATACCCAGCAGTATATACATTAAGAAGAAGAGGAAAACAGCACATTATTTTATTTTAACAGGATTGCTTTTTCCTTCACCGATAGTAGTGTTCTAATATTTGAAGGGCTCCTACAAAGATGAGGGGGATCTACCTATTTTCCAAAGCACCAAAAGGCGAAAGGAGAAACAATAGTTGGAAACTAACCAAGGAGAGAAGCAACTTAGAATTAGGGAGAACTTTCCTGAGAAGCAGAACAATCGACCAGTGGAATGGTTTGCCTTCAGAAGTTGTAGGTGTTTCATCACTGGAGGCTTTTAAGAAGGGACTGGACAGCCACCTGTCTGAAATGATATAGGGCAGGGGTGTCAAACTCAAGGCCTATGGGCAACGATCAGGCCCGTGGGCTGGGCTGGAAATGGCAAAGGACCATCCCGCAGTGCCTCTTCTCCCCCTCACCCTGTTTTTGCTGGTAGAGAACTATCAAAACAAACTAAAAACAAAAGGAGAAATGTTTCCCCTTTTGCATTTGAGCCAGCAGTAGGATCCTACGCTTTCCACACACCAGCTGAGGCCTAGAGCGCCAATCAGCTGAGAGGATAAAGAAAAGTGCAGGGGTGGATGGGAGCGCTGATCCTGCCCTTTTCTCTTGTTTCTCCTCTCAGCTGATTGTCGGAGCCTTTTTTTCCCTCCTTTCAGCTGATCTTCGGAGCCTTCTTTTTTTACTACCGGTTCGGTTGAACCGGCCAAACTAGTAGCATACCACCACTGATTTGAGCATGCAAGAAGGGGCAGGAAAGGAGAAAGGGAAAGAAAAAGAAAAGAGAGTAAGGAAGGAAAAAGAAGGAAAGAAGGGAAGGAAGAATAAAGGAGAAGGAAGGAAGGAAGGAAGGAAGGAAGGAAGGAAGGAAGGAAGGAAGGAAGGAAGGAAGGAAGGAAGGAAGGAAGGAAGGAAGGAAGGAAGAAAGATTATAATGAGAGTAAGGGACTTCTCAAGGAAGTCCTGCCTTAGCACATGGCCACCACAGGTGCCCCCGACACAAGTCCCATGTCACACCCAAGGCCACATCCAGTTCTGGCCACACCCACCAGGGCCACACTGAGCCCCCAGTCTTCTGAGGTCAAACACAACCCTGATGCGGCCCTCAATGAAAACAAGTTTGACACCCCTGTTATAGGCTCTCCTGCTTAAACAGGGGGTTAGACTAGAAGATCTCTAAGGTCCCTTCCAACTCTATTATTCTATGGTTCTACGGTCCTTTACTGACTGGTATTAGAATAAAAAATAAAATAAAATAAAATGTACTGTTAAAGGATATGATAATCATATCATAAATATAATTAATATAATAAAAACCCTGAAGATATTCCACTGGCCCTTTACTTTCTGCTCAACTCCTAACTGGAATGAAGTCTGTGGTTTCTTTTTTCCCCTCCTTCGTATAAAGTTGATAAAAATCTCAATTATGAAGTGTATAAAACAGTGTAAGAAACTTTATTGCTAGCCGCTCTGTTCCTCATTAAGGTAATTGACCTGCAGACCTTCTTCATTTACACAGAAAAATCATTCCAGAACAGACAAGAGGAAGTTGTAGGAAATCAGATCTTCTCAGCAGGTGTACAGATATACTTGGGGAGTCTCAAATGTAAAAATCCCTTGCTTTCATTTTATGTATATATGCTTTTATTTCTACCCTATTTATTTCATTTTTTTATATATATATGCTTTTATTTCTACTTAAAAACTGCTTCTGGACTTTGTGCTTGAGGTGGTGTGGGGGGGGAGGAAACTTTGATTTTGGATTTTAGACTGATTTGTTGTTGTAGAAATGGCTAGGTTATACTATTATGGAAAAGTAAAAAGTCGAGCTTCGATGTTAATGCTTTATTCTACTGCAACAGAGGGAGTAGGAAGGCAATGCCTTCTTCCTCTCCTCCTCGCTTTCCTTTTCCCTTCTCCTCCCACTGTTCTACTATTTGCTTTGGCATTTTGCATTTCACTCCATAATTTAATAAAATGTTTTAGATGGGGGGGAGAGAGAGGGATAGATAGATAGATAGATAGATAGATAGATAGATAGATAGATAGATAAATAGATAGTGTGTGTGTGTGCTGGTAATGACTGAAAAACGAAACTGAGAATGCCTTGACCGAACTGGGGAAAAAAAATAGCATTAGAGGTATCGCGAATCTCCTTTAAGAGATATATGCAAAACATTTCAGTGAATAAATTCAGAACATTTTGTGTCTTCCTGGTATATATCTGTGGCTGGGGAATATTCCAGAAAGGATAAACTCCCTTTTTATGTTTTTTTCTTGGCAGGCAATTGGAATACATGACATTTATCCTGTTGATAATCATTAGTAGAAAGACACAGAGGGTTTTATATCTATACATCTTCCATGTTTCTCCAAAAATAAGACCCAGTCTTATATTTTTTGGGGGGGGCTCCAAAATCAGGGGATGTCTCCCCCCCCCCATATGGAAAATGGCAAATGCAGGGACCGATGGGAATAGGAGCACTGTTACCGCTTGGGCTGGTTGTCTCTGTCCCCGCGCACTGGCTGCTTCCTGTGCTGGCCACACCTATCCTCATCCTGGGCTGATAACAATCTTCACTAGGGCTTATTTTTTGGGGTTAGGGCTTATTTTCAGGGAAACACAGTGTATATATTTCTCTATGTATCTATCTATATCTATATACCTGTATCTGTCTGTGTGTGTCTGTGTAATTGGAGACTTATAATATCAGGATAATAACATCCCCCCTTTAAAACAATTTAGGGAGTATATTAATACTTCCTGGTATATATCTGTGGGTGGGGAATATTCCAGAAAGGATACACTCTCTTTCTATATTTTATTTTTGACAGGCAATTGGAATATATGACATTCAGTCTATTGATAATCATTAGTCGGAAGACGCAGGGGGTTTTATATCTATATATCTGTCTGTTTCTCTCTCTCTCTCTCTCTCTCTCTCTGTGTGTGTGTGTGTGTGTGTAAATGGAGACTTACAATGTCAGGATAATAACATCCCACCTATTAAAAAATTTAGGAAGTTTATATTAATATGCCATTCATCGTTACATTGTTGAATTGGCATGCTTTCAAATAAGGAAAAACAAAATTTCTGTGTCAGGTTGTGCCTCTCAATCCCTCTCTTTCCAAATAAATAATGAATGTTCAGCAGCATTGAATTCTACCTGTTTTGAAGGAGCCAAGCTTTCCATGGAAAACTCTCCAGAACCTTTTTTTTTTTTTTTGCCTTTGATCAATCAGTTTGGGGAAGAGATAACTATTATCAGGTGGAATCAAGTTAGAGCAGGGGTGTCAAACTGGATTTCATTGAAGGCCGCATCAGGGTTGTGTTTCACCTCAGGAGGTCAGGGTGGGCGTGGCCAGGGTGGGCGTGGCCAGTTCAACATCACTTGTGTAGCGGGCGCCTGTGGTGGCCCGAGCGTGCTTCCAGCAAAAGCAGGCTCCCAAGCTCCATTTTTGCTGGCGGAAGCTTCATAGGCTGGTTCTTCGCCATTTCCAGGGCAGCCTTGTGGGCCAAATCTAAGTATCCCACAGGCCCCACAGGCCTTGAGTTTGAAACCCCTGAGTATTATAACAGTTCATTTAGTGACCGTTCCAAGTTACAACGGTGTTGAAAAAAGTGACTTAGGACCGTTTTTCACACTTATGAGCCCAGTAACGTGATTAAAATTCAAACGTTTGGCAACTGGCATGTACTTATGACGGTTGCTGTATCCTGGGGTCATGTGACCAGGGTTTTCAACCTTTGGACAAGCAAAGTCAATGGAGAAGCCAGATTCACTTAACAACTGCGTGACTAATTTAACAACTTTAAGGATTCATTTAACAACTGTGGGCCAAAGGTCATAAGTGGGGAAAACTGACTTAACAACTGCCTTGGTTAGCAACAGAACAGTGGGCTCAATTGTGGTTGTAAGTCAAGGATGACTTCCAGGTCCTTTTGTCATTTAGCATAGTTTTCCCCCCTCCAAGGTCAGTTTTAGTTTTAGTTTTTTATTTCAGTTTTAGTTTTCACCCAAAACTTTCTTCCCTTGCAATGAAATCTGACAGCTGTCACGGCCAGTGGAAGTGAATCATAAATCACTAGGGAAAGATAGACAGGATTTACTTTAGTAAAATTTAAATGAAGTAACATTTTCTGTTCATTCGTGTTAAGCGATAAAGTTCTGTGATCCGTTGATCTTCCAAAATCCATGCCTTATAATTAGATATTAGATATTATTGCATAGAAACATTGAGAAGTGACCCTACGAGTAGCAGTTTCGGGATTCTACATTTCTTACTGTTTGTTTGGTCACAGAGAAAGATATTCCAGTGAAAAAGCTGGTAATCACCATACAGCAATTGTAAATAAATTGTTTTCTGTTATTTATTTTTTTTCTTCCACTGAAGCTAGAATGTTATCATGTACAACCTCCCAGGAAGCAAAACCCATCAATGTCACTGTAGTATCGTACAGATGGGTTTGGTTATTCTGGAATAACGTTGTACACCCTGAGACAGAACTCACATCCGTGCTGGATCACCTTTCTCCTAGGAATGAAATCAATTCCTCTTGATTTCCTGGGAGTTTTACGTTAAAGTTAAGTTGTTTTAGACGTGGCCCTGGAGGCATACGGGAGAAATTACTTGGCATTGAATTTTATGAAACAATTCAACCCTTGACACGTAGATCAGTCTCAACTTTAAGCATTAGAAGTGTTCCTTCGAAGTTAAATTCAACATAGAGAGAGAGGCAAGTGATATGACAAAGTTGGAAAATGCCTCTAGAATACATCAAGCCAATTTCTACAATATGGGTATCTTCGACGTACGACCGCAATGGAGGCCAAAATTTATGTGAGACTTTTGTTACGTGAGTTTTTGCCCTGTTTCTCGACTTTTCTTGCCTCTGTTGTTAAGTGAAGCACCACAGTTGTTAAGCAAATCTGGCTTCCCTGTTGACTTGGCTTGTCAGAAAGTCATAAAAAGGGAAATGGTGTGACCCCTGGGACGCTGCAACTGTCGTAAGTACATGCCAGTTGACAACCCTGTTTGAATTTTTATCACGTAACCATGGGGAGCTGCAATGGTTGTAAGGGTAAAAAATGGTCATAAGTCACTTTTCCTGGTACTGAACTTCGAACAGTCACTAAACGAATTTTTGCAAGTCAAGATTTACTTGTACACAGAAGACCCTTACGAAGGTTGTCGATTTGACAAGTGTTCTACAAAAGGAAGCTAAAATCGCCTAGCCAATTGGAAAATGGCATCTGTTTTTCAAAAGTTTCTCTCCGGATTATCAATATATTTCAGGAACAGGGGAAGCCACAATAGTCTATTGCCGTGATGGCGAACCCACAGATGGCACGCAGAGCCATTTGTGCAGGCACGTGAGCCCCAGCCAAATTTATCTGCACTGCGCATGCATGATTTTCAGCCCATTTGAGGCTGGTTTTGCCCTCCTGGAAGCTCAAGAGAAGCGTCTGCAGCCTCGAGAAGCCGGAAAACGGGCCTTCCGGAAATAGCGGAAGTGCCCGTTTTCCACCTCCGAAGGTCCTCTGGATCCTGGAGGAGGCCGTTTTCACCCTTACGGGGATTCTAGGGAAGCCTCTAAGTGATGAAACGGTCCCATACGCAGGGGAGAGCAGTGCGCATTGAATTATGGGTGCTGGCACGCACACGCGGCTTTCGGCACACCACAACCCAAAGGTTCGCTATCACTGGTCTATTGTTACCAGATGCAAGTAAGAAGGAAAATGTATACTGAGAATAAAATGAGCTCCTAATAAATATGTACTCGTTGGTGACACTTCTAAATCTGAGAAAATAACATAGAACACTTTGGGTTTAAGTTATTTGTGTTTATTTTATATTTCTACAGCACAGACTTAATTTCGTCTGAACAATGCATGCTTTTTGATATTTATTTTAAATATTGCAAGAGGGAAAAAAAGAGTTTATTACGGTGATGGCCTTTAAGCCTGGGCTGATATGTAGCAAACATATAACTTTATTTTGTGATCACTGCCACATTTTAGCATAACAGTGGATTACATATATATATATATATCTATATATATGGGTACATTCTCTAGTCAAGTGTAAAAGGTTAAACAATCCTTCAACAAATGGAAATGCAAGCTGCTTTCTCGTCCACATTTTCTAATGAAAATTCCGCAATGCCTACATAGGAAAAGCTAATTCAACACTCCATATTTATTGCTCTATAGGGGAAAAAAAAATAGAGAATTCGTATAGCCGTTCATTTATATTTAATCAAACTAAAGTGTGCTTGCTTGCTCAATTCATTCCTGCCTTCTGCACCACGTACTTTGCTGTTGTTAAATAAATGCTATTTATCCACCATGACGTGAGAAGCCATGGAGAATACTGTTCAGTAATCATTCCATTAACCTTTTTTTTTTTTTTGCTTGTTTTACTAAAGAAAAATTGCTGAATTCAAGAGGAGCAAAAAGAAATCAGAAATGAATTCCAAAAATGAAGTCCAAGAAAAGAAAATATTTAATTGGACAGACCACAATTCTGGAGATATAACAGGAACTAAAACCTCATTGTCCTGCCCAATAATCCAATAATCCTTCCATTTTAGTCTGATCTGTTTATTTCAGGCCTGACTGCGTGTACTTCACCTACTTATATTGTGTATAATTTACCGCCATGGGATGAAGCAATGGTCGTGATGGTGACTATAAAACATTCAATGGGTAACCCTGAAATTTCTGTAGATGAACTGATGATGCCTTCAGCTAGTTGCCTGATTCGCTTTTCTTCAAGAAACCTACTAGATATTTAGTATTTATCCTTGCCCTGCCCTAATCACGGTATTTCTCTCGTCATTCGATGAAAATTGGCATCGAGAGATGCAGAATCTCAAGTAAATGCCAGAGTCTGTTTTAAAGCTATATAAAAAAAATAAAACTTGTGTCTCTGAAATAAGAACACAAGCGAACATTTGAAGAGGGGGGAAAAAAATGCAGGACACAAGGTGGTGTTTTCAAATTAAAAAAAAAACAAAAACAATTTAGAAGCCAACTTGGCATGCTCCATCTTCCCTATATCGTTAATATGAAATGAATAATGATGGCAGCTAATTGGGGTGGATAGAATCTTAGAAAGGAAACTAAACAAAAATGGCTAAACGCAGATACATTTCGAGAAGAACATAATTACTTGTTCTTGCCATGCAATAACCCCACTAAAGAGAGAAAGTGGAAGAGAGGGAGGGGGGAAAAAATCTAGTGAATGAGAAAACTCTTTCTGTAGTGACCTTCTTCCTGTTTTTAAGCATGTTTCAGAAAAATAACCCCGGTTTCTAATGCTATCCTTGAACTCATTGCATTGAGGTGTTGGGTGTTTCACAAAGCCCTTTGAAACCCTTATGGCTAGACCATCCCCCCAAATATCTTTAATGTTTGTCCAAGGAACACAATACAATCAGAGAAACAATGATAAGCTCAGGCATACATACAATGAACGGGGGACATATAAACTCTGGAGTTTAAATTTTGTGAGCTCATCTGCTTTCTAAACTAAAGCAAAACACAGGGGAAACCATCCATTAGAATCTACAGCCTGGCCAAAAAAAATGCATTTAAAAACCATTATTTTTTCTTCTTCATTGTCAATCATTATTTGCTTGAAAAGCCAAGAATTATATTGCTCAATTTACAAACTGTTATTAGGTGAAGTTAAGGCTACATGCTTCTTAAGGCATAGTTATAGATGGAGATGTGGTTTAAAACAAAACAAAAAACAAAAAACACCTTAACCAGTTTTAGAATTCTTGTCTTCAGGTTTTTATTCGAAAACCCTCTGCAATCAGTCATCTGTTTATGGCTTCCATGTTCATAAGAAATACTGTACTTTATCTCTTTGTATACAATTTATTATCACGTACCCAGGTGTCAGCTTGAACGGGCCTGATGTTGCATAATAACACTTCTTCATAGTTGCCATAGTCACAAAATTTAACAACAGCAGTTGTCCCAGAAGAATGGAGAGCTTCGATTTCTGCCCGGTAAAACTGAGGGGAGGGGAAAAATAAGGGGTGGGGGGAAATGTAAAAAAAATATGGCATTTTACAAAACAAGCAATTGCATATTTCAGTGACTAAATAACAATTTATGCAGTGTGTCGTTTTTTTCCGCAGCGATATGGTTAATTGTTGACACGGCTACAATGAACCTGAATTTTTTTGTTGCTGAACGAGACTCTGGTCGAATGAATTTTGCCCCACTGTAGGACTTTTCTGGCCACTCTTTGTTAATTGAATCACTGCAGACTCTTAAATTAGCTAACTGTCAGGGTTCCAGCAGTTACTCCAGTTAAATCATGAGCCTCGAGCCACACTCCCAGCACTAAAGAGAATTTATTTGAAGCTACCATTTTACATCTGGCACTAATCTGGGTGTAGCCAACTCCGAGATATGTAATTCACTGTCACCCTTGATCCTGCTCCCCCCACCCCTCTGGGTTGTATCATACAACAAAAAACTTCCATAGCCAAGAGTCATCAATTATACTCTCCAATTAGATTTTTGCGCGGCAGAAGCTTCAGTCATCTAATCAGTTTTTGAAGAAAATATGAATGGAACGTACTTTCGATTCCACACTGCCGCCTGCTTTTTGAAACTCCCCCCTCCCCACTTCTTTCTACTGTCAACTATAAAACGCCTATACAAAATGTTTTATGAGTTGACAATAACGCTGTGCTTAAGTGAATCCGGCTTCCCCGTTGACTTTGCTCGTCAGAAGGTTGCAAAAGGGGATCATGTGACTCAGGGGGATGTCTATGGAGATTTTCAGTCATCCAGAAGTGGTTTTTTTCCAAGAGGCCACTGGACTTTCTAGTTTTCCTTTGAAGATGTTTCACTTTTCATCCAAGAAAGGGGTGGCTCTGACTGGATGGTAGGGAATGGAAGGATTTATACTCCTTGCAGACAGCTGGTCATTTGCATTCTTTTAAGTGTCATTGAGGCCACTTGGAGGTTTATCTTTGTCACTGGGGATCATCTATGTCAAAACTGAACAGTCCTCTCACAAAAAAAGGGGGAGAGATACACCATCACCTATCTCACATCTACAACACTGTCCTTTCAACAGTTCCAAGAAGGCTCCAAACCCATTTGCACAACTCAGGTGTCCCTGAGGACACAGATAAACCTCCAGGTGACCTTAATGACCTGCTAAAAGAATGCAAATGACTAGCTGTCTGCAAGGGGTATAAATCCTTCCTTTCCTCACCATCCAGTCAGAGCTGAAGAAGCTTCTTGGCGTGAGAAGCAAAATGTCTTCGAAGAAAAACCAGAAAGCCCAGCTGCCTCTTGAAAAAGTATCTTTGGGATGACGCCAGGACATTGCAAGTGTCATAAATTCATGGCAGTTGCTGGACTGGAAGACCTCTGAGTTCGCGTCCAACTCTCTTAATCTGTTATATCAGGAATTTATTTCCATTTTGAATCATCAGTTTTAACAAATCAAGACAATACACATAGCCCAGGGCAACATTCACTTAGTGAGTGTTTGAAGTTACGACGGCAACGAAGAAAGTAACTTACGACTCATTTTTCACCCTTATGTCTGTCAAATCATCCCCGTGGTCCTGTGATCAATGTTCAGATGCTTGGCAACAGACTCGTATTTACGACGGTTGCAGTGGGGAAACCAGATTCACTTAGCCACCGTGTCACTTATTTAACAATGGCAGTGATTCGCTTAACAATGGTCCGTAAGTTGAGGACTTACATAGTACATGGTTACCAAGGGTTTAGAGAAAGAAAATTGTCCCCATATCACATGGAACTTGGCTAGACTCCTTCATCAAACCAAGTATCTGAATTTTGGTCAAGTGACCCCGGAGTGACCCTGCAATGGTCATTAAGTGCAAAAAAAGAATCATAAGTCACTTTTTTTCAGTGGCATTTCTAACTTTGAATGGTCACTAAATGAACTGTTGGAAGTTGAAGTCTACTTGTCTATGGAGATTCTCAGTCATCCAGATCATGGTTGTCCCAAAAGTCCTTTTTCAAGAGACAATTGGACTTTCTGGTTTTTCATTTTTCTTTGAAGACATTTCGCTTCTCATCCAAGAAGCTTCTTCGGTTCTTGAAGACTACTCGGGGGTGAAACCCTGAGGTACCCCACTTTCCCGAGAAGAACAATAATGTGGGTTGTGTTTCTAAGCAAGCAAAAAACTCAATGGAGGTATCGTGAGGCCTTTCCCCTGCCATATCACACCAAAATGACCCGCTTGATACAGGCAAGGCTTGAGTGCTGGGAATAAATAAAATATGTCTAATTGTAGTCCATATAGTAATCAAACATATTTGGCTTAATGAAGGAGTCTAGCCAAGGGATAATTTTCTTTCTGTAAACAGTCGAAAATTCTTTGTAACCATGTATTGGCTTGGTTCGTTAAAACTGATTACTGAAAATGGAAATAATTCCTTGAACAACAAATGTCGGAAGGGACCTTGGAGGTCTTCTAGTCCAGCCCCCCTGCTCAAGTAGGTGACCTTATGCTATTTCAGACAAATGGCTATCCAAATTCTTCTTCAAAACCTCCACTGTTGGAGCACCCACAACTTTTGGAGGCCAGTTGTTCCACTGATTAATTAATGAATGTCAGGAAGTTTCTCCTTAATTCTAGGTTGCTTCTCTCCATTCACTGCTTCTTGTCGTGCCTTGGAGTACAGGTCGACCCCCTCCTCTTTCTGGCAGCCCCTCAAATATTGGAACACTGCTATCCATGTCACCCCTAGTTCTTCTTTTTACTAGAATAGGCATACCCAATTCCTGCAATCTTTCTTCACAAGTTTTAGCCTCCAGCCACCTAATCATCTTTGCTGCTTTTTATTACATAGCTTTGTTGCGTATGCTTTAGCACCATGATTCTTGGCCTTGTTTTTTAAGCTCAACCTACCCTTTGTCCAAAAAAAAAAAAAAAAATGAAACAAAAACTTAGGTCCAGCATGACAGAACAAAGAGACCTTTAGTAAGTCCTTTGTTATTGCAGCTGTCACCGATACCCGGAAGAATCCCAATTTCTGATCTGTTTTAGTATTGGATCACTTTCCAGGAATCACTGCTTGTTTTAAAAAAGAAACATTGGGCTAAAACATCTATCTTGCTTAAGGTTTTATCTCAAATCTCTTAAAAATCTCTTAAGAATACCGGGGCCATAAAGCCCCGAGAAGTGAATCATTTTTTAGAGGCTGACTATCTTTTACGGGTCTTATCACTAGTCAATCTGTCATCCTTGGAACTCAACCACTTTTAAGAAAGATTGTCTGCAGCTAATAATATAAACTCTAGGGCTCAGAAAAACACTTCTACATATGCTAGCTCAGGAGTGGTATTCTACCAGTTCAGGCCGGTTTAGGTGAACCGGTAATTCAGAGGACCAGCTGGGAGCAAATTGGTTTAGTTTGGTCCGTCGATCAGTTGTTGGGCCCACCCACTTGCCCAGGCTCTAGGCTGTCCTTTATATCCTGTTTTTCAAGCTCAGCTGATTCGCGTGGCACAGCGGATTGCCGCCTGTCAGCTGTTTAACAGACAGGGATTGCTGAAGGTCAGTAGCGAATGTTCTGCACTTGCTCAAAGCAAGTACATGTCACACCCCTGTGCTAGCTTCAAAGAGCTGATTTGTTTTTTTAGGGCAGAAGAGGATAGCTACTGTCCCTTTCCCCCCCCCCCCCCCGATTCAACTTTATAGCCTTACCAAAAATAGATACAACAGGGGTGTCAAAGGCCCGCGGACTGCATCTCACCCGCAGGGTGCTTAAATCTGGCCCATGGGGCCAGCCTGGAAATAGCAAGGGAATGGCCTGCAGTGCTACTAGCAGCCAAAATAGAGCAAGGAGGAGCATGCACTCCTCACCCCATTTTTGGCCTGGATAGCCTCCTGCAGCTCTCTGCCAGCCAAAATGGGGTACAAGGGGGCATACAAGGGTCCCCCATTCCCCGTTTTGGCCGGCAAGCTGCTGCAGGAGGTGACTGTCCCATCTCACCCCCCCGCAAGCCAGCCTGCTGAAAACTAAAATGCTGATCCAGCCCGCAGAAGAAATCCAGTTTGATATTCCTGATATACAAGCTTATATTTTATATCTGTGATTTCAAGTCAAACGTCTGTGGATGGCAGATCACTTGATCAGCAGTCAAAGAGCCTTTAGGCACACAGATATATTTCAAAATTGAAGACCACGCTGACTTTTAAAAAAATTATTCTGTACAGATGGCCCTTTGACTTATAACCATCTGCCTAGTGACCGTTTTGAGATTCCAACGGCACTGGAAAAAGCAGCTTTTACCAGTTTTCACACATATGACCATTGCAGCCTCTCCTTCATCATGTGATCAAAACTCAAATGGTTGGCAACTGGCCTGTACGTATGATGGTTGCAGTGTCCTGGGGTCACTTGATCCCCTTTTGCAACCATTGGACATCTCCATGGGTCCCTTTTCCCCGATTCAACTTGATAACCTTACAAAAAAATGACAGCCACTTCAAAAAACATGAGCTTTGGCTTGGAACAAAAGCCTACCTTGTTGTCTTCCCAGTAAAGAGCGAAACACTCATCGCCCGGTTGCCAACTTTTTCCGTACTCTCCTGAAACATGTGGCTCCAATGTTTTTTCCGGCTTGATGGGCCCAGATCGCTTTTTGGGACCAGAATCATAGTACATTTTGACATCGAAGGGCATGGCCATGTTTTGGGGAGGCATTTTGATAGGTCCGACCCGCCTCCCTTTGGGGAAATGTTCCAAATCGCCGTTTGGTACGGAACAAAAGGGATCAGTTCTAACCGGATTCGGGTAGTCTACGGCCATGCCGAATGGCTGCTCGTTTTTTAAGCCAGTCAAAGACTCATTCGCTAGGATCAACGTTTTCCTATCACAGAAATTGTTGGGGTGATGCATCTGACTTCCTTGTTTCTGGGTATTGCTGCTGGTTGGCTCATGGCCGGAAGAGTTCTCTTTCATTTCCACCAGCGACCCGATTTTCCCCGGCCGGTTTTGCATGGGAGTCTCCCTCCTTTTGAAAGGAAGGTCCGCTGAATGACCGGTCGTCGGGTATCCAAAATCTTTCCGAGGGTAAAGTCTATCACACTTGTTTTTCTCTTCAGTCCACTGATCAGGGCCCAGGGAATTCTGCCTTTCGGAAGGCCTGGTTCTTGGCAATCCGCTGCCGTCCATGTTGTGTCTCGAGTTCTGACTATCTCTTTGAAAGCGCGGCGGCTTCTCGTTCCTTGGTTGCCGGGGTTCGTTTCGAGAAACGTATCTTGGATGATTATGTATTTTCACGCCGTTCTGCTCAGCGTTGGGCACTCTCTGGTGTCCGTGATGCTGCAGTGCTACCTGGGCCTTTGGTTCTGCAAAAGAAGACACAACTTCTGACACAACTGATTTTTGAAATGGATCACACAAATAGAAGGGCACGCTTTCAAAATATGGCCATTATGCAACAGCAGGGGCCCCAACCTTTTCTATATCCCGCACCCCTAGAACGCTTCTGATATATTCTCTGACCCCTTACAAAAATAAGTAATTATATGCATATAATTATGCATATACACTACAATTTTGAAACTTCTAAACCCAAGTTTTTGCACCCCTGGAATATCATCAAATACGCCCAGGGGGTACGAGCACCCCCGGTTGGGAACCCCTGTTCAATAGGAAGACAAGGAAGACAAACAATTATCTCTGAATTGGGGTAAGTCATTGGCTAAAACAGAAGATACCACCTCTGCACCGCGACAGGTATATTTAAATGTTTGTCCTTTTTTGCTTCTTCCTGTTCTTCATTCCCTACTGGACACACTCCCTACCCCACCATAAGCCTGCACTGAAGATTTGTTTTAGCTAGCTAGTAATTATCTTAATTTGTATTCGAAGAGGAGTCTTGGGCAGAAGTTAACAGAAGACGTCAACAGTGGGACAAAAATGAACAGAGAAAGAAGCATTTGTTGCAATTATTATTTGTGCAGTTCTGATACGCCATCGCGTCAGATAATTTGACTGACAATAACTTTGGACGTTGAAAGCTACCATCCATTAAATAAATTTCAATTGTGTTAATCATCCCAGGCTAATGTATCCCCTGTAGTGCATTTCTAAGGCTTCCTTTGAAGGGTAAAAAAAGTGGTTTGGCATGATTATTTCAAGGTCACAAATTCACAGGCAATGAAATGAGTAAAATGATTGAATGACAGTTTAAAAGAAAAAGGCCTGTCAACTTCAAACCACCCAACTGAAGACAAAAGCTTTCCAGTCTTGCAACTAATGCAAAAGCATTTTCCAAGTCATTTTCTTCCACTTTTTACTATAATGGCCAATGGACTGTCTGGGCTATATTGAAAAAATAAATAAGATGCCTTGCTTTAAAATGGCAGATTTCGTTTTGTTAAAACTGTCCAGCAAAAATTTGGCCTTCTGAGAATTTCCAGCTAATGGATCATTGGGAAAGGAACAAGGGAAAAAAATAAAATAAATACCTGGTCTTGTTCTAAAAATAAACTATTTATTACCTTCTAGAAGAATTAACCCATAATGCAATGCCCATTTATGAGTCATTTTGTGACAACCTCCTAGGGGCTACTTACGTTTTCAAATGCTTTAAAAAAATTTGGGACAGTTTAAGTGGCTATTAATAGGCGGAACAGAATTCACAGCTTTGAGCAGTGTTGATTTCACCAGCTGCTAATCTATTGTTTGTTCTACACTTGAGTGCTTTTTAGCATTCTTCTTTTTAACTCTCTTTTGTGCAGAAAAAACACAACACTTTATACCACTGTATAAAAGTCATTTTGCCCTCGTTAATAATGACTTGGGAGTCCCCCTTTCCTGATATTTATCCAGTGCTAACTGGTTTGGCGTATCAAGGATTCTTGAAATAATTACTTTTCTCTCCATTTGGTTTATAGGGAACACTTCAATGGTCAAGGCAGATGCTTGGAAAAACACACAATCACTTTCTCCAGCAACAAAGGAAGTAAAATCTCTGCATTTGTTTGTTCCTTCCCTTCTTCTCCTTCCCCATGGATTACAAATGGTTTTTGTTGGGCAATTATTATTATTCTTTTAACAACCCTGTAACATCTTGCATCGGGGTAGAATCAGGCCGACTGAACGGATGCCCTTTCTGATGCCTTCGTGGAGTTTAGAGCAGACAATAATTCATTGCCCCCAGAAAGAAAAATATCTGTCACTACCTAGGATCAAACTTACACCCTCCTGATTGCGAGGCGAAATCTCCATCTCCAGGCCACCATACTGCTCCATTGTGTGATTAAATATTTGCCCTAAATATTAAATATTTGCCGCCAGCCCGTCCAACAGCTGAATCAGAGAAAGAGGAGGAGAGAGAGAAAGAGAGAGAGAGAGAGAGAGAGAGCCTAGGCCATCCATCAGCCCTCAGATGGAGAACCAACAGCCCCCAGGAAGTGGCTGATGAGAAAGAAGAGGAACAGGTGGTTCAGGTGCCTGATGCGCGGATGCCCAAAAGGCAGAGAGGAGAGGAGAGCAGTGGAAATCTATGGGCCGATCCTTGAGACGGATGAGCCACTGCTGCTAGCAAAATCCCACCCTAGCTCTGGGGATAAAATGCAAGGGGTGGAGATGAATAGATATGGCAGACAACTATTCATCTTCCGGACGGACAGACTTATTAGCCTGCGTTGAGAGAGAAACTTTTTGCCGGAGCTGCTGGAGCTCCTAATAAAGGAATTTTTAACTTCAGAAGGTTTGTCATGTTTGGGGAGTTGGGTCAGAAGAGCCGTGTTAATTAATGACATTTAATTTTTCTCAAGAGGGACAACCCACGCGCAACTTTGTACAAGCAGATTTCCATCTGAGACAAAACCAGGCATCTCCTGACCTTTCTACCTACCTTCTACTGTGAGAGTACCCATTTTTGACTCGAGAAAGTCAAACAAAGTGCTTGGAGCAGAAGGCCTGGCGTTCCCAAGTTCTTCCTCATCTTCAGGTCTTATTCGGCCTCTCCCCTTTCCTTTTCCTAAAGATAAGCCACACAGCCTAGTTAGACAGGGGAAAAGAAACCGAGTCTATGTTGTAAAGCATTTAAAAATCAATATTTTACATTTCCCTAAGAAGTACAGTTAAGATCTATGCCAGTGGTGGCTAACCTTTTTGGGCTCCCGGGCCGATAATTGTGCACGCACTTGCCTGGTCATGTTCACGTGCCATCACCCAGAAGGCAATGCGTGTGCCTCCCCCCATGCCTTCTGTCCGTGACTCACACGACTTGTGCGACCCGCACTTCTGCACATGTGCGCGCAACCCATGTGACTTGCCCTAGGCGCTTCTGCGCATGCACGCCAGATACCCGACCATCAGCTGTCGGGCCAGCGGTGTGCATACACAGTGAACCTTTTCTGGGGGAGCACTCGTGTGCCGGCAGTAATGGCTCTGCATGCCATTTCCAGCACACATGCCATAGGTTCGCCATCACAGACCTATGCCATTAAAAGTACACCTCGAAACACAGAACAGAAACACATTCCATCCTTCTGAGGTCGATAAAATGAGAACCCAGATTTTTGGGAGAAAGATGCTGAAATTTGTAAACAGTTCAGAGAGTGTGTTTTGAAACACTATGGAGCAGTACTTATGTGCTATTTATTAGAAGAGAAGCTATACATATGTGACTCTAAATCTATACTTCTAGTACAAACTTGTTAATGACAGCATTTTATGCAAAAAGCATTATTTAAAATAGCAAAAGTTCTGCAGTCAAACATTTGTCACATTTCAAATATTAAAATTTCAAATTAGGCTTGAGTTTAAGCTCTGAATTACGTCCACCTTTGATCTCTGCAAACTCTTCCAAATTTTTCATTCAGCAAATATGCTTTCAATACCCCTTTCATGTTTTCTATCTTCTCCCACATCTATTAATAGTTCCTTTCTCCAATTTTCATCTCATTTCCTTATTATGTTTTTAAAAGTATTTTTCCCCATATGATTTTTAGCCTGGTCACGTAGCTACCACCAGTACTGATTTGTGAAACAGTTGTGAAAATGTCGTTTAGAAGACTTTCAACCGTATAATTCTTCCCCGTGTGCATTTAGCTCCCTTTCTTTCCATCTTTGTCAATTTTTACATTAATTATAGTATTAATATTGTTTTAATGCTTTACTTTTTCATTGTTAGCCATCTAGAGTTGCCTCAAGGCGATATGGGTGGCATGTGAGATAGATAGATAGATAGATAGATAGATAGATAGATAGATAGATAGATAAATAGATAGATAGATAAATAGATAGATAGATGAGAGAATGATAGAGATAGAGATAGATAGATGAGAGAATTATATAGAGATAGAGATAGAGATAGAGATAGAGATAGAGATAGAGATAGAGATAGAGATAGATAGATAGATAGATAGATAGATAGATAGATAGATAGATAGACAGACAGACAGACAGAGTTGCATAGATAGATATAGATAGATATAGAGACAGACAGACAGACAGACAAAAAATGTCAGTAAGTCCTGGACTTTCAACCACAATCGAGCCCATAATTTCTGTTGCGAAGTGAAACATTCGCTAAAGTGAGTTTTGCGCCCCATTGTACAAACTTTCTTTCTCTTCTTTGTTAAGTGAATCATTGCAACTGTTAAGTGAGTAACACGGCTGTTAAGCAAAATCTGGTTTCTCCGTTGACTTGGTTTGTCAGGCAGCCGCAGAAGCGGATGCACATGACCTCCACTGCATTGCAACCGTCATAAACACAAATTGGTTGCCAAGCAAGTCTGAATTTTGATCAAGGGACCATGGGGGATGCTTGCACCCATCGTTAAGTGTGAAAAAGTGTGATTTTCTAAGTGCTGTTGAAACTTTGAACGATCACTAAATGAACGGCAAGGAGTAAATAAATCTGTCCTATTTAAGGAAATAAATCTGTATTCCCAAAAAATTCGAGATCCCACAAAAATCCTCTCCTGTATGACAGATAAATGAAATTATACCTCTAGCGGCTGGTCCTTGAGCGGTGGCTTGTTTATTGCTGTTGAGAAGGAAATTTAATGAAGCTTCAAGGTTGTTGCTATTATCCATGAGTGCCTGCCGGGCGGCTTCCTTGCTAAAGCCCATTTCTGTGATGTGTTTGAGAGCCTTTTCATCAACCTGCAAGAGAAATAAACAACAACAAAAGTCAATTCGAAGAGGAAACAAACAAAACCCTTGCTTTTAAAAAAAGCAAATAAAGATTTTCAGTGTGATTGATTCTTTTTTTTTTTCCTAAATAGTACTAAATATTCTGTAAAAGACTCAGTTGTGGGGTTTTTTGGGGGGTAGAACTCTATCATCATCATTTAACGACCCCATATTCCCATGTGGGTGGAGTCTGGGTAACTGAATGGAGCCAGCGGAGTGTTTTAATGGCCGGATGCCCTTCCTGTTGCCAATGTGGAGTTTTGTTCAGCAGATATATTCTCAGTGCGCCCAGAGAGAAAGAAATATCTGCCTCTACCTAGGATCGAACTCACAGCCTCTTGATTGTGAGGAAAGACCTTCACCTCTAGGCCACCATAGCATTCAGGTAGAACTCTTTGACCCGGTTTAAACTCCAAACCCCATTTTATATCTTCCTCTGTAGCCAGTTTTAGGTCAATTTACTCATTTCCTCCTCTGGAATAGAAGTTGGACCCAAAGAGCATTTAAAAAAAAGATTTCTAAATAACAGCATAACCTTCATCTCTGCCTTCACTGCACAACAAAACAAGGCAATCCCACCTTTCATTTTCTAGCAAATGAACCAAATTCCCCCAATTCCCTCCAAATTCTTAAAGTATCAGAAATCCACTGACCACAAAATGTTAGGGGACCTTGTTTTGTTTTTAAATGTTCGTTTGAAGGCATGTTAAGAAATGTGTGCTTGTTGAGTCCTCTTTTATCAATAAAACTAAAACGTTATCTCAATCTAGTATGTGAGATAGCTAGATAGTAATTTCTTGAAAGCAAATCAAGTTTGTATATCTGCTAGGTGCAGGAAACATCAGATGCTGGATTAATTATGACATAAAACTGAATAACAGAATAAACAAGGATTGGAAGGGACCTTGGAGGTCTTCTAGTCCAACTCCCCTGCTTAGTGAGGAAACCTTATACCATTTCAGACAAATGGTTATCCAATCTCTTCTTAAAAACCTCCAGTGTTGGAGCATTCACAACTTCTGGTGGCAAGTCGCTCCACTGGTTAATTAATTGTTCTAAGAAATTTCTCCTTAGTTCCTAGGTTGGTTCTCACCTTGATAACTTTCCATCCGTGGCTTCTTGTCCTGCCCTCGGATGCTTTGGAGAACAGGTTGACCCTCTCTTCTTTGGGGCAGCCCCTGAGATATTGGAAGACTCTCAGCCCTGGTGCTTCTTTTCTGGCAATACCCAAATTCTATAATAGTTCTTCACGTTTTAACCTCCAGTTCCCTCATCATCTTTGTTGCTCTTCTCTCTGAACTCAAGTCAGAATAACTGATTGAACACCAGGATAGTTTCATACTATGTGGAGATGATTTGTTGGGTTTCCTCCCTGAACAGGGAGTTGGATTAGAAGACCTCCAACATCCCTTCCAATTATGTTTATCCTATCCTATCCTTCATTCCAATATTCTATTCTACTCTACTTTTATTCTGTTCTGTGATTCTATTCTATTCCATTCCATTCCATTCCACCCTACTCTATTCTATCCAATTACTCTACACTACTCTTCATTCCAATAGTTCACTCTATTTTAATTCTATTCTAATTCTAATTCTATTCTTCATTCCAATATTCTACTCTATTCCAGTCCAATCTATTCCAGTTCTACTCTAATTCTATTCTATTATATTCTACTCTACTGTATTCTATTCTCTCCAATTACTCTACACTACTCTTCATTCCAATACTCTACTCCACTCCAGTCCAATCTACTCCAATTCTATTCTAATTCTATTCTATTCTTTTCAATTACTCTACACTAGTTTTCATTCCAATACTCCACTCTATTAAAATAGTACTCTATTTCTAATTATATTCTATTCTACATTCCAATTATTCTACTCTACTCTACTCATTCCAATACTCTACTCCACTCCAGTCCACTCTACTCCAATTCTACTCTAATTCTAATTCTACCCTAATTCTATTCCACTCTATTCTTTTTTTGAGAGAAAGAGATATGTATCTTACCAATTCACGGTAGACACCTTCATTTTTTCCTTCAGGCTTCGCCTTCTCTTTCTGGAATACGTCTCTGCTTCGATTCCCTCCTGCATTCAAACTGAGGTTGCTTCTCGTATTACTTCCACCGCCTCCAAAAGTCTTGGTCTTTAGAGAAGAGAACAATAATGCTTATTAGGATATATTTGTACACAGGTAGCCGATAAAATTTTATACATAGGTAGCCCTCGACTTATGTCAATTGAGCCCAGAATTTATGTGAATATTGTACATTGTGGTCTACCTGTAATTGGCTCGATTTATTAAACTGATGATTGAAAAAGGAAACAATTCCTGATACAACAGGCGAACAGAGTTGGAAGGGACCTTGGAGGTCTTCCAGTCCAGCAACTGGCAGGTATTTAAGACGCTTGCAATGTCTCGGAGCCGAACTTCAAATGGTCACTAAATGAACTGTTGTAAGTCGAAGATTCTGTTATTGGCTGCAGAGACCTTCAGGAAAATCTTGTTGGCCTTGCCGGATGAAGAAGTTCCTGAAGGCCCTTTGACAGTAAAAGAGGTTGGGGGCAACATGTACCAATGAGGTGAGTCAGTGGATGACCTCACCCCAAAAATAAGACCCTGTTCTTATATTTTTTCCGCCAAGAAAAGGCACCAGGTCTTATTTTCGGGAGTGGGGGTGTCGTCCACTGACTCACCTCACTTGCATGTGTTGCCCCTGGCCTCTTTTTCACTATCAGAGTCCTTCAGGAACTTCTTCATCTGGCAAGGCCAGCAAAGCTATCCTGAAGGCCTCTGCAGCTGGTAACAGAGCTACCGATCAATCCGGCTGCAGAAGTGAGGTACTAATACCACTGTATAAAGCCTTAATAAGACCACACCTAGAGTACTCCACCCAGTTTTGTTCATCACACTATAAAAAAGATGTTGAGGGCAGAGAAGAGCAACCAGGATGATTAGGGGTCTGGAGACTAAAACATATGAAGAACGGTTACTGGGCCTGGCTAGTCTAGTGAAGAGAAGGACCAGGGGACACAGGATAGCAGTCTTCCAATATTTGAGGGGCTGCCACAGGGAGGAAGAGGTCAAGCTATGTTCTAAAGCACCTGTAAGATAGACAAGGAACAATGGATGGAAACTGAACAAGGAGAGATTCAACCTGGAAATCTGACAGTGAGAACCATCAACCCATGGAACAGAAGTTGCTTTCAAAAGTTGTCGTAACTTCATCACTGGAGGATTGCAAGAAGAGATTGGACTGCCATTTGTCAGAAATGGTGTCGGGTTTCCCGCTTGGGTGGGGGATTAGACTAGATGACCTACACGATCCCTTCCAACTCTGATGATCTGTTATCTCTTAGAACAGGGGTCTCCAACCTTGGCTCCTGGAAGCCTGGCGGACTTCAACTCCCAGAATTCCACAGCCAGCTTTGCTGGCTGTGGAACTCTGGGAGTTGAAGTCCGCCAGGCTTCCAGGAGCCAAGGTTGGAGACCCCTGTCTTAGAAGAAATGGGCCGAGGTATGCAAGGCCTGGCTGCAACTGTCTGAAGGTAAATAGTAGGGCAGCTCTAACCCCTCCCCCATTGCCAGCCTAGCTTAATTTTTACCTGTGCACCCTGGAGTGGGCCAGGTCTTAATCAGGACTTCTTTTGGGGGTAGGGCTTATATTTGGTGCACGTGTAAAAATCAAGCTAGGACTTACCTTCTGAGTAGGTTGTATTTTGGGGGAAACACAATACCTGTATTGTTTCAAAATAAAAAGACAGAGGCATTCATTCTCACCTCCTTGCTTTTCGCAACTTCAGCAATAGCAGCCGTCCGCTGTTTTTCAAATTCATCATTGTCGCCCATCGGTTTGGCCATGTTGGTCACCTGCAGGGTTTTTCGGCGGTCCAATTCCTTGCTGTCCACTTGAAGCTGAGATACGCATCTCTGGCGGCACAAAAGCGCATTTAAGCAAGAGATAAACAAGCCTAGAACTACCAATATTCTCTTGTCCTGCTTCAACATATTTATTGAGCAAGGCACTTCTAAATATTACATGCTTTTAAATGTCAACTTCCCCCAAAAAATATATATTCCAATGATTTAACACTGCAGGAGATTTAAAAGAAAACTGTTGAAATGTAGTCTTTCACAAAAGACTACATCTTTCAAATGTGAAGAGATATTGCAAATACACGACAACAGAGTGTAAAGAAGGCAATGAAGATGTCTCAGACCAGAAAGCTTATCATACCTGTCCAAAAGGGAGAAAGGGAGGAGGCCCTCCTTCTGTTCCTATGTTGCTTCGGTTGTGCTTCGATAAACTCTGAAAAATTAAGCAGTTTTCATTAACTGATAAGGAGAGAAAGTGGTGGGAAACACAGATAGCAGCGTGTAAATTACTGACAACACATCATTTAATGCAGTTGCCCGAAAGCTTCTCACTGCTTGAATGCTTTGCACGTTCTGTAGATTCTATCCAAAATCTCTTCTCTCTTCCATGCTGTCTTTAAAAACAGAGGAAGGCTTGGAATAACTGAAACACAAACACCTAAGAAAACAAAATGACTGTTTAGTTCATGATGGAGTTTAATGGCCTGGTTGACTGCCCTTATTCCAAAGAAAATAAGTAGAATGGCCCTTATCCCTAAGAAAATAAGTAGGATGGATGGATGGATGGATGGACAGACAGACAGATATATATGGACAGATAGATAATGGATGGATGGTTAGATACACAAATGGATGGATGAACAGATAAACAGACAACCAGTTAGATACATGGATGGATATGTAAATGGATGGATGGCGGATAGATAGATAGATAGATAGATAGATAGATAGATAGATAGATAGATAGATAGATAGAGATAGACAGACAGACAGACAGACAGACAGACAGATATGGTTAGATAGATGATATGTTTAGATAGATAGATAGATAGATAGATAGATAGATAGATAGACAGATAGACAGACAGACAGACAGACAGACAGAGTTGCATGGATAGATGGATGGACAAGCAGACAGTTTTAACTTAAAAACAAAGGCATAATCCAGATTTGCTATGGAAAGGCTACAAAAAGCTGGATATCTGTTTCATACTTTGCACAATATTGTCCTATCAGTGGAGATTAGAGCTTAATAGTTCAGACATCACTGTGTATCTTCCTTCCCATTTTTTTTTCATTTATGTTTTGTTTACAAGTAGGACGTGTTTCTTTATAATCTGATTTCTCCTACAAGCACGAAAATCCCAATAGGCAGGAAAAGATCTATCTTTTGGGGATGAACTCTGTTACTTCCTTGAGCAAACTAGGGTCTGAAATCAGAATTTGTCCCTGGTTTCTGGCTAGTTATGTACTTCAAAAGCAAGTTCATAGGCAAAGCTCAACTTTTCTTCCTGATTTGCTCAAATACTTCCACTGGCGAGGAAAATAACTTGGTGGGCTGCCTGATAAAAGGAAAATTGAATGCAATCTGGCTTATTGTGACCAGAAAGGCCCACAATTCAGGGAGAAAAATAACAGTGCAAAACTAATGCACAAATGTTATTTAATACATTTTTCAAGATAAATAGCATTTCTGCCTTTTTGGTTCACTAATTCGATACCTTGTATGTTCATGCAAGTCCTCTAAGCCATTAAAAGCATTTCATATGTTCTGCGCGTTCTACTAAGGCTCTGACAGTTCAAGACTATCCAATAACTAACTACTGTGGGTCCTCAACCTATGACCAAAATTGAGCCAAAAATTTCTGCTGCCAAGTGAGACAGTTGTTAAGTGAGTTTTGCCCTATTTTACGACTTGTCTTGCCGCAGCGGTTAAGTTAATCACTGCAGTTAAGTTAGTAACACAGTTGTTGAGTGAATTGGGTAAAACAATGCAAAAATACATCATCCTTAAATGTCTCCAACAAGCCAGCTGGAGTTTAACATTTGGCTTAAGATGGGAAAATGCATCGTGTTACCTCACCCTTTGCAACTCCCATTTTTCTATCAGATGTTCCACTTCACCTCCAAGAACCACCGTGTTGCTGTCATCCAGAAGAAGAAAGCCATTTTTCACTTCCACGACTCCCAGCAGCTTAATTTTTGTTCCAGGCGGTGTGTTCAGACTACATTGAAAAACAAAAAAACAAAGGAAGAATGCAAGTGTTAGGATGAGATGGAGTTATTCAAATGACGTTGCTCTAATTCAACTCAAGTGAGACAATCCCAATAATTTTATACACGTTCTCTTAGTTCGACTCCTGGCTGTGACCAACATGGTGAAAACCATACTGCATTGTTTTAATGATTCGGTAAAAATAACACACCCTGTCTGCAAGCAAATAACTTGTTCTGACCCAGGCTTCGTAAACCGTAATCACGCACAAACTTATTCTAAAAAACAAGACCTATTTTATTGCAACGCTAGGAATTGTTTTCATTCTCAGCCAGAATTAATCTCAAATAGTTCCCCAAGATAAGCACACACCTTTCAGTTCTGTGAAGTGCTGCCAAAAATAGAAGTATCAAATGAACTAGTACAAAGAGCTTCAGGAATGACTCTGAACCGATCGAACTACTTTGCTTCCAGCAAAGGTTTCATCATCTTGGCCTGACTTTTATACCTTGTGGGAGGGAAAATCACCTGCCAGTCGAGTCGCCCCTTTTGTTTCTGCTGCTCTTGCCTTCTAGCAGCTCTGCGCACAGGCGCACTGGGAACAGGCTCCCTTGGGTCCTCTGCCTCGCTGCTGCCAGGCTCTGAAGGCAGCACCCCACTCCGAGATGGTCCTGGCTCCATCTCTGTATCGGATGCAGGACCCTCGTCCAAGTCTTCTCTAGACTCTCTGACTGGTCCCCGTTCTTCCCCACTGTCTGATTCCGCTGCCGTCTGCACAGGTTGCTGGCAAACCACAATATAACTCATCTGCATTTTACAAGATTACCAAGAAAGTCATGGAAAAGATGTGGGCCATCATTATCCAGGAAGTGTCAAAATCCATCTGTGTCCTTTTTCTGACAGCAGTCTTTGAAAGCATGGCTTGCTGTACAATTGCCATCGAGTGTATCCATTGTTTATCGTCAAAGCAGGGAGACAAAAACAAAAAAAACAAAAAACCACCATTTCAAGCCACAAGATCATTTTCGGCCGCCAAGCATATCCATCAAACGGACAGAATATTGGAGGAAATCAGATCTCAATAACTTCAAAAAGATCTGGCTGAGGTGACGGCAACTTGGGCAAGAATGAAGCTGATTTATGGGAACAGAAGAACAGCATCCGTAGCCAGAATCCAAAAGATAGAAGATTGCAGCAAAATTCTTCAGAAAAATAAAATTGACTATTCTTCAAGATCAAAGCCCTAAAGAATTTTCTTGGCAACTCTAACGAATGGATTTGGAACTGTCTTCTTCCAGGATCTAGGGGGTCAACTTATTTTCCAAAGCACCAGAAGGCAAGACAAGAAACAATGGATGGAAACTAACCAAGGAGAGAAGCAACCTGGGATTAAGGAGGAACTTCCTAACAGTCAGAACAATTAACCAGTGGAACAGCTTGCTATCAGAGGTTCTGGGTGCTTCATCACTGGAGGTTTTTAAGAAGAGACTGGACAGTCACTTGTCTGAAATGCTTCAGAGTTGGACTAGAAGACCTCAACTTCCAGCTCTGACTGATTGACAGGTAAGTCTGAAACTGGTGCAGTCCAAATAAAAACGCACTGTATCTGTACGAAATTTAGGTTAAAACTCCACTTTATCTCAAAAGTAGAACCTGGATCTTTCCCTTTGCCCAAATCTAATTTAAACTATTTAGAAATTTATAGATGTAATTTTATCAGAGCAAATTCTTGTAGGCCCAGCTATTTTTCTGCTATTATTGGCAAGGCTGGGACAATTCAAGTCCTTGAAATTATTATGCAATCCCTGAGGTAGCCCACAATGGGAAAAAATAAACACATGGCTTTTTTTTTTGTAAAATGAATAGGAATATTTTAGTTTTTCTTTTAAGCCCAATAGAGTTGGAATCTTGTGAGCCATTTTTAAAAAAAAACAACTATTTCATCTATGTGTGTAATATGTTAATAGTGTTTTCACAGCATCAGTAAAATTAAATTGGAAAATGTGCAAATTCCTCCTTGAGATGTGAACTGTAATTTTATCAGTAGTAAAACGACAGAATTACCAACTTGCCTCTTGCAGCAACTGTCGCTACTTTTAGCTAAAAATAGCTTATGAATAAAGGTGCGGAAAATCATTTTTTCAAAAGCAGGCAAATTAAATATTAGTAATACTACTTCCCTTGGGTAGCCTTTAGTGAAAATTGATAGCCCATCAGTAATGAACTTCAGCTCATTCAGACCAATGGGTCAATGAAATCTGGCCACTGTTTTTTTCTCTCTGTGATCCAAATTCTAGCCTACTAATGAGATAGCAATAGCACTTAAGGCTTATATACCGCTTTACAGTGCTTTACAGCCCTCTCTAAGTGATATACAGAGTCAGTCTCTTGCTCCCAACAATCTGGGTCCTCATTTTACCAATCTCGGAAGGACGGAAGGTTGAGTCAACCTTGAGCCTGATTGCAGGCAGCCGGCAGGCAGCAGAAATAGTCTGCAGTACTGCACTCTAACCACTCCGCCACTGTGGCACAATGGGTACCATAAAAGCATACCAAGCTATCCAAGAAACCTGAAGGAGAAGCTTTAATTATTATAAATTTGCACCTAATTCAACTAGTCAGGCTGTAGTCAGGCTTAGCTGCAGTGGCGCAATGATTAGAATGCAGTCCTCTAGGCGACTTCTGCTGACCGCAATTTAGCAGTTCAAATCTCACCAGGCTCAAGATTTATTCAGCCTTCCATCTTTCCGGAGTGGGTAAAATGAGGACCCAGATTGTTGAGGGCAAGAGGCTGACTCTGTAAAGCTCTGTGAAGCACTATATAAGTCTTATTGCTTTTGCTACTGGCAGTATACATAGCAATAGCACTTAGAACTTATACACCACTTCACAGTACTTTAGAGCCTTTTCTAAGCTGTTTACAGAGTCAGCATCTTGCCCCCAACAATCTGGGTCTTCATTTTACCCACCTTGGAAGGATGGAAAGTGAATCTTGAGCCACTCAGAATCAAACTCCTGGAGTGAGGAGTTAGCCTGCAGCACTGCATTCTAACCACTGTGTCAACTTATAAAATGTTTCATCTTAACCTGGAACCCAGATCTTTGCCTTTTTTTTTAAAAAAAGAATCTTGTTGACAAGTCACTGTTTCTTAGAAGTAACTCTTCAGCGTTGGACAGATGTGATGTGTTAAAAGCTGCAAGTGTCATCATAAAGTTCACATAAGCTTTGTTTACCTTATTTTTGACATGTAAGTATATTCTATCGCCGTGCAGCTTGTATGCCCGTCGGTCATTTGCAAACGCAGCATTCTGGGAGCCACCGAAGATTCTTCATTGTCCTTCGGCGCAGCTACATTGCGGATTTTTTGAATCTGCAGAACACAGGGGCCTTCTAGCTGTGATGACAAAGGGGGGGAAAAAAATAACTACCATGTTTCCCCAAAAATATGATCTACTCCAAAAGTAGGTTCTAGCTTGATTTTTACACATGTGGTCAATATAAGCCCTATCCCTAAAATAAGCCCTAATTAAGACTCTACCCATTCCAGTGTGCAGAAGTTCCTGAAGGCCTCTTGACTCTTGAAAGGAGATGGGGGTGCAAGTGAGGTGAGTCAGTGGACAACATCCCCCGAAAATAAAACCTGATGCGTTTTTGGTGGCAAAAAGAATTTAAGACAGGGTCTTATTTTTGGGAAAACACAGGTATGTAAAAAATGTTGGACTGATACCCCAAATAGGCCTGGGGAAAAATGCTTTTAACTCATTCCCAAGTTTTTGTTTCATTTTGTTGCTGAAATGGCACTTCCACAGCTAATAAGGGTACCATTGTCGAGCGCAGGAAAATTAGGAATGTTTAAAAGAATATAAAGCTTTATTGCAAGCTTGTGCTCTCTACAAGAATCTGAACTACGAACAGTCAAAGCAAATAGGTGGTAGATAAGAGTCAAATGAATTCAAGGTGGGCTGGACTTAGATCCCTTGTGGGTATGAAAAGGTTCAAGGCTGATGACATGCTTGATCCCTCCCTCTGGCTCAGCCTGGGCATCCCCTACAATATTATGCCTACTGTAATTACAAAGTTAGGATTTTCATATATTTCAAGTAATGCATTTAAGTTATTTTATGAGTCAGGTCTGCTACCTAACTTTAAAACTCTAGCATTATGACTTATTAGAGATAAAAAGTAGCCCATCATTTATAACTGAGCATTGTGAGCTTGTATCCAGCTATTCTTGGTTTAACTAATTGGAATCTTTAACACTTTTCCATTGGTGGATCATTTTAGCCAGAAGTTATCACCTCTGCTTCGTGCCTCTATAGTCACCGAAACCCAAGACAGGGTTAGAATCTAGGAGATACAGAAATATCCCTGTCAAAAAAACTGCCAAACTGTGTACGATATTATCACTTCAGGAAAGTTTTTCATGTTGAGTTTAGTCACTTTAATATATATACCAAGAAAGAGAAAGGCGTCACTGAATTTCTCTCTTGATGCTTAAGTGAGAAATATTTTTTTTAAATGCCCAATTATTTGTGAATGCCTGGCGATTCTGGTTTTTGTTTATGCTTTCAAATGCCAGCATCCCCCTGTATGGTGCAAGCAAAGATACTTTGAAGGCGCTTTCTATAGTAATCTGAAGAACATGCTCAGCAAACATAAATATACTAGCTCAATAACCGTGCTTTGCTCCAAAACTATGTGGTCGGGCTTAGTTTTGGGGAAGGAAAATAACTGTATCTGCCTACCAGCAGTAGGATCAGTATTCATCTGGCTAGCATCTTGTCAGTGTATAAGAGAGTTGAGGGCTGTTTGGTAACTGAAACAGTATATTTGCTATGTGAGCAAGGAGACAGCAAGGGCGTGGCTTAACTCAACTGTTCTGTACTAAAGCTGCTTGGTGCTGTGAAACTGAAACCGAAACTCCTCTCCTGTGCTTGTGTTTTGCATTTGGAGCAGATTTTTTTTCAGGTGGGGAGCGGGAGTAGAACTCCTTAGCATCAGAGCATGTTAATAATAATAATATAGGAAATACTAATGCTCCGATGGTCATTTTGAAAAATCCTTTCTTAGTGAGCACCTGGAAACCAAAAAGAACATACATGCCAAATTTCAAGTTTGTAGGCTTTACAGTTCTGGAGATTTTGTGATGATGCGTGAGTGGTATTTCGCACACAGACAGATAGATAGATAGATTGATTACAGGCAGTCCTCAACTTACAATAGTTCATTTAGTGACCGTTCAATGTTACAACAGCACTGAAAAAAGTGACATGACCGTTTTTCACACTTACAACCATTGCAGTTTCCCCATAATCATGATCAAAATTCAGATGCTTGGCAACTGGCATGTACTTATGACAGCTGCAATGTCCCAGAGTCATGTGATCCCCTTTTGTGACCTTCCAACAAGCAACGTCAATGGGATTCACTTAACAACCATGTTCTTAACTGCAATGATTCACTCAACAACGGTGGCAAGGTGTCATAAAATGGGGCAAGACCCACTTAACAAATGTCTCGCTTAAAAACAGAAATTTTAAGCTCAATTGTGGTTGTAAGTCAAGGACTACCTATATACCCATACAGGTTACCTTCATATTAAGATATGCTTAAAGAACTTTTTCATGTTAGATAGGCTGGACTCTTAAATTATTTCTGCAATTTATATATTTATTTATTTAGTTTATATTGCCACCTATTCACCCATGGCGACTCAAGGCGGCTTATACAATGTGAAATCATATCTAAAACAAAAAATTAAAATTAAAAAAACAATAAAAACTAACAAAAAGAATCAAATAAATTAGTAAAGTACAATAGAACAAAATTTGGGAAAACAAAAAAACAAAACAAAAATACTAAATCCAGGGGGGAGGGAGAATCATCTTAATACTTAAAGCGAAAAAAACCTTAGATCTTACCTTCAGTATAATGCAACAACAAGAAGAAGAAAAACCCCACCAGGTACCCACATTTCAAGCTAAGACACTAAGGTTTTTAAAAGATATTTGCAGAAAACATCCAACTTTCTAACTTAGAATGTCCAAAGTAATCCAACAATATTTAATCAGGAGGGGGGGGGAAATAGTGTTTTCCTGGTTTTAGCTTTAAATTGGTACAACCAATTCAAAAACAAGTGTTGAAAAATCAACCAGGACAGCTTTGGAAAAAAAATCAACGATGATCATGTCTGAACTATATTTTTTTAACTTCTACAATAAAAGAGAGAAAAACTGTCACAGAGCATGCTTAATGTTATTTTCTTCAAGTTTAATGAAATACAGCCATCTTGTGGCTGAAGCATGTTTTTGCAGTCTATGGAGAATTTCTAGATTTGCTCTTTTACAAGGTTTGTTCTTTGGAGAAAAACAGCAATCATTTGGAAGAAATAAAGCACACACACACATACACACATTTTTTCTGACTTTTTTGCACAAGCTTACTAAAGATAGAACAAGGACACCTTATAATAAATAAAGCACATACACAAACACACACACACACACAAAACGTTTCGACCTTTTGCACAAGCTTACTAAAGACAGAACGAGGATTTTTAAATTATTATTATTAATATTATTTTTTACCTTTTCTACTTTTCCACCATTGATGTCACTTGGGAGAAATTTCTTGCCAATGGCTCTCAAGTCTGTCTAAAGTTGAAAGCAATATTAAAGGTTAGTGTTGCTTTTCAAAGGCAGAGATATGGAATCAAAAAGAGTTTCAACATTTGCAAATAAGGATGATTTGACCAGAGGCCACAGCAATCAATGTAGGTTTAGGATTTTTATAAGCAATATTTTTCTTTTTTCTTTTTTCTTTTGCAACTTAAGGCACTCTTCAAAAATTAAAATGCAACTTTGTAAGCGCCTGACGAGTGGAGGAGTACCAAAAGCAAATAGTTTTTGCCTCAAGTTTTCTACTTTTGTTAATAATTTTGAACAGTGTTTACCATTAATATCAAGCAAATCATCAGAAACAGGAGACACTTGTTCTAATTTTATAACAAGTCATGTGAGGTTGCAGTTTAATTGCTGGTTCTTACTTACCCACCTACCTCACTATTTCCATTAAGATTCATTGTGGACTATAAAAAATAAATAAAGACAATGAATGTTCTAGTGCAGGAATGTCAAACTCAAGGCCAGGGGGGGCAGATCCGGCCCACGGGGTGTTTAAATGTGGCCTGCGGGGCTGCCCTGGAAACGGTGAGGGACTTACCCCTGGTGCCTCTGCCAGTGAAAATGGAGCTCGGGAGCCCTCCTGAGCTCCGTTTTTACTGGCAAAGGGTTGCAGGAGGCCATCGTTGCCAAAAACGGAGCATGGGAGCCCATTTTCACTGGCAGAGCGCTCGGGCCACCACAGGTGCCCCCAACACGAGTGATGTCGAGCTGGTCACGGCCATCACGGCTACGCTCCCGGTCCCGCCGACGTGGCCCTCTGATGTGGCCCTCAATGAAATTAAGTTGGACACCCCTATTCTAGTCCTTTCTATTTGGTTCATTGTCTCAGAGAACATACTGGTAATCCAGTATTTGAGGGGCTGCCACCAAGAGGAGGGGGTCAATTTAATTTTCTAAAGCACCAGAGGGCAGGACAAGAAACAATGGATGGAAACTAATCAAGGAGAGAAGCAACCTAGAACTAAGGAGAAATTTCCTAACAGGGAGGACAATTAACCAGTGGAACAGCTTGCCTCCAGAAGTTATAGGTGCTCCATCACTGGAGGTTTTTAAGAAGAGACTGGACCGTCACTTATCTGGAATGGTACAGGGTCTCCTGCTTGAGCAGGGGATTGGACTAGAAGACCTCCAAGATCCCTTCCAGGACCTACTCTGATTGAGTTGTGAGCATAACTGAACCACACAATTACAGCTATAAGTCATTGTTACTACCTTTCTTAAGTGAACATGGCAGTTGCACAGCAAAGATGGCGACTGAAAAAGTGAGCCTCTGGTTCGCTATAGGGCATTTTTTTGTAGGGAGCCATAAGGAAAAGCTGGTTTTGAGTTAAAAACAAAACAAAACACCATAATTTGTGGTCACATTGACTGCAGGGTGCCGGAAATGGCCATGCGTGTGTGGCCAGCTGGTGAACGTCCATAATGCTGCCATGTCACCACGCTAAGGCAGATGCTGGAACTTCAAAACCAGCTTGCAAGTGGCATCTGTCATCATTTCAGACATTCACTGAACAACCAGTGGTAAGTTGAAGACTACCTTATCTGTATATAAGGTTGGGGACTCGGAGACCCATGGGTACGGAAGCCAGCTAAGGGAATCAATCCCATGGGTCCAATCATTGTCTCTTCAGCCCAAATCAGCATCTGCAATAAGCTGGCAGATAAACCAAGATCTTTGTAACCTCATGAATCAGGAACTTAAGAGTTAGAAGGGACTTGGTAGGTCATCTACTCCAACCCCCCGTCCAAGCAGGAGACCTAACACCATTTCCGACAGATGGCAGTCCAGTCTCTTCTTGAAAGCCTCCAGTGATGAAGCTCCCACAACTTCTGAAGGCAATTTCTATTCCATGGGTTGATTGTTCTGTCAGAAAGTTTCTCCTTATTTCCAGGTTTAATCCCTTCTTGATCAGTTTCCATCCATTATTCCTTGTCTGACCTTTGGGTGCCTTGGAAAATTTCTTGACTCCTTCCTCTCTGTGGCAGGCCCTCAAATATGGGAAGACTTCCATCATGTCTCCCCTGGTCCTTCTCTTCGCTAGACTAGCCAAGCCCAGTTCCTGCAACTATTCTTCATATGCCCTAGTCTCCAGTCCCCTAATCATTTTGGTTGTTCTTCTTTGCACTTTTTCTGGAGTCTCAACATCTTTTTTAACATCTTCTAATTTCAGTATTAGAAGGAAGCAAATCCACTGCAAAGAAAACTTATCCTGTCACGAATTGGGAGAACATTTTAGAAAGAACAAGGTGAGATAGTCAGCAAGAAATGAGGGGGAAACCTATTGGACAGAACATCTCAGATAATTTTGAATTGAGGAATAATAATAATAATACTGAAGGACTTAAAAGGATCTTAGGATACCATTCTTCTCCTCTTTTAATTTTCCACAAAGTGACAAGCAAGTTAATAAATATATATCCCCCTCATTTCGCCTTTCCTTTTGTCAAAACAAGACAGTAAACAATTTTGAAGGTTTTAAGGGTCTTTGGATGAAAATATGCTTTGAATAATGGATATTTCGTCTGTGCCCTTCAAAAATGGGCAAAAGAAGTATTGAAGAACTCTCATTATAATAAAAAAGAACATGAAAATAAATATTCAGCCAAACTTAACAGATCAAATTTGAATCTGTAAACCAAGGCGGCTATGGTTTACTACTGCCTTATTTCTAAAGACATATAAATCAACGCAACATCAGAAATAGATTCAGTTTGTCCTGTTAGCTGCAAATTTGTTACTGCAAACCAGTGACCAATTAAAAACACATTTTTCATAAGATGTGTGGTTTTTAAGAGTTTAGGAAATCCTTCCAGATGAAAAGTTGACAATGAAGAGCTTTGAAAAACTCAATAGCAAAGGAGAAATGGATTCAAACTTGGTCAATATTTAATGAATTATTCTTTGTTCCTAACAGATCACTTTCAACCATGTAAGCATCATGCTGAACAGAAAATTATAATGAGTATATAGCTGATTTTTTAAACATTCAAACCTTTTTGTTATTTTCTTTTTAGTTTTTTTTAGTTTTCTTCTGTAGGTTTTAGTGCTAAACATTTTTTTTTAGAAAAACATTCAGAAAGTATAAGTAATACAATACTCAGGATGTGCAACAGCTAGTAACATAAAAGTAGAAAATATATACGGTAGGCCCTATTGTTTTATCAAGAAAACTTCAGTTTTTACTTACATACACAATTAATTAGAGGGTGTTAAATTTTTCAACTTTCAATTTCCAAACATTAGGGGTGCCCAAAAGTTGTGACTTGCCTTGGAGATTGTAAAGATATTTTGGTTACTTTAATATAATTTAGATGTGCTCGGTAATATCATAACTTTTTAACATTTTGTTTATTTCATACCTATCATGGGTTATTTTACTATGTTCCAACAGTTTTCCTATCACTGTATGTTTTATGCACTTTCCATTTGGAAATTTATCTTGTCACTTTTTTTCAAACAGGAACTTATACTTTCTCTTGTTGCAATAATTCTATTTTAGGTTAGGCTTTTACTTTCATTAAAAAAAGCTTCTTTCTTTGCAGTCTATTTTTCCCCACTTCTGATACTATCAAAAATACTGTTTCACATTCTCTCATCGTCCTTGTAATTCCTGTATTCTTCATAAGCAATCAAACCACTTGTGCTTTTAAACAAATATTCATTCCTCTGCCACTTCGGTATAAGAATGGATTAATTATAATTAACACACCCACTTTCACTTCTATGTATCAATAAAATTCACTCCAAAAGATCTTTATAATGCTCTATTACATACTTGTTTCTCTTAAATTCACAGAAATTACAAAAATGTTTCTACTTTTCTCCTTTCCATGTCATTTGCTAATTCAAGTAAAACTAAAGTGTAACCAGATTTACTGTATTATTGACATTCTAGACAAATTGCAATCTCTAATCTAGAAACCACCCTGCAATCTAATTGACTATTATTTGCATCCTGTTAAACACAGGAGGAATATGAAGTACACTGACATATACTTAGGCCTTTATCCTTTCCCAACACCATGAAAAATTTCAGTATGTACTTCTAAAGAAATTATAAATAGAAATAAGATTTGGGCTGTGTTTCCTTCCTTCTTTTCTTTCCTTCCTTCCAGTTTTCTCTTCCTTATTGCTTGCTTCCTTGCTTCCTGTTGTCCTCTTCCTTATTTCTCCCTTCCTATCCTCCTTCCTTCCGGTTTTTAATAAGAGATTGGACAGTCACTTGTCTAAAATGGTATAGGATCCCCTGCTTGAGAAGGGGGCTAGACTACAAGACCTCCAAGGTCCCTTCCAGCTCTATTTTAATGATTTCCTCCATCTTTAAAAAATATATTTTTTCACTTAATATAGCTTTATATACAATACATGACTGGTGTAAATTTGCATAACATAAAACAGAGGGCTAATAAATATTTGTCAAAGGAAAAATAAAATAACCAGCCTAGAACATTTTCATTTTTGGAGCTAATTGGTGTATTTAAAAATCTAACTAACAGATGACCAAAAGTAAGTATACATTTTAACAGTTCACAAATTGTACCTACATTAAGTGCAATCAGGATAATATTGTTGATGTTGACTCTTTCAGATGAGTTTATGCAAGCATCAATCCCTTCATCTGACAGGTACCTATTTAAAGGAAGGGGGGAAAAATACTTCAGCTAAGTTTATTAGAAATTCAGACTAATAACAATCCAGTAATTGCAAAAAGCTGTTGTAATCAGAGATGTACATTAGATAACAATCATTCAATAGACAATGGAGAGCAGAAATTGCCTGATGCAAAGTTCTTAGCACTTTCCAAAGAGCCTCTTTTTAACACAACTTTGTGTTCCATAAGATACCAGCACATTATGAAGACTGAAACTCCCAATTTTTTTTTTAAAGAACTGTGTATATACAGTTTTTATAACTTTAGTAATTATTAGCTTTTGAAATTATGGATTTGGAGTTTTTAATATATGATTGTAGTTCAAGAATAGCAACACCATTGCAATGAAGTTGCAGATACAACCCTGTACAACATGGATGACTTGCACTTAATAGGAAAATAGTCACTTTTAATCATCTTTCTTTAACAACCCCATAATCCCTTCCAGGGTGGAGTCTGAGCAACTGAATGGAGCTGAGCATTTACTGGCCAGATGCCCTGCCTGTCGCCAATATGGAGGTTTTTTTTTTTCAGCAGATATATTCTCAGTGGGCCCAGAGAGAAAAATATCTGCCTCTACCTAGGATCAAACACACAGCCTCCTGATTGGGAAGTGAGAGCTCCACCTCTAGGCCACTGTACCACTCAAAACAGTCACTTTTAATGATGTGGAAAATACAGAGTTCTGCAAAGGCTAATTGATATGGCATAAAAATATTTGGAATATTTGCTCCATTGCTTCTGACCTTATCATTTAGATATAGAAGAGCTCAACAATGGAACGGATCAATGTGACAATGTTTGGGTGTCAAAATACATATAATTTTATTATGCTCATAAAAGTGATGTACATTAAACGGACAGAATGGATGACCAAACCAACGTTATTTGGCGGGGTTTATGGATAAAGGTGTGTCAGAGTATATTCATGAACTGGAATAGTTAACAAGGTCAGCCAATGAATAGGCACAGCAACTAAGTCAGCCAATGAGGACTGTTTGGAAACTGAAACTAGAAGTAGCCTAGGCATGGCTCTATATTAAGCTCTGAAGTTCTGAGGCTATGTTGAACTCTGAGTCTGACTACTGAAAATGAAACTACTTCTCTCCTCTGCTGTGTGTCTTGCTTGCCTGCTGAACTAAAGTGAAACTGATGTTTGTTTCTGAGCTTGCTGTTCTACTCTGAACCTGTAACATGTCTGCTTCTGTTTGAGTTTGCTCCATGTTGGAGAAATCTACAACTGGTATTGTAAAATTTACTTTATATGTTTATAAATAAGTTAAATGAAGCCTCAGCCATATGTGTTTAATTTTCTGGTGCTGAATTTACCCTGCAATACTCTGAACAAAGTCACATGAAGTCACTTTGATGCACAGGTTAGCGTGCTTAGAGACGATGATTTTTTCCCCCTTAGGTATAGCTGAAGGGATGTTAAGCCTAACCTACCTCGCAGGGTTGTTGTGAGGAAAATAAGCAGAGGGACTGTTATATATGCAGCCTGCTTTAGGTGCACCGATATTTGAGAAGTGAGGATCTAAAACTATCCTAAGACTATTGTTGTAAACATTTCAAAATAAAGCACCATTGTTATGGAGTGGGGGACACAGACCTCAAAGGTTAAAAACAGCCTTCAATTCCTGAAACAGGATCAAACTAAACAGTTTTCTTTTGTAGTTTCAGAAGTGGCTTTCCACTTCCTGTTGGTCTCCCAACTGATCCAGGGATAGTAATGTTGGGTGCTGAGATCCAAAGTTTTAAACTGGATCAATTTGTTCTATTCCCTGAAGATTGCACCAGTTATTGGCAATTAATCGCAGAAAGGAGAAAGCGGGTGAATGAGTTACAAAGTTAGATTAAAGTTAACACTAAACTTCTTATCTCAGCCATGGAATATGTCAATCATTAATAGGAAAGCAGAAAATGAATTTACCTCAAAGCCTGAATGAAAATGGAAGATAGTTTATTTACTAATCTCTCTGAGAATAACTAGCACAAAGACACCCAATTGGTTTTCATGCCAAGGTAAGACTAGAACTCACTGTCTCCTGGTGACTGACCTAAAGTCACCCAGCTAGCTTTCATACCTAAGGCAGGATAGAACTCACTGTCTCCTAGTGATTAGCCCAAAAGTCACCCAGCTAGCTTTCATGCCTAAGGCAGGACTAGAACTCACTGTCTCCTAGTCATTGGCCCAAAAGTCACCCAGCTGGCTTTCATGTCTAAGGTAGAACTAGAACTCACTGTCTCCTAGTGATTGGCCCAAAAGTCACCCAGCTAGCTTTCATGCCTAAGGCAGGACTAGAACTCACTGTCTCCTAGTCATTGGCCCAAAAGTCACCCAGCTAGCTTTCATGCCTAAGGCAGGACTAGAACTCACTGTCTCCTAGTGATTAGCCCAAAAGTCACCCAGCTAGCTTTCATGCCTAAGGCAGGACTAGAACTCACTGTCTCCTAGTCATTGGCCCAAAAGGCACCCAGCTAGCTTTCATGCCTAAGGTAGGACTAGAACTCACTGTTTCCTAGTGATTGGCCCAAAAGTCACCCAGCTAGCTTTCATGCCTAAGGCAGGACTAGAACTCACTGTCTCCTAGTGATTGGCCCAAAAGTCACCCAGCTGGCTTTCATGCCTAAGGCAGGACTAGAACTCACTGTCTCCTAGTCATTGGCCAAAAGTCACCCAGCTGGCTTTCATGCCTAAGGTAGAACTAGAATTCACTGTCTCCTAGTGATTAGCCCAAAAGTCACCCAGCTGGCTTTCATGCCTAAGGTAGGACTAGAACTCACTGTCTCCTAGTGATTGGCCCAAAAGTCACCCAGCTGTCTTTCATGCCTAAGGCAGGACTACAACTCACTGTTTCCTAGTGATTGGCCCAAAAGTCACCCAGCTGGCTTTCATGCCTAAGGCAGGACTAGAACTCACTGTCTCCTAGTCATTGGCCCAAAAGTCACCCAGCTAGCTTTCATGCCTAAGGCAGGACTAGAACTCACTGTCTCCTAGTGATTAGCCCAAAAGTCACCCAGCTAGCTTTCATGCCTAAGGCAGGACTAGAACTCACTGTCTCCTAGTCATTGGCCCAAAAGGCACCCAGCTAGCTTTCATGCCTAAGGTAGGACTAGAACTCACTGTTTCCTAGTGATTGGCCCAAAAGTCACCCAGCTAGCTTTCATGCCTAAGGCAGGACTAGAACTCACTGTCTCCTAGTCATTGGCCCAAAAGGCACCCAGCTAGCTTTCATGCCTAAGGTAGGACTAGAACTCACTGTTTCCTAGTGATTAGCCCAAAAGTCACCCAGCTAGCTTTCATGCCTAAGGCAGGACTAGAACTCACTGTCTCCTAGTCATTGGCCCAAAAGTCACCCAGCTAGCTTTCATGCCTAAGGTAAGACTAGAACTCACTGTTTCCTAGTGATTGGCCCAAAAGTCACCCAGCTGGCTTTCATGCCTAAGGTAGAACTAGAACTCACTGTCTCCTAGTGATTGGCCCAAAAGTCACCCAGCTGGCTTTCATGTCTAAGGTAGAACTAGAACTCACTGTCTCCTAGTGATTGGCCCAAAAGTCACCCAGCTGGCTTTCATGCCTAAGGTAGGACTAGAACTCACTGTCTCCTAATGATTGGCCCAAAAGTCACCCAGCTGGCTTTCATGCCTAAGGCAGGACTACAACTCACTGTCTCCTAGTGATTGGCCCAAAAGTCACCCAGCTGGCTTTCATGCCTAAGGCAGGACTAGAACTCACTGTCTCCTAGTGATTGGCTCAAAAGTCACCCAGCTGGCTTTCATGCCTAAGGTAGGACTAGAACTCACTGTCTCCTAGTGATTAGCCCAAAAGTCACCCAGCTAGCTTTCATGCCAAAGGCAGGACTAGAACTCACTGTCTCCTAGTGATTGGCCCAAAAGTCACCCAGCTGGCTTTCATGCCTAAGGCAGGACTAGAACTCACTGTCTCCTAGTGATTAGCCCAAAAGTCACCCAGCTAGCTTTCATGCCTAAGACAGGACTAGAACTCACTGTCTCCTAGTGATTGGCCCAAAAGTCACCCAGCTGGCTTTCATGTCTAAGGTAGAACTAGAACTCACTGTCTCCTAGTGATTGTCCCAAAAGTCACCCAGCTGGCTTTCATGCCTAAGGTAGGACTAGAACTCACTGTCTCCTAGTGATTGGCCCAAAAGTCACCCAGCTGGCTTTCATGTCTAAGGTAGGACTAGAACTCACTGTCTCCTAGTGATTGGCCCAAAAGTCACCCAGCTAGCTTTCATGCCTAAGGCAGGACTAGAACTCACTGTCTCCTAGTGATTGGCCCAAAAGTCACCCAGCTAGCTTTCATGCCTAAGGCAGGACTAGAACTCACTGTCTCCTAGTGATTAGCCCAAAAGTCACCCAGCTAGCTTTCATGCCTAAGGCAGGACTAGAACTCACTGTCTCCTAGTGATTGGCCCAAAAGTCACCCAGCTGGCTTTCATGTCTAAGGTAGAACTAGAACTCACTGTCTCCTAGTCATTAGCCCAAAAGTCACCCAGCTAGCTTTCATGCCTAAGGCAGGACTAGAACTCACTGTCTCCTAGTGATTGGCCCAAAAGTCACCCAGCTGGCTTTCATGCCTAAGGCAGGACTAGAACTCACTGTCTCCTAGTCATTGTCCCAAAAGTCACCCAGCTGGCTTTCATGCCTAAGGTAGAACTAGAACTCACTGTCTCCTAGTGATTAGCCCAAAAGTCACCCAGCTGGCTTTCATGTCTAAGGTAGAACTAGAACTCACTGTCTCCTAGTGATTGGCCCAAAAGTCACCCAGCTGGCTTTCATGCCTAAGGTAGAACTAGAACTCACTGTCTCCTAGTCATTGGCCCAAAAGTCACCCAGCTGGCTTTCATGTCTAAGGTAGAACTAGAACTCACTGTCTCCTAGTGATTGGCCCAAAAGTCACCCAGCTGGCTTTCATGCCTAAGGTAGGACTAGAACTCACTGTCTCCTAGTGATTAGCCCAAAAATCACCCAGCTGGCTTTCATGCCTAAGGTAGGACTAGAACTCACTGTCTCCTGGTGACTGATCCAAAGTCACCCAGCTGGCTTTCATGCCAAGTTAAGACTAAAACTCAAGAGTCTCCTTGTTTCTAAGCCAGCAGCTCAACCACCATTCCAAACTGGCTCTCGTGCGATCCAAGAATAAATGCTCCATTTTTAACCACTGGGTATATATTCTTTGTTCTCACACAGTTTCAATTTAAATTTGATTTAAATTTACTGATTTAAATTTAGAACAGATGACAGATGAGATGCAGCTTTAAATCAGAAACAACTGATCTAGTCAGCAATTCATCAAGACTCTTAACGGTAAAGCCAGTACTGTTAGATTTATACAATTGTTAAGGGCCAACAATGCTGAGCTATTGTAATACAAGAGGTACTTCATTAATATGTTTTGTATAGCATACAGCTATGTTAGTAAAAACTGAAAAACAGTAATAGCTCCAACAGGAATAATGACATTGACCAATTTGTTCAACTCCAGATGAGGACAAGCAGTACTGGGAAAATATAATAAGCTTCAAATTAAGTTTCCAGATATATAAATAGCATATTGCATGGCATATAATTTAAGCTGTAACAGTTTAAAAGCTAAGAGAGTGGTCAGTTTAAAAAAAAAGCAACAACATGCAGAAAAGCTGAGTGTAAACATGAAAATGTATTTTATCCAAGTGTTCGTAATTGGAAACTAGAAATTATTACACATCATCACAAAGAGAAGATTACACAGGAAACAGATTTGGTACAAGTTACCAAATTTGAATTAGGGTTGAGCAGGTTTGGTTACTTCTACCCACTTCTATGGAATATAAGCATAGAGTGCTCTCAAGGGTGGGAGAAATTAAGACAAGCTCTTTTCCTTATTAAGAATAAAGTAAAAAGGTTAAAAGAGGGAGAAATCTATAAAATTAAAAAGGACAACGGAAAGAAACAAAGATCAGAATAATAGAGTTGGAAGAGATCTTGCAAGTTTTCTAGCCCACCCTACTCAAGCACGAAATCCTGTATCATATAAATGCTTAGGCGTTTAAGCTCCAAGCTTGGCAGTTTGGTTGCAAACTTTTTGTCACCATTCGAGGAGACATCGTCAGTGTGCTTTGAGTTGTGCTCGTCTGTCAGAACACAGGTCTTTAGTTATCTTTAGTTATCTTTATGAGATGCAAATTAGTCTGAATGTTATTTGTTGACTCAAATATCTTATGACTCAGAAATATCCAAACGAAGACCTGTGTTCTTGTTCTGACCAAGGCTTCCTGAGACCATCATTAAGCACATGCTTAGTCCAAGCAACTCTCCTTTTATTTTAATACTGGGAATTATGTTCATTCCCAGCCCGTAATGAGTCTCACACAGTCTCTCGACATAAGCACCCACCTTTATCTCTTGAATTGGTGCCAGCAACTACAGTGCCAAATTAAGTGTAAGAAGCCAAATGGAGTACAAAGTCCACACCGAGCTTCAAGGTTTAATCTGAACAGAGCGAATAAAATTGCTTCCTGCAAAGGTTCCCGTCCCTTTGCTCCTCCTTTAGGTCTTATGGGAGGGGCAATCACCTCCAAGCCTTACTCCTGAGTCGCCCCTTTTGTCTTAACTGTTCTTGCCTTCTGGCAGCTCTGCGCATACGCTCACTGGGAACAGGCTCCCCTTGTTCCTCTGCCTTGCTGCTGTCAGATTCTGGAGGCTCCGGAGTCAGCACATAACTCCCAGATGGCCCTGGCCCCATCTCTGAATCAGACACAGGACCCTCGTCCGAGTCTTCCCCACTGTCCAACTCTGCTGCCATCTCCACAAGCTGCTAGTGGACCACAACAGTTCTGGCCGAGGAGCACAACTCAAAATGCACTGACAATGTCTCCTCGAATGGTGATGAAACATTAGCAACCAAATTGCCAAGCTCGGCGCTCAAACCAACAGCCTAACTACCATTTCAGATAAATGGTTCTCCAATCTCTTCTTAAAAACCTCCAGTGTTGGAGCACCCACAATTTCTGGAAGCAAGTCATTCCACTTGTTCTGACTGTCAAGAAATTTCTCCTTAGATTCTAGGTTGTTTTTCTTCTTTATTAAGTTTCCATCCATTGGTACTTCTCCTGCCTTCTGCAGGTCTGGAAAATCGATTGATCCCCTCTTCTTTCTGGCAGCCCCTTAGTTATTGGAAGACTGCTATCATTAGTCTTTCTCTTCATTACACTAGACATAAGAAATTATGTATCAGTATTCATGCCAAGTTAAGACTAGAACTCAGAGTGTCAAGTAAAAGCAGTAACCAAATTTTGTTTGCTTTGGATAAATTGTATCTTATATGGAATAAGACAGTTTCAAAGAACACAAAATCCAAACCAATGTATTGCCAGATTAGAAATACAGTAATCCTCAAAGCTAACATTTTCACCACTTCAGGGATTGAGACAGAGAACTTTAATTACATGACAGTTTGCTGTTGTTTTTTTTTGCTTGGCATTCACTGTTACGATGGTACACTTAAAAGGAACAAAAATCATTTTCTACAATAAAGCAATAGTTTTAATGGGCCCATAAAATAGTGTTCAATGTTTCAATATCTTAATGAGTCTTCTATCAAGCTAAATTATAAATGCAAAGAAAAAAACAGCAATTACCTTATTTAGCTATAATTAACTTTTCTTTAAAAAAAATAACTGTACAAAAGACTACTGTGTGTGAGCTGCAAAATACTAGAGATGGCAGCAAAAAGTTAAAATGTTAGTATTACTGCTGACATCTCATGATCATCCAAGGGTTTTCAATCCAGACCTGACATTTTTATACTAAAGTGCCTAGTTCCTTAGTTGTTACCAACCTCCCCTCGCCTCAAGTTTTAAATCTAGCTTCCATTTATCAAAAAACTGGATGGCATATTTTAAAAAAGTCAAGTTTTAAATTGAACCTTTAAAAAAATAAATTAATAGCAACAGAGTTCACTTTACTGCATGATCAGACAAATCACAATACACATTTAAATCTATAGTCAGATCCATATCTTTAGAAGAAATGGAGGCATCCTGATAAGACTACTGAAAAAAAAAAAAGGAGTAAAATCTAATTCTAGGGTCGCTAAGGAGAATCACGTGGCTAAATAAAACAAAGCAATGTTGTACTTTTATATTGCAAGACTATAGCGATATAATAACTTTATGGTTAAGGCAACCAGACTAGAAAGCAGGAGACTGTGAATTCCAGGCCTGCCTTAGGCAGGAAAGCAATCTTGGTGACTTTGGGCCGATCACATTCTCTCAGCCCAATTCACCTCACAGGGCTGTTGTTGTGCATAAAATAAGAGGAAGAAATATCAGGCACGTTTGTTGCCTTATTTATAAAAATGAAGGTGGGATAATAATAAATAAATAATAATCTTGTAATAGTGTGGATCATGTGCGTGCATCTCCCCCGCACATGCGTAGTAGATCTCTTCCGGCCGACCTCGCGTGCTGGCAGAAATGGCACTCCACGCCATTTCCAGCAAGCATTCCATAGGTTTGCCAACATGGCTACAGTTGAACCATGAGTTACATATAATTCAATAATATTGATATAAAGTGACCACTAAAGAAGAACGACATCGCAATGTTTCTAATTCCCCCCCCCAACTCCCTTCTAGCGCTGATGTTGTTACCTAGTTTGGTGATGAAACGTCTGCAAGAAAATAACCACGCTCGGAGAGAGTCATGGATCCCACATTCCCAACTCTATTCTTGGCCCATGCAGGAATCAAAAAAGAAACTCCAAGGAGATAAGTAAGACTTCTATTTCTTCACCTTGTCCAGAGAAGCATTTATTTATACTATTTAGCCAGATACTCTCTACAGATAGTCCCCAACTTACAACTCGTTGTGACCGTTCAAAATCACAATGGCGCTGAAGCAAGTGGCTTATCACCATTTTTCACACTTATGACCGTTGTCCCATCCCTATGGTCACATGATCAAAATTCAGACACTTGGCAACCGACTCGTGTTTATGACTTGTGTTGCACTGTGCCAAGGTTATATGATCCATTTTTGTGACCTTCTAATCCACAAAGTCCACGGGGAAAACCCGATTCACTTAACAACCATGTTACTAACTTAACTGTGGGGGATTCACTGAATAATGGCAGTAAGAAAGCTCATCAAATGGAACAAAGTTGACTGAACCCCTGTCTTGCTTGGCTACAGAAGTTTTGGGCTCACTTGTGGCTTGTAAGTCGAGGAGTACCCGTATCATTTGGAATGGGCTGCCAAAAAGTGCCGAACTTTGCTCTAACTTTACTTTTTCTTAATCCAACCCGATAGTTCTGTTCATCCTTGCATTGAGGAAACCAGTTAAACACTCTTAAGTGTCTTAAATTCACAGGCACGCTTACACAGAGGTGCATGGGTATGCATCGGAGTAGGGCTGGCAATAGTGTTCCCTCTATTGTACAGAAATTGCTGTGATTGTCCAATCTTGCCTAAAACGCAATGATTTCTCCTTGTCCTATAAAACCTCTAAGCAGAATCTTGATCTAATATATAGTTTCTGGCTGGGTTTACAGATGCCTCGAACGTCGTAAGGATGGGGAAATTACAACTTCATGTTCTTGATGTCAGGATGCAAGAACATAATAGGACAGGTAGTCCAGTTTGTTTAGTGATCATTCGAAGTTACGATGACACTGAAAAAATTTATGACCATTTCTCACATTTACCACCGTGGAGGCATTCCAAACTGTCATGTGATCAAAACTCAAATGCTGGGCCACCGACTCGTATTTATGATGGTTGTAAGTGTCCTGGGGTCATGTGAGCTGAGCTTCCAACAAGCAAAGTCAATGGGATTAATTCATTTAACAATCAGGTTACTAACTTAACTGCAGTGATCCATTTAACAACTACAGAAAGCAAGGTCGCAAAATGGGGAAAATTCATTTTTATGTCTCGCTTAGCAACAGAAATTTTGGGGCCTCAATCATGGTCATAAGTCAAGGACTACTTTAGTGTCTCCTGATGGATGCTGTCCAAGGTTCTGAGAAGTCCTGAAATGGACTCTGCCCCAAAAGATTCAATAAAATGTATTTCTGGGTCAAGTTTTTAAATTTTATAGATAACAAAACTCTAGTCAAATGTGGCAGAATCCTTAAAACCAGCTCCACCTTCATTCTCACCAATTAGTATACTCCTGATCAAACTGATTACATTTTAATCCATTGCTATGAAAAATGGTTGCACATAACGTCTATCGAGGATGTCCCCAAGGTGCTTCCATTTTAAAGGCTGCTGGAACTTTGCGTTATTATTATTTTTTCTTTAAGACGTTTCGCTGGTGAGGAATGGAAGGGATTTATACTCTGCAATCAGCCAGCTATTAATATTCTGAAACTACTAAGGTAAAGGTAAAGGTTCCCCCGCACGTGCGTGCTAGTCGTTTCTGGTCTAGGGGGTAGGTGCTCATCTCTGTTTCAAAGCCAGAGCCAGCGCTGTCTGAAGACTTCTCCGTGGTCATGTGGCCGGCATGACTAAACACTGAAGGCACACGAAACGCTGTTACCTTCCCACCAAAGTGGTCCCTATTTTTCTACTTGCATTTTTTACGTGCTTTCGAACTGCTAGGTTGGCAGAAGCTGGGACTAGCTCCCATAATGAATGGGAGCTCACTCTGTGACGCGGTGCTAGGGATTTGAACCACTGAACTGCCGCCTTTCTGAAACTACTACCTAATACTACTACCTATTAACTCTTATCCATAAAGCACATCTGGAGCCTTTCCTACAAGAAAGGATTGGAGTCTGTATGAAGCCCAGCAAAGTTACAAAGAGTGAAATTACAGCGATTTCACACAGAGAGGTATTTCAAACAGTAGTTCCCAATCAAAGTAATCTACAATCAACACCACATCAAAAACAAAACTAATTAAAGTACATCTAATCAGAATCATCAATGGGTGAGCACTAAGTCCAGCCATAAATTGTCCAAATAACATATTATAGTGGTGTTGTGTGGATGCCATTTAAATCAACATTCACTTAAAGTTATGCCATGCCTAATAGGATATAAATTGTAAAGATATGGAAACCACAAGAACTATAGCTAAAAGAGTACAAAGGCATGCAACAAAGAGTTGCAGCCAATGGAATAAATATTTTTTTAAAAAATAATCTTTCTTAATCCAAGAAGACAGTTGAAAACTAGTTTCAGTATTAGAGCTATAGATTGTTTAAACAAAAATATTTCTAAAATTTTTGAGCCATATATATTTCTGAGGTTCTCGCGGGTATTTGTATGTGGATCTTTGGTTATTCGGGTTTTCTCCCGCGTAAGATTGGAAGTATCTAGGCAACCTTTCGATGAAGTCTCATTCATCATCTTCAGGCTTGGTCTTCAGCTCTGTGCTTCTCAGAGTGATGTGAGCTTGCAGCTGCTTCTTCCTTTTAACTGCTAGTGGGGGTGTGACTTGATTGGGTGGGGGCCAAGCATAACATTTTATATAATAACTTGACAGCTTTTTGGCTATAACAGAAAATGCTACATTAAATGGAGTTACATTGCTTGATTTAAAGTTCTGCATAAAAATATAAGCAGATATAAATGGAGGATACAAATATCTACTGATATGTAAGTCAGGTATTATTACCACTCTATAAAACCTTACTAAAAACACACCTCAAATACTGCATCCTTGGTCACCACACTATAAAAAAGATGTTGAGACTCTAGAAAGAGTGCAGAGAAGAGCAACAAAGATGATTAGGGACTGGAGGCTAAAATACATAAAGAGCGGTTACAGGAACTGGGCATGGCTAGTCAAGTGAAGTGGTGACATGATAGCCTTCCAATATTTGAGGGGCTGCCACAGAGAGGAGGGGGTCAACCTGTTTTCCAAAGCACCTGAAGGCCAGACAAGGAATAATGGATGGAAACTGAACAAGGACAGATTCAATCTAGAAATAAGAACTTTTCTGTCATAAGAACAATCAACCAATGGAACTGAAGTTGCCTTCAGTTGTGGGAGCTTTCAAGAAGAGACTGGACCGCCATCTGTCAGAAATGGTATAAGGTCCACTTGGGCGAGGGTTGGAATAGAAGACCTACAAGGTCCCTTTTAACTATGTTAATCTGTAATCTACTGTAATTTCACTAATGTGTTTCTGAGGAGGATGTTTAAACCAGAAAACAGTTTTTTCTGACATATTACCCATTCATAGCTACTTTGCAAAACTGAGCAGGTTCACTGTGTGTATGAGGAAGGGTTTAACCAAGTCTGTCTCAAAAGGAGAAAAATGAAATGAAACCACTCTGCAAAATTTAATACTTATAAATGCCCCGAAGCCAATAAAAACGGAAGAATTTCTGATTTTGGCCACACCTGATGACAACGAAAATCAAAACCATTGTGAAGATTTCAAGTTCATCAGAAAAAACATAGAACCACATATCTATTTTTTAAAATTTATATATATATATATATATATATACACACACACACACACACACAAGGCTTCAATATATCAAAAAAGAGATGTCTACTGTATACTTTACACATACAATGAGTGCACTGGTTGCTTGACAATAACTCTAGTATATTATAACACAACTGGAAAGTGTGCAACCTATATTAACCTGCATTTGACTCTGGTATTATATTTGATTATACTATCCCGCCTTCTTCAAAGAATCCTTTTTCTTTTTATAAATTCGGCTGGCATCTCCCCATGGTCTCCCATCCGAGCCCCGGGATGCAATATAAATGGGTTTTCAAAGACACCCCTCCCCAAAGCCAATAAATGTGTTTTCTCCATCACTGAAATATGTGTCACTTTTCCTAGGATGGCCACTCCCTTCTTTGCCATCACATGAAAAAGTTGCATTTAGGTGAAAGCTTTCAGTTTACATAACTATTTAAGTATATTCCGAAAGCTTTTAGCAATTTGGTGAGTCCCAGAGGTTGGATGCAGGCCTGGTGCATCAGGGCCTCGTTTGGCTCGATTATCGCAAATCCTCACCAGTAAATCACAAGCCATTTGGAAAAGGACGGTAATGTTTAAAACATTGTTAAAAAAGTGTAGTGTCGGGCTCTGAAATTGAAAACACAACACAAATGGAAAAGGGTGCAACACACATCAACATGCATTTGGCTCTATTATATTATATGACATAAAATGCAACACAACCTGAAAGGGTGTAACCCAAATTAATGTGCATTTAACTCATATTATAGAAAACACAACTGGAAAGGGTGCAACCCACATTAACATGCATGGGATCTAGTACAGGTATATTATATAAAACACAAAACACATTAACATGCGTTTGCCTCTTACGATATATAAAACACAACACAACCTGAAAGAGTGCAACACACATGAACATGCATTTGGCTCTCGTGTATTTATTAATCGTATATATTATAAAATATAACACAATTTGAAAGAGCACAACCCAAATTAACATGCATTTGGCTCTAGTATATTTATTATATTAATATATATTATAAAATGCAACAGTATTTGAAACAGCACAACCCACATTAATGTGCATTTGGCTATAGTATATTATATCAAATGCAACACCTGGAAATGTGCAACACACATTAATCTGCATTTGGCTCTAGTATATTACATTCTATAAAATGTAACACAATTTGAAAGAGTGCAACCCACATTAATGTGCATTTGGCTCTAGTATATGATATTGTATGTCATATTAAAATGCAACACAACTGGAAAGGGTGCAACCCACATTAACACTCATTGTCTCTGGCATTATATTTTATTATCCCCTCCTGTATCCTTTTTTTATATATATAAATTCCCCCCTGCATCTCCCTGTGGTCTCCCGTCCCAGCCCCAGGCTGCGACCCATGTTTACTGCAAGGCTTTCTGGGATGCAACTATGGGAGAAACCAGGAACGGCCCAGAAGCACACCACATTGTTTGGAGTTTATGCGTGTTGTGGGTGTAAAAACACAAAGCAGCCTCGCATCCTCGGCCTTTGCAAGTGGTCGCCCGTCCAAGGACGAGCCAGGGCCGACCCTGCTTAGCTTCGCTGACCTCCCGCAGCCACCCGCTCTACCACCAGCGTGGCAGCGGCCCTCGCGGCCACGGAGCCAGGACACCGGCGGTCTGGAGAACGAGCCATCCGGCAGGCAGCCTCCTCCAGCGGGCACGGAAACCCACCGGCCCCAGGAAACTTACCAGCCGGACTCGGAGAGGGTCGCGGCGGCCACCGCCGCGTCAGCCATGGCGCCGCCGCTCTCTCCCCCCCCTCCCCGCGCAGGGAAACCGAGGCACGGTGGCCGCAGAGGGTCAATCCCGAAAGCGTTTCCTTTCCTCCGCCTAAGTTATTTATAAAAAAAAAAAAAAGAGTGGAGGGGGGGAGAGGAAGAGAGAGACCCTGCCCCCTCGGATTCGCTCAGGCTGCCGGAAGTCCGAGTCACCGGACCCCAGCCTGTGCGCACGCACCGCCTCCTTTTTTTTTCCAGCTTCCGTCCGGGAACCAAGAGAAAGAGAGAGAGAGAGAGAGAGAGAGAGTGTCTTCTCTTCCGGCTGGTGGTCCTGGAGCGCGGGTGCCCCTAGCGGATCCTGGCGGAACGGCGCCTGTCTTGGGAGCATCGAAGAGCGTGCAGAGAATCCTACCTGCTTGAGCAAATAAGTGGAGGGAAAAGCAACCAGAACCACGAATAAAAGAGTGATTTGAAGGGTGGTGGTTTTTTTCCTGCGGAGCCCGCAAATAGTGGAAAAAGCAAGCAGAACCAGAATGTGAGTCCGAAGGGAAAAAAAACTTGAAATTGTCGTGTCCGCAAAAAGACGATTAGAGTCGGTGACTTTCATTCAAAGCTCTTTATTAACAAAGGGAGAACCGAACCGGCGAAAGGCAAAAAGCCCGCGGCTTTTATACTTTTCGCAACGGCGGCCGCGGCCAATGGCAGCGATTCAAGTCTCCCGCTCTTGGTTTGCACCAATCGCGGGAGACCTCAATCGGGCCAATCAGCGCGGCTCGCCTGGCCAATCAGAAATCCCCGTGCCTTGGCCAATCAAGGCTCGGGGATTTCGAGTATACCATTTGAATACATAACACCCCTCCCCCCTTGGTATGGTCCGTCAGGTGGTGTAGTCACGCAGGTAGGCGGGGCTCCGTCGAGTCCTAGTTGACCTGCGCAACTCACTTTCCTGTTGTAACTCGGCCGGAGCGGTCGTTCCTTTGGCTGCTCCTGCCTCTTTGCGAACCGGCTGGATGATCGGGCCGGTTCTTTCGCCGTGGCTCCCGCCTGGGCCTACCGGGTCGGTTGAGCTGCGGATTTCGCCGCTCCCGCTTGGCTTCTCCGAGTCGGTAGAGCTGGCCAGACGGTTCTTCTCCGGAGGGGACTCGCGATGGCTGTTTTCTGGTGAGTATTTTGGGTTTATTTTATTTTGCGATTGTCTCTCCGGGTATTCCCTCCCCCCTTGGTTCGCTTCTTGGGGGTTGAGGTCAGTCGCCGTTCGGGACCTTAACTGGTCGATATGCCGTTTCCAGGCTCGCCCATCCGTGGTTTGGAGCTGGTACGACTTTGGACCAGTGACTTGCGTTATGACGGCTGGGATCCATAGGGGGTCCCCGTCATGTTTTTTGCGTATACCAGGTCACCTGGGTTAAATGTCCGGAACCTGGAGCTGGAGTCTGGGGGCTGCTCCGGGTTGTAAGTCGGGTGCAGTCTGTCAAGTGGAGACCTCAGCTTTCTGCCCATCAACAGCTCTGCCGGACTCTTGTTGGTTGTAGTGTTGGGAGTGATGTGTTGTATGAAGAGTAGGCGGTTGATTTTGTCGTTGATCTCCCCATGGTCCATTTTCCTGAGGGTCTTTTTTGTAAACTGGACCATCCGTTCCGCCCTACCGTTCGCCGCCGGATGCGCCGGTGCTGTTAATGCGTGGCGGATACCTCTTTCCGCCAGGAACCGTTCAAACTCGATGGACGTGAACTGGGGTCCGTTGTCTGAGACGACGACGTCTGGGAGGCCGTGTGTGGAAAACAGTTTACACAGTTCTTTAATGACGGCCTCTGTGGTAGTGGACTTCATGTCGCTGACTTCCAACCAATTGGAATACGCGTCGACTGTGATTAAAAATGTATGTCCATTTGTGGGGCCCGCAAAGTCAAGATGGATTCTGGACCAGGGCCCTCGTGGTGTTTCCCAATCCCGGATGGGTGCTGCGGATGGGCTGGATCTGGTCTCCTGGCATCGGTGGCATTTGGCGACCCATGCCTCAATTTGCTTGTCCATCCCTGGCCACCAAGCGTAGCTTCTGGCCAGGGCTTTAGTCCTGACGATGCCAGGATGACCCTCATGTAGCATCCTCAAGACTTTTTCTTGCAATCTATCTGGAATTACCACCCGGTCACCCCATAGAATGCATCCTCTCAGTAGTGACAGTTCGGTCTGGCGCTGGCGGAATGTTTTAAAAGTCTCGTCACTGTCCTTTTCCGGCCAGCCTTTTTCTAACCAGTGCAAGATTCGTGCCAGACGCCTGTCCTTAATGGTTTCTCTGGCAATGTCGGATGCGGTAATAGGTAAACTTTCTATGCTCAGGGTATTTGTTGTTGGTGCTGGATCAGGTTCTGAGTCAGGTAAGGGCGAGCGGCTTAAAGCGTCCGCGTGCGAGATTTTCTTACCTGGCTTGTGTAGCAGTTCGTAATTGTAGGCTGCCAGGAATTCCGACCATCTTGTCATTCGGGGTGACAAGATGTTGGGCGTGGCTCGGTTTCCCGCGAGGATGCCCAGCAGAGGCTTGTGATCCGTCACGATGGTGAACGGGCGGCCGTACAAATATTCATGAAAACGTTTAACGGCGGCAACTATAGCCAAAGCTTCCTTGTCCAGCTGGCTATAGTTGCGCTCTGGTTTGGTCAGAGTCCTGGAGAAAAAGGCGATGGGTGCTTCTCTCTGGTCTGGGAGGGTGTGGCTGAGGACAGCGCCGACGCCGAAGGGTGATGCGTCGCAAGTGACAGCTAGGGGTAAAGTCTCACTAAATTGCATCAGGACAGCATCGGAGGTGAGGAGGTCCTTGGTTCTTTGAAAAGCGGCTTGTTCTCGCCTCCCCCAAGTCCAGGATGCCTTCTTGTCTAGGAGTCTATGTAAAGGCTCCGCCGCCGTTGCCTTTTGAGGTAGGAAAACATTATAGAAATTTAGTAATCCTAGGAACGCTTGTAATTCCGTTTTGGATTTTGGGGTGGGGGCTTCCTTGATGGCTTTTACTTTTTTAGTTGTAGGGTGAATGCCCTTCTGGTCTAGGAGATAGCCCAAAAACTCTACTTGCTTTGTACATAGATTGCATTTTTCTCGCTTAACCTTAAGTCCTGTTTCTTTAAATTTTGTTAAGATTTGTCTGAGTCGGTTCTCTAATTCGGCTTCATTTGGCGCCGCTATTAATACGTCATCAAAATAGGGCACCACCCCTTTTATGCCCTGTAACAAACGTTCCATCAGGCTTTGAAAAATGCCTGGTGCCACGCTGACTCCGAATTGGAGCCGGTTACACTTGAAAGCCCCTCGATGGGTCACTATTGTTTGGGCTTCCGCCGTTTTCTCGTCTACAGGTAGCTGCTGATATGCCTGGGCAAGGTCGAGCTTTGCAAAGACTTTGCCCCCTCCTAGCGAGTGTAGTAAATGTTGTACTATAGGGACTGGGTAGGCGCTTTGTTGTAATGCGCCATTTAGGGTGGCCTTATAGTCCCCGCAAATTCTCACGGACCCGTCTGGTTTTACTGGGGTCACTATAGGGGTTTCCCATCTGGCATGGTCTATCGGTTGCAATACCCCTTGTTTGACGAGCTTGTCGAGCTGCTCGTCAATTTTTGGTTTTAATGCAAACGGTACCCTTCTAAGTTTAAGTCTCTTAGGGGGAACCCTTGGGTCTAAGTCAAACGAGATAAGGGGCCCCTGGTACTTGCCCAAGCCTCCATCAAACACCTCCTGGAACTCCTGGGTTAGCCGCTGTTCCCAAGCTTCGATGGTGACTTGGTTGACACCTGTCAGCGCGATGTTAAGCGGGGCGAACCATTGTAGACCCAGTAGGCTTGGGCGGTCGCGATCGACGATTGTGAGTGGTAGTTGTTCAGTGTGGCCTTTGTAAGTTATGTTGAAATTCTTGGTGCCCACTACCGGGACACGGTTCCCTTGGTAGTCTTTAATGATGATCTTTTGTGTATGCACGTTTCTCTTTTGTAGAGTAGGCACCAGTCTTTTGATTTCGCGCCATGCAATCATGGAAAGGTAGGACCCAGAGTCCACTTCCATCTTGCATGGCTGGCCTTCTATATGTACTTCTACATGTACCTTTCTGGCGCCGTTGGAGATGGCGTGGCCGATGGTCACCGTCTGGTGGGTTTCTTCTTTCCGCCGACCGTCGCCGCTTCTTTGAGATCATTGCGCGCGGTCCCACCGACCGTCTGGCTGGCGTTCTCTGGTTCTGGGCGGGGAGTTTTCTCTCCGTCTGTCGTGCTGTTCCCATTTGGGTGGGCTGCGAGTCTTCTTTTGGCGGCAAACTCGGGCGATGTGACCCCTTCGTTCACAATGCCTACAGATAGAGTCAAAAAATCGGCATTCTGACCTGGGGTGGTCGCCGCCGCACCCGGCGCAGCTGGTCCTCGACTTGCGACCTTTTCGACTTCATTGATCGCCGCGTCCCGTCTGTACTCGGTGAATGTCCTCCTCATCTTCTGACGTGCTGGAGTTTGACTGATATTCACCGTAGTGTGCGGTTGCTTCACTTCTTGCGTCGGCCGACCTTGCCGGGTTGTTGTTTCCGCCCTTCGCGTCAGATCTTCGCATGCTGTCTGCCGACGTGCGCGTTGCTTCAGCGGCTGCGGCTGCTGTAAGGGCATCGGCTAGGCTGATGTCGCCCTTGGCCATAAGTCGGCTCTGAAGTGTAGGATCCCATAACCCGAGTACGAAGCGGTCTCTTATGAGACTGTTTAGACCCTCGAACTCACAGAGTCCTCCCAGGCGCCGAAGTTCTGCGACGAAATCGCTCAATTTTTCGTCTGGTTTCTGGTTTCGGCGGTAGAACTCGTTGCGCCGTATCAGGATGGGGACTTCGGGTGCGTAATGGCGCCGCAGTATGGGTTCCAGGACGTCCCAGTCCATGGCTGTGGCGTCTGCTGGCTTGGCCAAGGCTTTGGCCATTTGGAAGACCTCTGGTCCGCAGTGTGTGAGAAAGACGGCGCATTTTAGCGGGGCCGGGGCGTCCTTCATCCCGGCGCATTCCAGGTACATCCGGAACCGATCCGAGTATGATTCCCAGTCCTCGGCGGCGGGGTTGAACGGGGCGGGCGGTGCTATTTTCGCCATCTTCGCGCTGGAACTGGTTCTTGGACATGGGGTTCGGTTCAGGGGCGAGATCCCACCTTCGTCGCCAGTGTCGTGTCCGCAAAAAGACGATTAGAGTCGGTGACTTTCATTCAAAGCTCTTTATTAACAAAGGGAGAACCGAACCGGCGAAAGGCAAAAAGCCCGCGGCTTTTATACTTTTCGCAACGGCGGCCGCGGCCAATGGCAGCGATTCAAGTCTCCCGCTCTTGGTTTGCACCAATCGCGGGAGACCTCAATCGGGCCAATCAGCGCAGCTCGCCTGGCCAATCAGAAATCCCCGTGCCTTGGCCAATCAAGGCTCGGGGATTTCGAGTATACCATTTGAATACATAACAGAAATCATCCTCTTTTTTTCGTGGTTCTGGTTGCTTTTTTCCACTATTTGCTGCGGGAAACGCCACCCCCTGAAGAATGAAATATTAAAATATTAAACATTTTAATATTAAAAAAAAGAATATTATATTTCCCCAAAGGAGAAATGCAGAAACATATTTTAAGAGGCAGAAAGCATCCCTCAGTCTTTCTTAATAGCCCACAACAGAGGCCAGCACTTGAAGAGATAAAGAGCTTAATGAAAGAGGAAGCCAACTATCCAGATGGCTCCATTCATAAGCAAAGCAAATATACTGTACGGCAGGCAGAAGTCTATGCAAGAGAGGATATTTCAAAACTCCTTGCAGCAAAGTTTGACAGCTAATAAAAGCAAAGTGGTAGGATTAGAACAAGCAACCCCTTGCCCAATATCCAATACAGGATGAAAGCCATTCGCCACAATAGGAATTGCCTAAAACCCTTTTAGAAATGCAAAGCCCTTATTGCACAAATCTCAAACTTCAAAGTTAACAAAAACTATAAAGATCCATCCACCTATTCGGCCATTTGGTCATCTGCCCCAGAACCACAAACCCTGGTGGTTCTGCTTCATCAATAAATGGACATTTTTTTTCCCCCAATCAGTCTCCAGACTCTATTTTATTTCCAGAGTCTTTCTCCAAGCATGGAACTGAACCAGAAGGTTTTTCCTTCCAACAGTGGCAAGCATCAACTGTATTCCATTATTGCATTAAAAAGAGGGGAAACGTTGACAAAAAACAGTATTGTGAAACAAGGTGCTGATGAAAACCAGTCACATTTCAATCCAGTCACAGCCAACAGATTGGATGATTCAGTGTGAACCTCTTTTTGTCAAGATATGTTGCAGGGAGAGAAAAAATGGTGGAGAAAGTGTTAAATCTGTTGCCTGGCACTTCTGAAGGAAAGCAGTCAAGATCAAGTGACGTACTAATACCACTCAATAAAGCCTTAGTAAGGCCACACCTAGAATACTGCATCTAGTTTTGATCACCACACTATAAAAAAAAATGTTGAGACTCTAGAAAAAGTACAGAGAACACCAACCAAGGTGATTAGAGGACTGGAGGCTAAAACATGCAATGAATGTATGGGCATGGCTAGTCTAGTGAAAAGAAAGACCAGGGGAGACATGATAGCATCTTCCAATATCTGAGGGGCTGCCACAGAGAGGAGGAAGGAGTCAAGCTGTTTTCTAAAGCACCCAAAGGCCAGACAAGGAATAATGGATGGAAACTAATCAAGGAGAGATTCAACCTGGAAATAAGGAGAAACATTCTGACAGTGAGAACAATCAACCAATGGAACAGAAGTTGCCCTTGGAAGTTGTGGGAGCTTCATCACTGGAAGCTTTCAAGATGAGACAGGACTGTCATCTGTAAAAGATGGTGTAGAGTCTCCTGCTTGCCCGGGGGATTGGACTAGATGACCTACAAGGTCCTTTCCAACTCCGATGATCTGTTCAGTAAACGAAGGAGTCAGGTACTTTTATTCAGTTACGACGAAAAAAGGCCTTTGCAAAATGCATGAGCCGGGAACGAAGCATCAGCCCTTTGAACGCGTAAGCAGCGAATTTGCTCTGCTCTGCTGGGGACCTTTACCTGTGGACTGCCAAGACCCCCCTTTTGAAGCCACAGATGGCCTTCAAAAAGGCACTATCGCTTCAGTATTTTGAGGAGAGATTGCTTCGCTCCTACTGTGCTTTGCAAATTGCAGCTTTTGGAAAAACCTCTTTGCACCAATCTCAGGCAATCAGGCCTCAGATATATTATTTAGTCTGTATTCCACTGCTTTCCTATAAGACGTCAAGGGATTTTTAAAATATATATTATTATGGTGCTTCTTTGGCTGTTGCAGTGTCTGAACAGCTAAATATCCATGTATCAAGAACTTAATTTTGATATTTATTCCTAATCCCTAATCAAGTTTCTCTGAACAGAACATGTGTACTAAATCTGTCCCCAAACATCTGCAATATACGGATCGGTCATTTGCCTCTGTATTTACAACTGTGTGCAAAGCCCAATCATTTTCTTACATCCTTCCAAACCTGAAGATAATCTAATATTAGAATATAGAATAACACAGTTGAGAGGGATCTTGGATGTCTTCTAGTCCAACCCCCTGCTTAAACCCGACATCACTTCAGACAAATGGTTATCCAACATCTTTTTTAAAACTTCCAGTGTTGGAGCATTCACACCTTCTGGAGGGAAGTTGTTCCACTGATTAATTGTTCTATCAGGAAATTTCTCCTTAGTTCTAAGTTGCTTCTCTCCCTGATTAGTTTCCACATATTGCTTCTTGTCCTGCCTTCAGGGGCTTTGGAAAATAGGTTGACCTATTCTTTGGGGCAGCCCCTGAGATATCGGAACACTGTTATCATATCACCCCCTAGTCCTTCTTTTCATCAAACTAGACATGCCCAGTTCCAGCAACCGTTCTTTATAAGTTTTAGCCTCCAGTTCCCTAATCATCTTCGTTGCTCTTCTCTGCACTTGAGTCTCAACATATTTTTTACATCGTGGCAATCAAAACTGGATGCAGTATTCCAAGTGTGGCCTTAACAAGGCATTATAAAGTGGTATTAACACTTCATGTGATCTTGATTCTATCCCTCTGTTAATGCAGCCTAGAACTGTGTTGGGTTTTTTTGGCAGCTGCATCATACTGCTGGCTCATATTTAAATGGTTGTCCACTAGTACTGCGAGATCCCTCTCACAGTTATTACTATTGAGCAAGTTACCACTATACACTTTGGTTTTTCTTGCCTAAATGTAGAACCTTACTTTTTTCACCATTGAATTTCATTTTGTTAGATAGCTCCCAATATTCAAGCCCGTCAAGATTCTTCTCTATCTTCTGGAGTGTTGGCTATTCCTGCCAGCTTAGTGTTATCTGCAAATTTGATTAGAAATATTCCATGTGGAATGGGTGCAATATATCCCTCCTTCATTTGAAAATCTCTGAATGTCATTGTTCTGACCTAACTCCCAAACGTGCTCTATTTAATTAAATGTTCTCTTTATTAGGGATGCCAGTCAAGAGTCCAACCAAGTCCATCTGACCAGAAGATGAATAGTTGTCTACCACATCTATTCATCTCCACCCCCTGCCTTTTATCCCCAGTGTTGTGTCCGCGAAATGATGCCAGGAGTCGGTGACTTTAGTGCAAAGCTCTTTATTAAGAAGTTGGAACCGAACTGGCGAAAGGAAAAAAGCCCGCGGCTTTTATTTCTTTCGCCACGGCGGCCGCGGCCAATGGCACCACTTTGAATCTCCCGCGATTCGAATGGACCAATCGCGGGAGATTCCTAGCGAGCCAATCGGCGCGGCTCACCTGACCAATCAGAGAGCCCCGCGCTTTGGCCAATCAAAGCGCAGGGATCTCGAGTATGTTAATTAAGGACAGAACACCCAGAGCTAGGATAGAGCTTTGCTCTTTTGTCCCAAGGATTGGCTCATAGATTTCCACTGCTCTCCTCTCCTCTCTTCTGCGCATCCACACATCAGGCACTGGACCCAGCTGTTCCTCCTTTTTCTCATCAGCCACCTCCGGACCTGGGGGCTGTTAACTCTCCATCTGAGGACTGACAGATGGCCTAGGCTCCGCATATCTCTCTCACTCTCTCTCTCTCTCTCTCTCTCTCCAACGAGCCACAACCATCATCCATAGATTTTTTTTAATGTGCTTTTAAAATTATTTTTTTCCAGTTTTCTATTTAACATGCAGAATTTCCAAGTTTATACTGCTTGTGCCTCTCTGATATTTCAAGTTAAATCACAAAGAACTTTCATCTGATTTTTTTCCCCCTTTGGTTGTTGTTTTTTAAATGGTAATTAGGGAAGCTGCAACTGAGTGGGTGTCGATACCAAGGGTGTACTGTGACTCTCCTATTTATTTCGGTCTTATTTTTAATTAAACATGTCAAATGCATATTAATAAAAATGTGTGCCTCAAGGAGTCGGAGCAGAGAGTAAATTAGCAGGTCATTTATGTTAATAATTTTGATATTAACTAGAATAAGCAATTATGCTTGTTATAATAATGGTGGGTAGAATTAAAAAAAAAAAACCCCTCTGAAAAGACCAGCTGAAGCAAAGAACATGCCCACTATTACAAGAGCCAGCATTCTCTATAGTCCTGTTGGAAGAAATATCCTTCTGGGTTCAGTTCCAAGTGGGGAAGAAAGACACTGGAAACATGGTGACTGCTTGGAAAGATGGTTTAATGGTGGACAGGTTCACATGTCTTGGGTGAAGAAAGAAGGAAAGCAAGAAGGAGGGCTGATATGCTGAGAGGGCCTGGTTTTATACCCTCTGTTGGGATTTGAATTTGAACTTGTATTCTGATTGGCTGTCAGACTCCCATGGGGCCATGCAGGGGCAACTCTATAGGATGTCCTGAGTCCCAGGCTTGGTTGAGCCTTGTTGGATGATGATGTAATGAAAGGGGCTTTGGGCAATTCCTATTATGTCTCTACCCGGAGTAGATCTTTGTAAAGTAAAATAGACGGGCCCAGACCAGAATAATGTCCCATTAGCAAAGGTGTGGGGGCTGAGTTTCTGCTTCTGAGGTGAGTTTCTGCTTCTGAGTTTCTACTCTTTTTAGGGAAAATATTCTGCCTTTTTAGTATATCCTAAAATATTTCATTTTCCTAAGAAAGAGGTGGGTTTTAACTTCCAACAGTCCCAGAGGTGTTTTTTTTTCAAGAGGAATTTCGGGGGGGGTTTCTTTGAAGATATTTCACTTCTCATCAGTGGTGTTATTCAAAATTGTTTACTACCGGTTCTGTGGGCGTGGATTGGTGGGCGTGGCAGGGGAAGGATACTGTAAAATATCCATTCCTTTCCCACTCCAGGGGAAGGATACTGCAAAATCTCCATTCCCTCCCCACCCCACTAACCTGCTTTCCAGCTCTGTTCTCCTGTGCAGGGCAACAAAGGAAGACTCAGCCAATCAGCTGGGACTCGGGAGGCAGAGAATAGATGGGGGTGGGGCCAGTCAGAGGTGGTATTTGCGGGTTCTCTGAACTACTCAAAATTTCCGCTACTGGTTCTCCAGAACTGGTCAGAACCAGGGGTGGGATTCAACCAGTGTTACTACCAGTTCGGTCAGAGTGCGTTTGGCCACCTGGAGAGCTGACAAGCACTGCGCGTGGGTGCGCAGCATTTGAAAATCTTCTTCTTCTCTGATTTTTCAACCTCAGCTATGCCGCGTAAAGCAGATGAGGTTGAAAAAGCAGGAAATAAAGGATAGCCAAGAGCCTGGGCAGGCGGGTAGGCCAAACAGATGACCAAAAGGTCATCGCACCAAATGAGTTCCGTATCTGCTGCTCTTGAGAGCTATCGGTTCTATAGAACCGGTCTAAACCGGTAGCATCTCACTCCTGGTCAGAACCTGCTGACCATCCAAAAAGCTTCTTCAACTCTAAAGCTTCTTGGATGAAAAGTAAAACTTCTTCAAAGAAAAACAATGAAAGTCCAGCTGCCTCTTGAAAAAGCTCCTTTGGGACAACCTGCATGACTGAGATTCTCCATAGACATTTACATTCTCTATAGCATTCTTTCTTATTGCAACTTTTTGATTAATTCTGGCATCTACTTATCAGGATTTTCTCCAGGTTTAATAGTCTTTCTCTCACCTCCCGTAACCTTTGTCATTAGAGTGTTATTAAAAAGTCTGCTCACCTCCAAGAGATGTCAGTGAATGACATTTTCTAAAATTCTGAGAAACAAGCCATGACAGAAACAAGTAGGCAGGTACTTCTTTCTTTAAAATGTCTTTCCGTTTATTCTTGCTCACTTCTAGATCTACACTGTAAGTTTTTTTTCTGCATTTCTTCCCTTACCAATAGGAATTGGTAAGCAACAAACTTTTCTGCTTAAGAAAGAGGTGGGGAAGAGGAGGAGGAGGAAGGAGGAGGAGGAAGAGGAGAACAAGAACAAGAAGGAGAGACAGTAAGAATCTAGGAATGAAATAGCAAGCAAAACGTGAATTGTGACACATTATAAAACAGAGTCCCCCCCAAAAAATCAATTGGTAAACAGACTTTTTCAGCACAGCAGTCTTTGCAAATTAATGGTAATTGAAAAGGATTGATTTATTTGAGGCAGCCTCTGTGAGAAACAGATTCATTTGGGGATTTAATTGATGTAGGCTAGTTTGAATGAAAAATGGTTGTCTTTTTGGGGGGAGGGGAGTGTGTTGTCAAACCCAAAATCATGATCATGATTTCCAAATGTGCATATTATAAGGCATTTTGTATTTTTGTGGCCTTTTGCCCAATCTCTTTAATTGTCTCACATTTCTCCTCCTGAATTAACTAATAGGTGGGTTTATGTGACAATAATCCTTTGACAAGGTACTCTGTAGTTTGAATAAAAACCAAGTTCCAACTTATCCCGTTAATGGGTTCCACAGTAGGTTAGGTTTTAAGTTTTGGTTAATCCAATTTATTCCTTTTATAAGTAACTCAAGGCAGCAAACACACATAATTCTATTCCTATTTTACCCACAATAACAACCAGGGGTGGGATTCAAAAATCCCAACAACTGGTTCTCTTGCCTGGTTGCTGGGTGGGCATGGCCATGGTGGGCATGGCCTACTGGAACTTTCATGAGGGCTGTCTTTCACCTTCCCCAGAGTCCTGAGGCTTCCCTCGGGCCTCTGGGAGGGTGAAAATGGCCTCCCCCAAGGTCTGGAGGCCCTCCAGAAGCCAGAAACAGGCCATTTCCGGACTCCCAGAACTTCCAGGAAGGCCATTTTTTGCCTTCCCAGAACCTCCACATGGATCCTGCACTTACCTGCATCCAAATGGGCTGTGTGGAGACTCCTGGGAGAATCAGGGTGGGGTGGGCGAGGCCAGACGGTCAGCTCAACTACTGGTTCGGCAAACCAGATGTAAATTTAACATCCGTTCATCTGAATCGGCATGAACTGGCTGAATCCCACCCCTGACCTTTTGAAGTGAGTTGGGCTGGCAGTGTATGATTAACCCAAATTCAGCCAGCCAACCTTCATGTCTTAACACAGGATTCTAACTCTGGGCTTTTATAGACTTTTGACAATATTCCTGAAGTTTAATGATCTTTTCTAACCAAGTAATGAAATTAATTTATAACCGATACTTCCAAACAGCAAACATAGGAAATAAAAAAAATCCCAGTTGAATTATAGCCATACTGAGATTGCATGAAAGAGAACAATATTTATAATCTGGTTGCTTGGCAGTGTCTGCATGTCACGGAAATATTTTAGATCTCTTCTACAGTTACCACATGCGGTTTTTAAGTGTAATTGCTGAATATTTGTCAACACACTAAGACAGGTTTTGACAGGTTAAGCCAAGGAAAGCAATAAAATTAATTTAGGAAGTGAAAATAAGATTTGCCTCTGCTTTTATTTGTTGCTGGAGGCATTACAGCTTTTTTCAAGTGTGGTCACCGTTAGAAATGTAGGTGGTCAGACATATTTGTGATAAGTGAGTTAGACAAATATACCAAGGTTTTGAATGCCAGTTCAGACAAGCTGCTAGGCAAGGAGAACCTAATTCTAGATAGCGGTGCCTAAGACTTGGTTGTAAATAAAGTGAAGAATAAATGAAACCCTGACCCGCCCTTTTCATAATTAGATATTAATGTTTCCATTCAAGTAATGATCAGGTTCATATTACATTCAGGAACCCAAAGGTACTTTTTCAGAAAGCAATTGGACTTTCTGGTTTTCCTTTGAAGACGTTTTGCTTCTCATCCAAGAAACTTCTTCAGCTCTGACAAGACAGTAGGGAATGGCAGGATTGATATTCCCTGCAGACAGCTGGTCATTTGCATCTTTTTAGAAGCTCATGCAAGCACTTGGAGGTTTATCTGCGTCCTCAGGGTCACCTGAGTAGTGTTAATGGTTCCTGTAGTCTGCAGTCCCTCCAGAAATCTGTTCCTACTCCCACACCATTCAATGGATGTTCATCCCAGGTTGCATCACTAAAAGTCTGTAGACATTCTCAATCATCCAGGTCATGGTTGTCCCAAAGGTGCTTTTTCATGAGATAACTGGACTTTCTTATTTTTGCCTCTTGCGGCAAGAAAGCAGAAAAATTTCAATCAGTTTATGGTTTTTTGCCAACAGAAACCTTATCACTGATCGCACCTCACAACTCGTGGGATTTTCAATTGCAGCACACATTTCAAACGTTTGCTGTGAAATAACGGGCAATGATACGAACCTCCCACTAGCACGACTAGATGCAGACTGAGCGGCGGATGCACAAACCAAAGATGGCCACGCTAGCTCCGCCCCTTCTTGCTACAGACAAAAACGAAATCTATTTTGTGGATAGCCCTCGTAGTATTCCAGGTGTGGTCTTACTAAAGATTTATAAAACGGTATTAATACTTCACATGGTTTTGATTCTGTGCCTCTGTTTATACAACCAAGGATTGTATTGATTCACAGTGCTAGCAAAGTTTTATTTTTTGTTTTATTACTTGCATTCTTTGTGTGTATATGTGTATATTTCACTGTTATAAGGCAGTAGTTTAAATGAAAAAAATATTTTATGTATTTATTCAAAAGTGCGCTACAAATAAAATTTTAGAAACAGGAAAAGTTGTAAATCAAGCTTTATGTTAGAGTTGAGTCAAAATTAATTTTCCACAAAGTTACATCCCATGTTTATAAAGTGTTCTTTACATTTGGCAACAGATGTTACACAAGCATTTTCAATGTTTTCACTAAACAGCAAGTAATACCATAACATAAATACAATATTGCAAGAAGTTATTAACATTTCTGCAATCTGGCAGCAAGTTTGCCATCTTATTCTCACACCACCACCACTAAATGAAATTACATTTCTACACACCAATTCAAGGACTTATGGATGTTCTTAATATCCTAAATTCATTGTTCCAAATGTGCCGTTTAATCCTGCTTGAAGGATGGTAATCTGTAAACCAATATAGTAGTAATAACGTTAACAAACGCCATTGGTAAGGAAAATAGTTGGGTGTGGAATGGTGCAACTATACCTGATGGTTGAAGAAGACAAAAGGACATTGGAAGAATGAATATCTGAAGGATGGTGAAGAAAGTTACATTGAAGCTAAAATACCATGAAAGTTTACTGAGTGCCGGAAAGACCAAAATGGACTGCAAGATAGACCAAATAAAGAACAGAAATGAGACGTTACAAGGCAAAAAATTACATGGCCAAGAGATAAAAATAAAATAAATAGCAAGCAAGGAGGATAATAAGACTTGCCAAGAGCAGGAAAGTTGAAGAAAGAAAGAGAAGGGCTAATTTTCCCTGTCCAAGACAAAGCCTTAAGAACAACTCATACAAAGGCAGAATTTAGAAGATGGCAACAGACAGATAGAATAACAAGAGTTTGAAGGGACCTTGGAGGTCTTCGAGTCCAACCCTCCCCCTGCTTAAGCTGGAAACTCTATACAATTTCAGACAAATGGTTGTCCAATCTCTTCTTTAAAAGTTTCAGTGTTGGACCATTCAGTGTTGGACAACTTCTGGAGACAAGTTATTTCACTGATAAATTGTTCTAACTGTCAGGAAATTTCTCATTAGTTCTAAATTGCTTCTCTCCTCAATTAGTTTCCATCCATTGCTTCTTGTCCTGTCTTCAGGTGCTTTGGAGAATAACTTGACTCCCTCTTCTTTGTGGCAATGTCTGAGATATTGGAATACTGCTATCATGCCACCCCTCCTAGTCCTTCTTTTCATTACATACCCAGTTCCGGTAACCATTCTTTATATGTTTTAGCCTCCAGTCTCCTAATCATTTTTTTTGCTCTTCTCTGCAGCAAATGTGAAGAAACAGTGGGCCACCTTATTAGCTGCTACAAGAAGATTGCACAGATAACAACACGACAAAGTAGCAACAGTGGTGCATCAGAATATGTGCAAGAAAATACCATTTGCTTGCAAGCAAAAGCTGACGGCACCACAAATAAGATAACTGTGGCAAAAGAAAGCAAAGGTCCCTTGGGTGAAATCCCCAAACAATTGGAACATCTCTTGAACACTGGTGGCATTGAGAAAATTGTCATCAGTCAACAGCAAAAGGCAGCTTTACTTGAAACAGCTTATATCCTGTGGCAATAACTTTTAACACCATGAAATAATAATATCTGCCTACCCCAAATCCTTGGGAAGAACTCAATAGGTAGATAAAACTGGCCTCCTTTTATTATCTGGCACACTGGGACTATATGGTATATAAGAGAATACATTTATCAAAAATAAGTAAGCAAATTAGCATATAAAAATGCATAGAGCTACAGTGGAGCAGTGGTTAAAATGCAGTATTGCAGGCTACTTCTGCTGACTGCCGGCTGCCTGCAATTTGGCAGTTCAAATCTCACCAGGCTCAAGGTTGACTCAGCCTCCCATCCTTCCTAAGTTGGTTAAATGAGGACCCAGGTGGTTGGGGGCAAGAGGCTGACTCTGTAAGAGAGGGCTGTAAAGCACCGTGAAGCAGTATATAAGTCTAATTGCTATTGGTATTGATTTATGCTACCTTAGGCGCTAAGAATATGAGTATATAGGTTACTAATGTTACAACAAAAACTGTGTTATTTTACTGTTTTTTTCTTACTCTGCTTAAATCAGCTTCATAGAAAGGGGAAGAAATGTTCTCTTTTTTCTTGTTTTCTCTGAGCGAGGAAAATTTGATACCACTCTTGCAAACAAATACGGAGTACTTATTTGCAGGTTACTTGTGCTAATGTAATTGTTTATCTAGCACCACCCCAAGGTTTTCTGACCTTTTTGGGTTCAACAAAATGCGAAGGAAAAAAGATCATGAGAAAATCTCTCCTAAAAGATTTTTGAAATACTTTCTGAAAGATTCAGAAACTGCAAGATTGGGAAAAACCTAAAGATTATGTAAAGCTTATATAAAGTGTGTGCGTATATATACACAGCTCATAAATAGATGATAGATAGATAGATAGATAGATAGATAGATAGATAGATAGATAGATAGATAGATAGATAGATGAGATATATGTATGTCAATCCAAGACAGTCAAAAAGAAAATATTGGTCTACAGGTACATAAATTTACTCCTGGACACAGATATTTCTGATTCTCAGTTGTTCATACTAGAACTAAAATATTCTAAGCAATGTTGCTAAAAGTATTTTAAACAGTTTAGGAGTTGTGTCCTGTGCTCCAGCACTGATAAGATAGATAGATAGATAGATAGATAGATAGATAGATAGATAGATAGATAGATAGATAGATAGATAGATAGGCAGGCAGGCAGGCAGGCAGGCAGGCAGGCAGGCAGGCAGGCAGGCAGGCAGGCAGGCAGGCAGGCAGGCAGGCAGGCATTGAAATATAAAGTAGATCCCACAATAATAAACTCTGTCCACTCTTGATGCATTACTCTTTGTTAGTAAATGTGCAAGTAAGTAATGATGCTATCTGATTGCAAGATGCAAACTGTATTGCATTAAATCCATGCCGTAATGCATTTGTATTTCCATACATGACATCTTTATTCAAAGATGCATCAAATCAATTTTCCTTCCATCTTGTTTGTGCTTTAGTGGGAAGTGGGTGAGGGAAAGGCTTAGGCTATTTGTCAAATTCAGTTTCCACCTGAGTTGACACCCAAGTGCAAGGAATTATTCATGCATTAGTCATTTAAAGCAACATCTTGAATCCCAAATATGACGAGGATTTATATCTAAACACTCTGATTTCTCTTTATATTTATGCAGCCATTTTCTTGGCAGAATGGCAATATCCATCTTTCATGAGCTGCGCCCTTAAACAAGTTGCGTGCTGTAGATCCTGAGAGTATATATTCTACATTACCTCTGCATATTGAGGTAATTTGTTAGCATAGCCCATATTCTAGCCATTACAATTACTGGCCAGAAATGCCAATGCACACAAATAGAGGCTGTTCATTTGGTAGGTATTATTTAATTCTCAAATTTATACTCCCTCTTGGCCAACATTTCCAAAGGTTCCATTTCTCCTCCCACCAGCTCTCTCTGTGTCTGGGCTAATCATTCTCAGAAACTCAGGGGCACCTGAATTAATTTCAAGATTGATGCCACTTGGAGTCATAATTTGGTTTGCTTGGTTGCAACCAAAACCTAACTTGGATTTGATCAATTTTGTTGGAATTCTTTAATATAGAGGGAAAGTTATTATTTTCTCCCTCCCTCCCTCCCTCCCTCCCTCCCCATCTCTCTCCCCCTCTCTCTGTCTCTGTCTCTGTGTGTGTGTGTGTGTGTGTGTGTGTGTGTGTGATGCGTGCATGCCTTGAGTTTTTGATGGAAAGGCAGAGATATATCCAACCAACAAACATGCATTAATTGGAAGCTAGGTAGCTTCTTCTTCATCAGCTTTCACAATGGTGCATCCAAATACTCCATTAGTAGCTTCTGGACAGGAGCAAAACAGCTGCCAAAGCAGCAACTGGCTGAGGAACAACTGAGAAGGTTGCCAGCATCTAAAAAGATGTGTACTGTCAGACAACCCACAAATAAAGAGACATTTTCTGACAGTGAGAACAATCACAGAGAGGAAGGAGTCAAGCTATTTTCCAAGGTATCTGAAGGCCGGACAAGGAATAATGGATGGAAACTGATCAAGGAGAGATTCAACTTAGAAATAAGGAGAAATTTGCTGACAGTGAGAACAGAATAGAAGTTGCCTTTAGAAGTTGTGGGAGCTTCAGCATTGGAGGCTTTCAAGGAGAGACTGGATTGCCATCTGTCAGAAATAGTGTAAGCATCTATTCGCTAGAACTGGTTGTTAACATTCTAAACAGTTCAGAGAACCAGTTGTTAAAAGAAATTCCTGGCCTAATCCTGTAAGGAAGGCAGGAAGGAAACATTCTGGTGTTGCTTACAGAAACTGCCTCTCCGTTAACCCTTATTACATTCTTGGCAGGACTAGACTTCCTGTCTCTGGAACTTCTCTGGAGTTTTTTTCCCCTCCTTTGCTGGTACTTTGCTTATGTGGAGTGACCATTCAAAGTTACAATGGCACTGAAAAAAGTGACTTATGACCATTTTTCACACTTACGACTGCATTCTCACAGTCATGTGAGGCCAGGCGAGGAGACGCGTGCCTTGATGTGAGTGATGTTGAGTTGGCCACACCCAGCCAGTCACTTGACCACCAAGCCACATCCACCCAGTCACATGAGCACAAAGCCACACTACCAACTAAGCCATGCCCACAGAACCGGTTGTTAAAAAAATTGAATCCCACCCCTGGGTGTAAGACTAGAAGACCTACAAGGTCCCTTCCAACTCTGTTATTCTGACTCTAAGATAGGCCAAGTCAACAAACAGATGGGTCAGAGCTTTGAAGCATGCTACTTTATTATTCTACAGTGTAATAACAGAATATTGAAAGTGTATCAGACCTTCTGCCTCTCCCAAAATCAGTCAGTTACTCTGATTTTTCCTCCTCTACATTTTTTTTATCTCACATTGTGTTGCTGTTTTTCCTTCCTTAATGCTTCATTCCTTGATTCCCCAATATCATTTCTACATTTTTATAACAACATTTTTCACCTGGGTGTGCTCTCAAGCAATGGATCTATATTTTTTATTGCAACTTGGGAGCCCACTCAATCACTAACCAAGAATCAAAATATCATCTCTAGACTCAAATGTGCTGCCTTAAAGGTGAAGGTTCCCCTCTCACATACATGTTAGTTGTTTCCGGCTCTCGGGGACAGTGCTCATCTTCGTTACAAAGCCAAAAAGCCGGCGCTGTCTGAAGACATCTCCATGGTCATGTGGCCGGCATGACTAAATGCCAAAAGCACACAGAACGCTGTTACCTTCCCACCAAAGTGATCCCTATTTTTCTGCTTGCATTTTTACATGCTTTCGATCTGCTAGGTTGGCAGAAGCTGGGACAAGGAACGGGAGCTCACTCAGTTACACGGCGCTAGGGATACGAACGGCTGAACCGTCAACCTTTCTGATTGACAAGGTCAGCATCTTAGCCACTGAGCGTCCTCTGCCTTACCCCCTCCTCAAATTCCCTTTCCAAAATGGTGCTGACTGACCCTGGAATGCGTTTTATTGTTTCTTCGTGTGGACTAGTGCCTTTTAAATAACAATTAATGAAGTTTCTTCATCAAGTTCAGGACGAATGTTCCATCCCAGTGACTTTGGTTTTAGTAAAGATATGCTTATAAAACTAGCTATTACTGAATAGAAGCAATTTATCCTTTTTGTTCCATTATGCAAATGTCTTTTCAAAAGTGAGCCTAATGCGTAGTTTATATTGAGGAATATGTCTGCATGAAGTTCCTCAAGAAAGATTTGAATCTTTATAATTAGGAAGGGCAAATATATTAATTACAATAAAAGGATAATTTTCTAATCTCCTGCAATGCAAATTAGTTTATAATTTTTTAATCATTTACTTCAGAACTGACAGAACAATGAAACCCTTGTTCGCTGGCAAAGGAGCCTTCATTGCACATTATCTTAAAGCAAGAATTCATTGGTGGCAGAAGACTATAAATACATATGAATTAGTTCAGGCCATGGACATGCTACAAAACCAGTCAATACAAAAAAGTTTGAGTTTTTACACATCAGACTCAATTCCAATCCGTTAGGGTTTTGTTTTTGTTTTTTTGGATTTTGAGTTGAATTTATCTTACTGTTTTCTAGATCAGCAGCCTTCAACCTTTAGGGCATCACGGACCGGTTCGGTGGAGAGAGGTTTTATTATGGACCAGATGAAGCTGTTCTGACCCAAGCTCAGTAGAACCAAGAAACAGACTCCTTCTCCCCCACAAAACCCTCACTTTATTTAATAACTGTGAATTCATGGCATTCACACACAGGAAAGTCCTGGCAGTAACCCTTCCAAGGGTTAATTGCAAGAACAGAACTTATCAGTCCTTGGATAGTTGCCAGGCTGAGAACTTCCAGTCACAAAGCTGTAAACTCAATACCTGGCAAGGAGTCTCTCTGAGGCACAAACCACGAAAAGCAAATCCTACGAAAGAAATATGAACTATTGTCTTCTGTAACCACCACTCCCCTTTTGCTTCTATTTATTCTCTAGGGAGGGCCCATGTGTACCTTTCTTCCTGAGTCAGCCCCTGTTTCTCAGTTCTTCTCCTCTCTTGACAGCTCTGTGTATACGTGCATCTGGAACAGGCACCAGCTGTTCTTCTTCCGCACTTTTCTCCAACTGCAACACTTTTCTCCAACACTTTTCTCCAACTCTGAAGGCAGCTGTTAAGACAAAAGGGGTGACTCAGGAGTAAGGCTTGGAGGTGATTGCCCCTCCCATAAGATATAAAGGAAGTGCAAAGGGACAGGAAGCAATGTTTTTTGCTCTGTTCAGATTAAAGCTTGAAATTCTGTGTGGACCTTGTACTTCATTTGGCTTTTTACAGTTAATTTGGCACTTCAGTTGTTGGCTCAATTCAAAGGAGATAAAGGTGGGTGCTTATCTTGAGGGACTGTTTGAGACTCATTACAGGTTGGGAATGAGCATAAGTCCCAGCTGTTGAATAAAAGAGAGTTATTTAGGCTAAGCGTGTGCTTAATTACGGTCTCAGAAGTTTTGGTTAGAACAGACTGGTTTTATTGTTGTTGCAAGCCACCTAGAATTGCTTAAGATAGCAATCATATAAATCTTTTAAATTAATAAATAAGCACATTTGTAGTTGCATTTAGATTTGGAGTTTTAACTATGAATTCTACGACTAACCACTTTTTCCCCTGAGCTTAATCCGACATTTTAGCAAATTTCAAGGCCTTTTTTTAAAAGTTTATATATTTTAAAGTAGGATCAAAGTTTGTTTGGGAGGGTTTTTTTAAATCAAGGAACACATCTTCTGCTTGTTGATATGATTATATCATAACCAATGAAACAGTGTTACATTTTGGTGCAGGATTAAATATCCTGCACCAAATTCTTTGTTATTACTACTGGGTTCCTTCTTCATATTTTCTGTTCTTTCTGATAAACTTATTTCTGCTGAGGTTTCTGATAGATCATGTGCGCTTCTGAATGGTTTCTTTGGTGTCCAATAAAAGTTCTGTTACCACTCTTTGTCGACCAGCCAAATAATATATTTTCATTTGTTGCCAACAGGTTAATTATCCCTGCTCTGGATTATTTGATGCTTTCTTTCATATAAATAGTGATTTTCAAGTCTAATATTTTTTAGTGGAGGCTTAGCTTGTCAGCTAATATATTCACAACGTTTGAAAACATATATCCTTTGGAGGCCAAGTTGTCAACAATACCTTGGCTTAGTCTTCAAAACATTTACCGAATTCTTATTTACAAACAAAATTAGATTTCAGTTGTAGTGGAGTATGTATGTAATACACGATCTAAAAGGAATAAATAAAGGTGTAATTTACTCTATTTGATATTCACTGGCTTATGAACAGATGGGTAAACCCAGTCATACCATGCAGGTAATGGCATTCTGAAACATAAATATGCAAATCTTTATAATTATCCTGTTAGTGCTATGTATCTCATCACAAATAATTAAAAACACAGGGCCATGTGGATTTGGGTTGTAAAAACAGGGCACATATGAATGATTACACTATCCCTATTCTCCCAGCAATAGATTAAAACTATGCATTTTAAAAGCCATCTGCTTTGTATGTATGAGACACCTGTTATGAAATCGACAGAAAATAAGAGTGTAAAATCTGGGATACGTGTTCTCCTCAGAACATGATTCGATATTTAAATTACACAATTCAGTAGGATAAGGGGTATCTTGATAAACAGGCAAGTGGGGATTTCCCCACAAAGTTGATATTTGGTAGGTGACAGGTTTTGTCTAACGCTCATGGAACAAAACAATTTTTGTATCAGCCTGAGTAGTCAAGTAATGGATCAGGGATAGCAGATGTTCGTTTTTTCCTCACAGCATATATGAGATTGTTTAACTTGTTCTGCTTGTTAAAAATGGGCTCCTCCAAATGACAATAGGGATAAGATTTGATTCAAGTCCAGAAATTTCCTGAGTTAGAACAATTAACCAGTGGAACAACCTGCCTCCAGAAGTTGTGAATGCTCCACTGCTGTAAGTTTTTAAGAGATTGGATAAGCATTTGTCTGAAATGGTATCGGGTTTCCTGCCAATGCAGGGGGTTGAACTAGAAGACCTTCAATGTCCCTTCTGTTCTGACCTAGGCTTCCCAAAAGCATGAAGTCGACTCTCGTCCCAATAAGCCCCCTTTTATTTAGTTTAAAGTGAATTCCTCTCCAGCAAAGTCCTGGCCAATAGTCTTTCAAGAGATTTCTCAACTACAGGCTGAAGATCTACCAGGCTGGTATCTTCCAAACGCCACTCTGCAGCAAACAATAGTTGGCAAGGAATCAGGAACAGATCTTGACCCTAATGAATTGAACTAATTATCTCCTGCAAACACCATTCCCCTTTCCCTCTATTCTCATTCACCATCCACATGTGGCTTTACTCCTGAGTTGACCCTTGTTCCTTAGCTGTTCCCTTCTCCTGGCAGGTCTGCGCATGAGCATACTGGGAAGAGGCTCCAGCTGTTCTTCGGCCCCACTGATCTCCGACTCTGAAGGCAGCTGTTAACTGTCAGACGGCCCTGGCCCCCATCTCTGCCTCTGATGCAGAGCACTTGTCAGAGCTTTCCCCAGACTCCAGGACTGGCCCAGGTTCCTCCCAACCACCTCACTATCTGAATCTTCTGCCAGCTCTGCTGGCTGCTGACGGGCCACAAACACCTTCCAACTCCATTATTCTATTCTGTTCTTTCTTCTAGTACCATATTTAGCACTGAACCTATATCAAAATGAGGTATTATTAAAAACAGATATTCTTTCAAAGTCTATTTTTGTGTAAATAACTTTATATATACACTTTTTTTTTTCCTGGATCAAAAACAACTGGTAAATATTCCTTTAGCCAGTTAATTTTATGACTTGCTCTTTTGCATATACTGTACAACATTTTGCATATCCAAATTTTCTATGACTACCTTTTCTTTTTATTAACATATTGAATCCTTTGCTTCAAGGTGGTGTCTGGGCAACTGAATGGAGTTGAGAGTTTATTGGCCGGATGCCCTTCCTGACACCTACATGGAGTTCACAGCAGATATTTTCTCTTTGCATCCTGATAAGAGAAAGCTCTGCTGCTGCCTTGGAACTTTCAACCTTTCGAATGAGAAAAGAGTGTCTTCATCTCTTGGCCAGCATGCTACTTTTCTATGATTCTATATTTCTCTATAAGAAAAGCTGCAGTGCTTGAGGTCTTTTTAACAGATGACTAACTGATATGACATAACTTTATTCCAGGTATGTAATTTACTGCCACAAATTGAGAGGGAGATAAGGTACAAATAGACCTGTTTGTGGAAGATTAATAGCCAAGATAGAAATGAAGGAAAGAAAATACAATATTGCTGATATCAGTTGCTCTATGACAATTGAAAAAGGATGCCCTGAATCTGAAAAATGAACATGCGAAACATTGTGATTCAATAGCCAAAGAATTTTGAGTGCAATATAAAACTTCCACAATAGGAAAACATGGATTAATGGATTGAAATTTACACTGAGCTATGACCTTTTACAAAATAATGCATTGTTGGTACCCAATGCCTGAAAAATTGTCAAAGATATATAAAGCTGTTTCAGATGTGTGTTGGAAATTTTTATCATCTTGGATGGAATTGTAATAACACAAAAAAATATTGGGGCCAGATTTATGATTTAATGCAGAAGAGATGGCTATCATATAGACTAAAAAAAGGGAAAGAAAAGAGATTGATATACCAGCTAATAGATGGAAAGGGGGATATACAACAGGAGATAGAACAGAAAAAAGAAATTGCCCATAAGTATTTTGAAGAGTTATATAAAAAGGAAAAAGTTAACGAAGATAGAATAAGAAACTATTTAGATGAAGTGAAGGATAAAGCAATTGGGGAAGAAATGGAAAACTTATTAAACAAAGACATTACTTGGTTTGAATTGAAATCAGCAATAGAGAACCAGAAAAACAATAAATTCCCAGGACCAGATGGGATTCCAGGGGAGCTGTACAAGGCAATAGCAGAACAAATAAGACCTCTTATGGTGGAAGTTTTTAATGACGTCTTATTGGCAGCCAGGATGTCGGACTCATGGAGGGAGGCATTGATTTCGCTGATCCCGAAGGAGGATTCAGATCCCCGATATATACATAATTATAGGCCGATTTCACTGTTACAAACTGATTACAAAATATTCACTTCTATTATAACAAGTAGACTAAAAAGAATGTTAAATGAACATATATATGAAGATCAAAATGGATTTCTCCCGACCAGACAAATCAGGAACAACTTAAGAATAGTACTAGATGTCTTAGAATTTTACGAAGCCCACCCTGAAAAATAAATTGCACTTATGTTTTTAGATGCAGAGAAGGCCTTTGATAATTTAAATTGGCAATTTTTAATCCAAAAAATTTATAATATGAATTTAGGCACCAAATTTGAAAATATTATAACAACCATTTATGATACACAACAGGCTAATATTATAATAAACAGGGAATATACCCGCCCAATAAAAATAAAAAAAGGAGTCCAACAGGGCTGCCCTCTCTCACCCCTGCTCTTCATATTATCATTAGAAGCACTACTAATGCGAATTAGACAGAACCCATACATAAAAGGATTAAAGGTTAAGAAAGGAGAATATAAGTTGCAAGCGTGTGCGGATGATATGATTTTTTTCATTGAGGAACCAATAGAAAGAGGACAAAAATTGATGAATGAATTAGAACAATTTGGAGCAGTAGCAGGACTTAAAATTAGTAAGAAGAAAACAAAATTAATGACTAAAAATTTAACAGAAAAACAAAATAGAACTAGAAGAAGTTATGGGAATTCAAATGATGAAAGTTAAATATTTAGGAATATGGTTGACAGCACATTGTAAGACACTTAAGGAAAATAATTATGATAAATTGATGCAACAGCTAAAGAAGGATTTAGAAACATGGGGCAAGCTGCAACTTTCATTTGATAGGCAGGATTGCTGCTATTAAAATGAATATTCTTCCAAAATTCCTATATATATTTCAGACGATCCCAATCAAAGTAGACAATTTTTTTTTTTGAAGAACTTAATAAAATAACTGTAAAATTTATCTGGCAAGGGAAAAAACCTAGAATAAATTTAAAGGCAATGCAGGACATGAAGAGCAGGCACTTCCAAATTGGGAGTTGTATTATAGTGCAGCCTCTTTAGTATGGTTGAAGGAATGGGTGAATTTAACCAATAAGAGAATATTATTCTTAGAAGGCCGTGACTTGCAAAGGGGGTGGCATGCTTTTTTATGGGATGTAGGGAAAACTAGCCAGAAATATTTTCAGACACTTAAATCAGAGACTCATTATTAACTAATTGGAAGAAAATACAGAAAAAACACTATTTAAAAATACCAATTTGGATTTCAATAATGGAGGCGATGATTCACCCAAATAATCTGGATATTACTAAAATGATTAAATATAAGGATCTATTGGATACACAAGGAAATTTGAAATCGCAGCAAGAACTTCAAGAGTGGGGACTAAAAATTGATCAGTGGGCATATCTTCAAATTCAAAGTAGATATAAACAGGACAAGATAGAATTTGGAATTAACAATAAACTCCAGCAATTAGATAAAATTTTATTAGGATCAGGCAAAAAAAATATAACAACATTTTATAATTATTTATTAGAAGTGGAATTAGAAGAAATTGTAAAAGGGAACATGATAGCCTGGAGTAGGAATATAGGACGTAGCATCACCATAACAGAATGGGAAAAGGGCTGGGGTAGAAATAATAAAATTACAAAATCGGTAGCATACAAAGAAAACGTCTATAAAATGTTCTATAGATGGCACCGTCCTCCTTCGAGATTAGTGAAGATGCACCCCAATATGAGTCCGAATTGCTTAAAATGCAAAAAAAAGAGGGAATTTTTTTCCATATGTGGTGGTCCTGTACAGAAGTTCAAAAATATTGGCAGAAAATTAGAAATTGGCTGGAAGAAATGACAAGAGAACAGATCAAATTCAAAACAGAGTCCTTTCTGTTAGGGATCTTTGATAGACAAATATCAAAAAAAGTGAAATATATAATATTACACATTTTGACAGTGGCCAGATTGGCTTTTGCACAATGTTGGAAGCAGCCTCATGTTCCATCAGAGATGATCATTCAAAACATTTCAAGTTGTGCAGAAATGGACAAATTAACTTTGGCATTAAAAAATAAAAGACACTTCAATATACTACAACAGCTGGAACTGCTGGTACAAATGGATAGACCAAAAATAGACTTCACACTAAAAGGCAAAAGAGGATCGGATAAATCCATAGTAGTGATACAGATATATGTAAGGATTAGGTGTGTGTATATGGCAATAAAATAAGGATAAAAAAGAGGTCTTACAAACTGTTGAAGATGATAATGTTTTTAATTGTTTTCTATTTTTTTTTCTATTTTCTTCTCCCTTTCTTCTTTTTCTCTCTTTAATTTATGTATATGTTGTTGGTTTGTTTTAATTGTAAAATCAATAAAATTTATTTTTTTAAAAAAAGAAAGAAAATTTGAAACTTTGTTATAATATATGCAGAGCTGTAACCACCAGAGGAGAATGCTGTAATTCCCTAGTCAAGTTTTTGGTTCATAATTAATTTCTCCATTTTCTTCTTTTGTTGTACTTGTGTTTTGGTCTGTGACTGCAAATAAAGTATTATTATTATATAGGTTGATTGTGGCAAAAATCCTATGTACACAAAAATGGAGAGATCAACTTTCACCATAAAAGAATGAATGGAAAAAATGATAAGAGTTGACAGAGATTACAAAATCAACTGTTTTAATCAGAAAAAAGAATACATCATTTTGTTTTGACCTGAAAACTGCTTCTGAGCATTTTGCTTGACAGAAAAAAATGAAATTCTGACGTTGGAATTTTCTAATTAACTAGTTGTTAAGGAAATGGTTAGTACTTACTAGGAATATAAAAGTAAAAAGTTGAGATTGTAAATTTAGTGTGTCACTGTGCTGAAAAAAAGTTGGAAGTCATGCTTTTTTTTTTTTTGGTAACTCTTCCCCCTTATCCCACATTTTCCTTTTCCTTTCTATCATTATCTTCATTGATGTTTCGTAATATGATATTAATAAAAATGTACACATGGCATATATTTATCATGTATATATTCATCTATCATTCTATATTTCGATTTGGTTGCCCTATGGAAGTATTTATTCTGGTTGTGTTTCCTTGTTGCTGTTATTGTTCTATTTTATTCAGTTCTGTTTACAGGCGTTTTCCTTTTTCTTCCTTTTTATTGTTGCGAGCCGTTTAGAGTAGCTGCAGGGAGAGATAGGCGGCAAATAAATTTATAAACAAACATTTTTAAATAATTTAAAGTAATAATTATTAATAATTTGTACATACATATACATACACATACATACGTATACACACACATATATATATAAATCTATATAACACACACACACATATCTGCATCTATACACACGTATATATACACACACATATTATATACACATATACATATATATCTACATCTATATATACACACACTTATACAGACACATGTATATATACATATGCAGAGATATATATTATATACACACATATACATATCTACATCTATATACGTATACATACACACATACACCTATACATACATATATACTATTATACACACACATATACATATATATCTATATATTACACACACACACACGACAGTTTGCATCCCGTTTGTGCATTTCGCAACCTGTCTCCCCCTTCCCTCGTCCTTCGGCTCACATCGCCCCCAATTCCTTACCCACCCCACCCGAGAAACCCCCTCCTTCCCAAAGGAGTTACTACGGAGGAGTAAACTACTCCGGAGCGACGCCTCCGAGGCGGAAACACCTCAGCCGCCCGAGTGACGTCATCCGCGGCTCCTCCACCTCGCCCCTCCACTTCCTCCCCAAAACGACGGTTAAACCGAGCGGCGATTGGTCAACCCGTCTGGCCCAATCCGGACGCCGCCTTCCGAGCTCGCGGCCCCGCGATTGGCCAAGTCCGCGCCGGGAGGGGGCGTGGCCAGAGCGGCGGGAGAATTCGAGCCGGGCGAGGTTGTCCGGACAGGATCTCGGCCGTCGCCGCCGCTGCAATCATGGAGAGGGGTCCCCGCGGGAAGACCCAGCCGCCCCGCAGGCAGGCCGCGGAGGCGCTGGGCTGGGAGGGAAGCAGCAGGGGAGGAGGCGGCAGCAGCAGCAGCAAGAAAGCCAAGTTCGTAAGTATTTGGGGAGGTCGGGGGAGGGTCGCCAGGCGCATGCCCGGGGCAGCCTTTGGGAGCGCGAAGGGGAGGGGGGAGGTTGTAGGAGAAAATTGATTGGCTCCTGGGCGGGGGGTGGGGAGGAGAGGAAGAAGGGGAATTGGGGCCTCTCTGGGTCATGTCATATATGTGGCTACATGCATAATTTTGCATGCATGTCTATGTAGTGTATGTTAGAGGTGGAGACCCTTTCGGAGCTGCTGGTAGTGCTTGCAAAGCTGCCTTTGAGTGGGAAGGGGAATTGTGAATTTCTCTGTGTGATGCAGCTACCTGCATAATTTTGCATTTATGTATTTATTTATGTCAATGCATTGTATACAGTTGGTTATTAGGGTCATAAAGGGGTGAGGGACTTCTTTGGTGAGACATTACAAAGGGGTTGTTCATGGTGGTGATGACATTGTAATTATCTTTTATTGGAAAGGGAGTTAACTGATGCTTGGGAAGGCATGATAAACCATTTGGGGCCATAGTAGGATTTGAGAAGGGGATCTTTGACTTCTTGGGAAAGGCCTGACTGGTTATGAAAGGGAAATTGATGGTTGTGTCTCCAATTTTCTCCCTAGAACAGGGGTGTCAAACTCCTGTTGTCACGGCGGCATCATATGATATATCATGACTTTTTCCCCCTCTGCTAAACCAGGCATGGGAGTTTTACAGCCCTCCCCTGGAATTTCAGGAGATTAGCATAATCAGTGGTACTTTGCTACTCATTGTTAATTGGTTCCAGGAGGAGTGATGAGTACAAAAAATGATGACTAACAAGCACATTTTTTCCATAAAGAATAATGTAATGAATCACAAGGCAGCCAACACTGACAAGTTCTAACTTGTGCATTGAATACCAAACAAATGATGAATACTGGGACAAAATTTTTGCCTCAAAATGCATTGAGAAAAAAAAAAAAGATGAGTTTGATGATCAGTTTGATTACCAATATATCACTGTATTTTGCTTTTCTATTTTCTTTCTTTGAGGTGTACATGAGACCCAGAAATATTCCTGGACATCAGACTATACTGTGGCTCATTTGCAATTCAATTTTTTAAATTGGAAGAATCTCCAAAAAATGCTTGGAGAGTCATGCAGAGGTCAAAGAAGGTCAATATATTTGATAAAGCAAATATTTCGGACACAATACTTTTATAAAATTTACTTATTTTACAAAAAAATCTTAGCAAGATTGTAAAACACAATAAATATTTTCTCAGTGGCTCTTATGATCAAAAAGCTGGCAAATCTTCTAAAGTTGTATCTTCTGTCAAACTATACCTGGAATAAGCCATGACCCATGTTACGCAGCTATATCATGGATTGTCAAGTAGTCATGCATATACAGTAAATACCTGTTAGTTAATTCCTCCATGAAAAAGATCATAAAATCCCTGCATACACCAAGCCATATTTTACCTGCATAATAATTGAGAGAACTTGGACAATGGCATCTATCTAAGTTGCAAGCCTGTCCATGCTTATCTGGAGATAAATCCTAGTACATTCAGTATTTCTGAGTAATGTGCATAAAATTTTGGTATACGCAGATGGTGATTGCTATTGTATGAAGTGAAAAATTATTTACACTTCAGCCATGGAATGATCCTTTTTATCCATTGGAGGATACCATGTTTACTAAGTTCTTCTATCTTGTTTAAAAGGTTTAATTAAAATACAGTAATTTTTCCTCCTTTTCTGATGATAGGATGATAATTCTAAACAGGCCTCAAAATCAATTTGGTTTCTTGAGAATATGGATTTTTCCCTACTGAGACACATGGGAGTTTTAGAAATGGCTTACTAGCTCTAAGGGCTGTACTTCTGGTTCCAGGATTGAATTTCAGTTGAATGCTGAAACATCATACAAGCTATGCTTGTAAGAAATTTAAAAAGTCTTTCTCAAAATGAAAGAAACAACAAATGGCTGCTAATACTTTTACTTGCCGGTCTTACTTGGAGTTAACAAGTGATGAGGACAGAACGACATTTCACCCTCTGAATATAATTTGATTACTGTACAGATGGCTTGTCTGAAGAGATGTTTCTGAAATTCATATGAAAATTCATATGAAATTCATTGCACTGATCATTTTAAGCTGCATGGTGTATTGTAGGGATAGGAAAACAGAACATAAATCTAATTAATAGTAGATGACATTAATCTGATGCTTCCCTTTTTATTAATAAAAAGGCAACTTTATTCTCACTGGCTCAAGGTTGACTCAGCCTTCCATCCTTCCGAGGTCAGTAAAATGAGGACCCTGATTAGCAGTAGCCCTTAGATTTATATACCACTTTACAGGGCTTTTCAGCCCATTCTAAGCAGTTTTACAGAGTCAGCATTTTGCCCCCAACAGTCTGGGTCCTCATTTTATCCACCTCGGAAGGATGGAAGGCTGAGTCAACCTTGAGCCTGGTAAGATTTGAACTGCCAAATTGCAGGGAGCTGGCAGTCAGCATAAATAACCTGCAGTACTGCACTCTAACCACTGCGCCACCATGCAGTGTTGGTAGTATTCTGACTCTGTAAACCTCTTAGGGCTGTAAATCCCTGTGAAATGGTATATAAATCTATATAAATATAATATAAATATAATATAAATAAGTATGTAAATATAAAACTGCTATTGCTATTGTTTAAAAAAAAAAAGTATTTGTGCAAAGGCCACCTTAGCTTAGCTTCTTTGTTACAACTTTTATCCAAGGCAGTTAAAAGTCTGTCTTTTTTCCTGTGTACAAGGAGTGCTACATTTTGAATTCTGCAGTTGAGGCAGATGGTGAAGAATTCAGAATTGCATTTATTCCCCCCAAAGGAGTTACATGTTGCTGTTTTTGTTACTTTTTCTTCGTTTCCAGGTGAAAGCTTTTGTCTCTACTTGCTTAACATCACAGAGTGTATTTCTTACTGCCACAGTTTGTGCTTGTTCCGATCCTTATTACTTTGTAACATATTTTTGTTGTTCTGAGGGTTTTGATTGTCATTTCATCTGAGCTTTCACTGAAAAGCAGCCCTATCAAGTAGAAACATAAAAAACAACAACATAAAATGCTGTATTTTATATTTATTTTTAGTATAATCAGTAGAGGCTTATTGCCTTGCAACAGACAGATGTAATGTCTCAAAAGTAGTATTTATAGTTTTCATAATCTCTGCTAGATAACGTGCCTTCCGAAGCGAAGGAAATTCTGAAAGCAGCAGTAGAGGGTTTGAGCATAAACTGGCCTAGCCTTTTGTCTTATAATTGGCACCAAAAAATATCTGCTGAGTGGCAGGGAGCTGAGGCTCTGAGTTTATGCCTTTAGAAACAGGTTTCTCCTTTAGGGAAAATCTAATATTCTGCCTTTTTAATATTTCCTGGAATATTTCATTTTTCAAGGAGAGAGTTGGGTGCTAACTTTCTACAATCCAAACCAGGACAAAGCCATTAAGCCATAATAGGAATTGCCCAACAGCCTTTCAGAACACAACTCTCTTCATTGCATCATCACCCAGGAAGGTTCAACCAAGCCTCGGACACAGAAAGCCTAAAACAGTGGCCCCCAACCTTTTTTTGTGCCACGGCCCAGTACCGGCATCACAAAATGATCCGCGGCCCCGTACTGGCATCAGCACGCATGACAAGGCATTTCCTCTCCCCCTCCCCTCCAAGTCTTCCCCAGCGACTTCCCCTCCCTGCACGGAAGCCTCAGCTGGTGCTTTCGGGCTCTTCCTGCCCCCCCCCCCGCATAAGTTCCTCCGAGCTGCGGGCTAAAGGCGGCAGGGCTCCTCCAGGCTGATCGCGCAGGCACCTGACAGCTGGGGGGGAGGGGGGCAGAAGAGACCCGGGGCGTGACGTGGGTCCACTTTCCTCCCACGGAGAACTTTTTTGCATCTGGTGCGGGTAGTTCGGCAAGAGGCGGCGGCTCTATAACCCCAAAGGCAGCTCTCGCCCGGCATCAGCGCGCGCGCATGCCCACACACAGAACACCCACTCAAACACCCACTCACTATCCCCACAGCGCGAGAATAACAGGAATAATAGTCTTCCCCCCCCACTCCGCCCACCACTAGCTTTGCGTTTGCGACTTGTGTCCCCGCTCCTTGGCTCGGTTTTTCCCGCAACTGACTCCCGCCTCACACTTTTGAAAGAGCGAGAGCGGCCTGAGGAGTCGTTGAAGCGCGCCCTGTTGGGGGGGCTGGGGGAAGAGAGAAAGGCGTATTATTACATGAGCCTTTTAAACTCGTGAGAATGGGCCTCCTAGGCAAAAACCGTTTATTTACATCTGGGCGGCCAGGAATCATTTGCAAAATCACTTCGCCTTCGCCAGTCCTCTTTGCAAAGTGCTGCCGCAGCTCGTTTTGCCTTTCCCTTCCCGAGGCAACGCGGGACTGGGGCCGCGTGGAGCCGTGCAGGGCAATAGCAACTCCTGACTCAGGGGGACTCCGAGGGGAGGGGAAGGAGGAGAAGAAAGGGTGAGGCGGAGCTGATTCCCCCCAAAATCGGAATTTCGAAGAATATCATGTCTGTCGAAACAAGATGGCGGCGCCCACCAAACCGGCAGCCCGGTAGAAAATGATCCATGGACCGGTCCACAGCCCGGTGGTTGGGGACCCCTGGCCTAAAACAAAAGTCTTCAAACTTGGCAAGTTTAATACTCGTGGACTTCAACTCCCAGAATTCCTGAGCTAACATGACTGGAGGAGGAATTCGGGGAGTCCACAAATCTTAAAGCTGGCCTAAAAGGTTAGCTGGACCCCTGGGCCCAAAAGACCCCTGGCCTAAAAGATTAGCTGGATCCCTGCATAGCCCCCCTGGGAGTATGACAACTAATAGATACATTTCTTGCAAGGCCCAAGAGAGGGTATAACTATATCTCACTCTCCATGTGGTCAGCTACCCAGAATCACACATACCTTGGTGGTTCTGCTTCACCATTAAACCATCTTTCAAGGCAGCCTCCATATTTCCAATGTCTTTCTTTCCACTTAGAATTGAACCCAGATGGATATTTCTTCCAACACTCTGAATGGAGCAAGTCACATCTTCAGAGGAAGCTATCACATTTAATAATCTTAAGCTAATGAACAAGCATAGATTTGCTGGGCTATTACTTAGCAAGGTGTAAAAACAAAACAAAAGTTGTTATATGTAAAGAGAAGGTCAGTTGGAAGTTGTACATTTTCATTTGTCCATATGCCAGCTAGGAAATAAGATGTTTCATTCATGAAATGTATATAACTATACTGTTATGGCTTGAAGCATAACAGCAGCTCACTTAGCATATGGTGCTAAACTATCCTTTAAATCAAAGCAAATTCCAATTTAATTGTGTATGAAGTGACCACTGACATTTTATTTATTTATTATTTGGATTATACAGATATTGGGGTCACATAGATATAGTCGTACATATTTACATTTCACCTAAATTTGAAACGTAGTAGCAGTTATCGCTTTTATGTGAAAAGATTTCTTCGTGTTAGTTTATACTTTTCATCGCCTTAACAGATGGTTCATTTTATTTACAGCCCTTGCACCTCAAGATTTTGACAGATGATGTGGTAAGCTATTTTGTTTTCCTTGTTACATCGTAAATTTAAGGAAAATTTGTTTTGGAAAATAATTTGTTCTGTGTTTTGCTTCTTTGGATATAGCTGTCTGTCAACATATAAAGACAAACTCTATAGATCTTTCTAGCAATTCCAGCTGTGTTCATCCAACATATTAAGCTGTTGTGTGGTTGTCTGATTTTCTGTGTTGTGGGAACACAATCACCACCTTATCCTTTCTTCCCTTAACACTGTTCAACTATTTACAAAGTCTGTTACTGTTAATCTTCTCATCCCTCCCCTCCCACTTGTGACTGCATGACTGTAACTTTGTTGCTTGTATCCTTACGATTTATATTGACTGTTTCCTAGTATGATTTTATTGCTTATTTGTACCCTATGACTATCATTAAGTGTTGTACCTTATGATTCTTGACAAATGCATCTTTTCTTTTATGGACACTGAGAGCATTTGCACCAAGACAAATTCCTTGTGTGTGCAACCACACTTGGCCAATAAAGAATTCTATACTCTATTCTACTCTACTCTACTCTACTCTACTCTACTCTACTCTACTCTACTCTACTCTACTCTATTCTACAGGGCTGTGAAATCTCCGATTTTACGCGGAATTCTGATTTTTTCCCTCAAACACCAATCTACATTTTCCGCATTTTTTTTCCCCCATCGGATCGAGATCCGAGAGTCGGAAATTCGCTCTTCAGAAAAGCAGAACACTTCAGTTCTCAGCTCAGATTCTAAACTGTGACAAATTATGGCTTGCTTTTATATCCTATCCATGCAAAGTTCCTTGGGCCTAGAAATGGAATTACGATCTAAATGTAACATATACTTCCTTATGCCCTAATGCAGGGGTGTCAAATCTGATTTCTTCCAGGATTGGATCATCATTGTAGTTCTCCATGTGTGTGGGGGGGGAAGACAGGATGGATGTCTCTTGCAGCACTCTGCTGGATGAAAATGGGCTGCACGGGGGCCTCGCAAGGCCCATTTTCGGCTGGCAGAGTGCTGCTGGAGGCTGGGGAGGCCAAAAATGGGTTGCGTGGGGGGCCTCGTGTGGCCTCCACGTGGCCCATTTTGATCAGATTTAAGCACACCCTTGCCCTAATGCAACCCCACTCATTTTCTCATCCCTTCCCACTAAAAGGGTGCTTTAAAATCTCTGGGAGCAGCCCTTTTGCAGTATGCAGGAGATGTATTTTGGCAGAGTTACTCATTTTTTAATTCGACATCTATTAAGATTAATGTTAGAATTTGGGAACGGTGTGGACCTAATAGCATTTGAAGAATATGCCATATCCTGATAGAAACATAACTTTGCTAAGTGGATCCATAGTTGTCTTGGTGCTCAACAGCTGATTTCTCATGCGACAACAGTTATCAACTAGGATGCCGGAGGTGTTGGCCATGGGCTGATATTCTTCAGCATTTTAATGATTTGGTTAATGATATTGTAGTGGTCCAGTATGTGGGAATGGACAGGAGGAAGAGCTGCAGACTTGGCAATGGTCAACCAGCAGCAAAGTCCAGAAAAGCACTTGGGTGTGTGTGTCTCAAACATCTCCAAAAGGGACAGTCCCTGGTTTCTTGAATTAAGGGGTTGGTCCAAGTGATGTACTTTGATTCTTGCATGGTTCTGTTAATATAACCTCACAATAAAGTTGAAGGTAGTACTTCTAAGGGGTCCTGGGTGCTCTCTGAGTTTGGTTGTTTTCTTGCAGACGTTTCATTACCCAAACCAAGTAAAATAATTAGTGCTGGTCTGATGATGAAATAACCTAGTTTGAGTAATGAAACATTTAGAAGGAAACAATCAAGTTCGGAGACCACCGAGGACCCCTCTGAGCTACAAATAAAGGAGACTTCCTTTATTGCTAGTACTTTTGGGTATGCTTCCCATCTGGCGTGTCTTGCCAAGTTGACAGATAAGGAAATGCTTAGTAGCAATGGCACTTACAGTTTCACAGTGCTTTTATAGCCCTCCCTAAGCAGTTTACAGAGTCACCATATTTGTCCCCAACAATCTGGATCCTCATTTTATTGACCTTGGAAAGATGGAAGGTCGAGTCAACCTTGAGCCGTTGAGAATCGAACGGCTGGCAGTCAGCACAGTTAGCTTGCAATACTGCATCCCCATCACGGCCGCTAGTAAATTTGCAGATGACAAAATGTCACCTTGATAGATTAAAAGAGTTGGTTGAAAGTAATCAAAAAGTGTAGGTCCAGGAAGGAGGTTACCTGGCTTGGTGACAGTGACACATGAAAAGACTCTTGGATTTGTAATTAATCACAGATTGAGCAAAGGTCAGCAGTGAGTGACTTTATTGCGCAGGAAGCAAAAGCAACTGTAGGCTGCTGCATCCACGGAAGCATAATTTGAAAATCTCTGAAAGTTTGCCCATTTTCAGATAAAGGCAAGGAAAATGATCACAAAACTACTAAGGAGGAGTGAGAAAACTGTTTAATTTTGATAAAAGATGACTGAGACTGGGCACGTTAACATTTTTCAAGTACCTGAAAAGTTGCGATACAGAAGGAGCCTCAGTCTCTTCCCTATCATCTTAGGAAGCAGAACAAAAAGTAATTACGATAAACTTACAGCAAAGCAGATCCCGACAGAATGTAACTTACAGTTACGCATTCGGTAGTAGACCTGATTATGAAAAGATAAGCTCCTGTTTTGCAAGATGTGTTCAGGCAGCAGATGCCTTGCAAGTACCATATTAAATTGGATTCATGCCCTGGGATGAGAGTTGGGGGTCCGTGCCTCTTCTGGGTCCAGAGGAAACGCAGCTTGCAAAATAGCCTTTGCCCAATGATAAAGGAAAGAAACGTTGATGCTGAAGAGTTTAATATATGATTGCAATTACTGTTATAATTTTAGGAAGGAGGGAAAAAATCTGGAAGCTGTTTGTTTTCTTCTTCTGATTATAGAAAACAGTTTTCATGCAACTGTCTTTATTAACACCTGATTTGAAGAAATAGTAATTTAATCCAGGTTCTTCTTGAGTTAGAATTGATATATTAGATCCATCCATACCACCTTATTTGGTTTCATATAATTTATGCCATTGGAATACTTGTTTCACAATATCTTCTCTATTCTTTTAATGCTTCAACCCTTCATTATATAATGTATGCATTTCTCTCTTTCTCTCTCCCTCCCTCCCTCTCTCATCTATCTATCTATCTATCTATCTATCTATCTATCTATCTATCTATCTATCTATCTATCTATCCTTAAATTGTCAACATTAGATATAAAATATAAGGGTGTCTGAAATAAATGAGAAGCATGGCAAGCAGTGTTGTGAAGGTGTACAAGAACTGAATGTGGGCAAAGTCTTAGTTGGCACCACATACTGGAAGAGGCATAAAGGGGTTTGTTTGTTTTTTGACACCAAAAAGAGGATGGCTGTACAACAGATATGGTTTTCCAGCGTGAAAAGTTTCTTCAAGTCTTGCTAGGAATCATAAGTGTTCTGCAACTAACCCATTTCTTCTTTTTGGAGGTCTCAGAATCTCATTTTCTCCATTTGTATTACTACCCTTCCCATTCCCATGTGTGCTTTCAACAACTCTTAATTGTAAATGATTGGTTTCTAGTCTGGGGTGGCGGGTGGGAATAGACGGTGTCTGGCTTTAATGAATAATCAAGCTTTTGGGCTTGTTTTTAAAAGTTCTGGGTAATCAATTGCGTTTCTTTACATCAATTTTTTTTGGGGGGGGAGAAAGGAGGGAGGGTTTGTTTGTTTTGTCTGTGTTTTGTCCGAGACGTGCTTATTCTTGGTTTTTGTTCAGTTTGATAAATTTTCCAGCATACGGATTCCAGGCAGCAAAAAGGACAGGCCGGCTCTTCCACAGCTGAAACAATCACATTGCTCATCTAGTGAATACACTATGCCTGCAGAGATGGATGACTTCAGGCCTACGCGTTTGTCAGATGAAGAGATCCTTGCCCTGTTTGAAAAAATGATGGTAAGCATCGCAGGCCACTTTGATGTATAATTCCTAACTTTTCCCAAATTTATTAAACAACATATAGATTTGAAGCCTGAAATATTTTTATTAGGAATGGTACCTGAAGGTTATAGTAAAGAAAATGATACATGTATGTAATGATCAGGTAGAATTGTATTTGCTCAAAATTGAAAAAGTGATAAGATACCGATAGAAAGAAAACGAATTGAAAAAAATATTTGAATGCGCAGAAATGAATAGATTGACATTAGAAATTAAAGAAAAAGAAGAATCTGAGTATTACATGGTATGGGATTTGGTTTATAAATGGCTAGAAAATAAAATTAATTAAAAGAGATTAGACATAATTATAAAGCAATGAGAGAAACTAGTGTAATAGATATACTGAATCTTACTGACATATATGGAAATGTGATTATTATATGGTTATAGTGTGAAGAAAAATATTAATAATTGTTAAGCACATGAAATAGGTACCTAATTGACACACGATTGAAATGGAATGGATTTATTGTATGTTAAAAATAAAAAAAAATCACAAAAGAAAATTCCTTTCCTGTGAACAAGTTGCACTGATAAAAAAAATGTCTGCTCATCAGCTCCTTAAAGCAGGCGTCCCATTTTCAACCAAATCTGGTAAGACAAAGTTTTTGTAATCACGGTTAATCGAATGACTGCTTATAATTCATGTAAAATTCCAGATAATTTGTCAAACACACTAGCCAAGTATACTCAACCTTAGTGAGTCAAAAATCGAACTATATGATTCGTTGTATGAACCTAGCAATATTTTGGAAGCAATCATGCAGAGATTTCAAAATGGTTTGATTTTAAAAATAAAGATAAAGGTTTCCCTGTCCAGTCATGTCCAACTCTAGGGCTTGGTGCTCATTTCTGTTGCTTGGCCGAGGGAGCCAATGTTGTCCAAAGACGTTTCCATGGTCCTGTGGCCAGGATGGCTATAAGCCAAAGGTTCACAGAATGCCATTATCTTCCCACTGGAGTGATACCTATTTATCTACTCGCATTTGCATGCTTTCAAACTGCTAGGTGGGCAGGAGCTGGAGCAAGGAACGGGGGCTCACCCATTGTGCGGAGCTCGGGTCTCGAACCCGGACTGTGATCTTTCCAGCTGACAAGCTCAGCATCTTTAACTGCTGAGCCCATCGCTCAGAAATAAAGAAAACATCCTGTTTTTTTTTCTTCCTCAAAGAATTAGGCATTGGGAAATTCAAAAGCGAGTGGTTATTCACTCAAAAAAGAATAAGCTACTAACCTAATTGGCAGAGAAGCTCTTGAATCTTCACACTTAGTGATACTGATTTCTCAACCAATTGGGTAAAAAGACCAATGTTATCAAATAAGGAATTTCGAAAGCGTTCGGTTCCCTTCCCTGTGAATTTCCCGCACATGAGAGTAACAATTCAGTTTCAACTTCTGTTGGCAAGTTGTTCCACTGGTTAATTGTCCTCGCTGTTAGGAAGTTTCTCCTTAATTCCAGGTTGCTTCTTTCTTTGGTTAGCTTCCAACCATTTTTTCTTGTCCTACCCTCTGGTGCTTTGGAGAATAATTTGATCCCCTCTTCTTTGTGGCAGCCCTTTAAATATTGTAACACTGCTGTCATCTCATCCCTGATCCTTTTCTCTAGACTAGCCAAACCCAAATCCTGTAACCGTTCTTCATGTGTTTTAGTCTCCAGGCTTTTAATAATCTTAGTTGTTTCTTTGCACTTTTTCCAAAGTCTCAACATCTCTTTTTAACCCAAACTGGATGCAGTATTCCAGGTGTGGCCTTACTAAGGCTTTTTAAAGTGGTACTAATACCTCATGTGATGGAAATACTAATCTCTCTTTCTTTTTAAAAGAAGATGGAAAATATCAAGATTTTTGCTGAAGTGTTGGTTTCTGCCCTTATTTGCTGACTTGGAAAAAAAAACGGAGAGCCTGTTTTCAATAGTGAGAATGTAAAGGCAGGATGTTACCTCCTAATCAGACTTGTTAGAAAGTTGTTTTCCACCCTATGGATTGAGAAAATGAGAAAACGGAAGGCTGGTGGTTTTTATTTCTATAGGAGGCATTGAACGCTCTCTCCCTCTCTCCCCCTCTTTTGTCATGGAATATCTGATTCTTGGTGGCCAAAAGGCAAGATGGCACAAAGTTACTTGAACTAAATGAAGGGAAGGTTTTTCCAGAATCCATAATATCTCCTCCTGCTACCCAGTGGCACAGTGACTGCAGAAAAGCTTCCTTTGTTTGTTTCTATTTGTCTTTTGTTTTCTTTCCATGTCTAGCTCTTTTTTGACATTCAATTGACCTTTGAGTGATAATAAAGATTATTGTTACGGCCTCTGACTTTTAAAGCAGATCTCATCCCGTTACTCTCTGCTCTGAAAATAATTTTGGATTAAATTTGCAATCTCACACAACTGTTTACTTTTTTAAAAAATTTTTTTAGGAAGATATGAATTTAAACGAGGATCGAAAAGCTCCGCTGAGAGAAAAAGACTTCAGTATCAAAAAGGAAATGGTGCTGCAGTATACTAGTGCTGCTTCGAGGCAGGTAAGTATGCGCAATGGGGAGATCACAGCATACGCTAGTGAAAGAGACTGATAAAATTTAGAAGAAGAAAAAAATAGAAACAAGATTTAATTCGTCTAAGTTTTTTGCTGAAGACCCTGATGTTGGGCAAGATGGAATTGAAAAGAAGAAGGGGACAGCAGAGCATGGGATGGTTAGATAGAATCCTCGGTTTACGCAGTGAACAAGAATTTAGGCAAAGTCCAGGAGACAGCGGAGGATAGTGGGGCCTGGCATATGGCATGCTATGATCCATGGGGTCGTGAAGACTCAGACACGACTTAGCGGCTGAATGACAAAAAACAACATTTGCTGAGTTTAATTAGGAAGTCCTGCAAATAAGTTAGGGTAAGTTCTGACATGGCATATGTAATATTTTTGAACCATTCAGTATTAATGGTGTTAATCACCCGGTGGTACCATTCTGGAACGTGCGTACATATTTGAGCATGCTTTCAAGGTTGTCCCTAGGATGGCAAGGGATGAAATAGGAATTAGAATAGAATAGGAATAAGAATGGAAGGGAACAGAATGGAACAGACGAGAATGTATTGGGATAAGGAATGGAATAGAATAGAATTAGAATAGAATAGAATGTATTGGGATGAATGGAATGGAATAGAATACAATAGAGTATTGAATAGAATAGAATAGGGGTAGAGTGTGAATAGAGTAGAGTAGAAGAGAAGAGAAGAGAATAGGCCAAGTGTGATTAGACACACAAGGAATTTGTCTCTGGTGCATAAGCTCTCAGTGTGCACGCAAAACAACAAAATAATATCATAATGATACCAATAAGAGAAGATAGTAGGAAAAGATGAAAAGGATAACACAGCCATACTACATAGGTAAATATCCATAGACATAAGAAAGGGCTCTGTTCAGCAGAGTGATGGCACAAGGGGACAAAAAATGTCTCTAGTTGTTTTTGTATACAGTGCCCTATAGCGATGTACTGAGGGGAAAAGTTGAAATAAGTTTCACATTTCACACATATGCTTCATAGATCTATGTATTTAGCATGTAATTTTGGAACAAAGAAGGAATGTTTGTGACTGAAATGTATGTTTTTTTTTTTAAATGCACATGAACATTACATATATATTCATTTCATAGCATGTGTGAATATCTTCTTTCAGGGAAGTCTCAAGAACAGAAAGCAGATTTTGCCTCAGGAATTCATATACGAATTAAAATCTGGAACCGTGGATGAAAAACTTGTCAGCTGCCTAGAATCTCTTCGGGTGTCATTAACTAGTAATCCTGTCAGGTAACGCAACACTTCAGCAAAACTTTGCAAGTAAAATAAAAACAGGCTTCATGAACGTTGTGTTTATACATTGCAGCTGTTGTCAATTCAGTGTTTTATGTAAGTTAAGTTATATAAGCTGTTTTATTTGTAAAAATAATTCATTACTGAGAATCATCACTTATTTAACATGGTTCTCACAAGTATTCTATTTTTTCATTTTCTGACCATTTTGAATTTACAAGGGACACAAATCACTTTTGGACGTGAAGCCACATATACAGATAGTCCTTGACTTACGACCACGGTTGAACACCAAAGTTCTGTTCCTAAGTGAGCTTTGTCCCATTTTGTGACCTTTCTTGCCACCGTTGTTACGTGAATCCCTGCAGTTGTTACATGAATAACACGGTTGTTCAATGAATTTGGTTTTCCCATTGACTTTGATCACGTGATGCACACTGAGACTGTCATAAATGTGAGTCAGTTGCCAAACATCTGAATTTTGATCATGCCACCACGGGGGTACTAAAACTGCTGTAAGTGTGAAGAAAGGTCATATTGTCACTTTTCTGAGCCATTGTAACTTTGAATGGTCACTAAATTAACTGTTGTAAGTCAGGGACTACCTTTCTAGAATTTAATTTTATTAAAATACATGGTAATTGGCCAAGCCACATAGAGAAAAAATGGGTTAATATATTTCTCTGTGTTCTGGAACTAGATTTTTTTTTTTTTTTATCACAAGCCAAGAAAGGTCTCATCGGGAGTTTATTACAGTGCTATTGACGTGCTTCCTCTGGTTGCACATCCATTTCTGCTTGAATTAATCTCCATAACATTATGATCTTGTCAGGGGTCTCTGGCACTAAAATTAGAACTTGATTAAGTCAGTAGATATAGGATTTGTTTCAATGGCAATATCTGGAAAATTTGCTTGCAGAGGTACATGAACACGAACACGATTGATTTACGCATCGCCGACAGATTATTATTATTTAAATGAAGAACCTTTTAGTGGGAAGACTAAAAATAGGTTTTTATTAAGGTCCTGGCTTTTCGTATAGCTATGACTTAAGAAGTAACATGTCTACCCATCAAGTATCATGTTTTATATTTAAGTCTTATATTAATATTTGCTGCAAAAGATGCATTGGGGCTTATTTTATGGTTAGGACTTATTTTTGGGAAAATACGCTTCCAAATGCGCCCCTCTGGCTTACAATCTTAACTGGGGATTATTTTGGGGGTAGGGCTTATATTAGGAGCATACTGAAAACATGCTAGGGCCTATTTTCCAGCTGGATCTTATTTTCACGGAAACAGGGTATCTATCCATGGTACTAGTCATATAGATTCCACTTTGCTCACCCAGCTTTCCATCCGCTAGAATAGAACAGAATAACAGAGTTGGAAGGGACCTTGGAGGTCTTCTAGTCCAACCCCCTGCTTAGGCAGGAAACCCTATATCATTTCAGACAAATGGTTATCCAATCTCTTCTTTTAAAAACTTCCAGTATTGGAGCATTCACAACTTCTGGAGGCAAGTTGTTCCACTGATTAATTGTTCTCACTGTCAGGAAAATTTTTCTTTAGTTCTAGGTTGCTTCTCTCCTTGATTAGCTTCCACCTTTTGTTTCTTCTCTTGCCCTCAGATGCTTTGGAGAACAGCTTGACTCCCTTTTCTTTGGGGCAGCCCCTGAGATATTGGATCACTGCTACCATGTCAACCATAGTCCTTCTTTTCATCAAACTAGACATACCCAATCCAGTAATAGAATCTTCAAGTAGCCTTTTCCAGTCTGAAATTCTTTAGATCTGCTGTATTATTGAATAAGTTGTGCCAATTTCTGGCCCTATATAAAGTAGTTCTAAGGTGAAAGGCATAAACAGTTTGGTGAGGTACTGTAAGGAGCCCCAGGCTGCTCCTGAGTAAAGGAGTGGAACATCTGCCAATTTGAACTGAGGTAACGGAATCTGAGGCAACTGGCAGTTGGAACAGAGTTCTTTTCAGATGGGGAGAAGGAGTAGAATTCCTTTGCATCAGAGGGTGTTAATTGTTGTATAAGAAATACTAATGATTTGATGGTCATTTCGAAAAATCCTTTCTTAGTGAGCACCTAGAAGCCATGAGGAACATATGTGCCAAATTTCAAGTTTGTAGGATTTACAGTTCTGGAGATTTCGTGATGAGTGAGTGGTACTTGGTTTATATATATATATATATATATAGATTATCACAGATATTATATCCATCTCCACGATCCACAATGCCACACTGATTTCCTCTTTCCATAGTTCACTGAAACTAAAAGGCACAATTGGGAATTGAAGAATTGGAGCACTGAGTATGCATTGTATCTATGTGGTTATTGGCTCAGATCCCCTTATTATCAATGTCAAAAAATAATACAGAGATATTTTTGCAGTTGGGTGGAGAACTTCGGACGTGAAGGACTCGGATTATTATTGGACCTCTTGGAAAGACTGGTTGAAACCAAACAGTGAGTCTCCTAACAAGTCTCTAATTCTCAAAAAGAATGGACAGTAACCAACATGATATAACTTTTTGTGTCTTCTTCCATTCAGACAGGACAAGTTTCTAAAGAAGATACAGCATAAGATAATTCAGTGCTTAAAAGCTTTTATGAATAACAAGGTCGGTACACTCATTTGCTTCATTGTTTGACATTGAAGGCTTACACATATAGGCAGTGCTTGACTTGTTTAGTGACCTCTTTCGAAGTTAAGATGACACTGAAAAAAAGTGACTTATTACCATTTTTCACATTGCGGCATCTCCGTGGACATAGTGGTCAGAAAGTCCAGTTACTTTGAATGGTCACAAAAGAAATGGTTGTCTATGGTGATTCTCAATCATCCAGGTCATGGTTGTCCCAGAAGCGCTTTTTCAAGAGGCAACTTAATTTTCTGATTTTTCTTTGAAGATGTTTCATCCAAGAGGCTTCTTCAGATCTCACTGGATGGTGGGGAATGGAAGGATTTATGCTCCTTGCAGGCAGCTGGTCATTTGCATTATTTTAGCAAGCCGTTAAGGTCACTTGGAGGTTTATCTGTGCCCTCAGTGTCACAGGGTCCTCTGTTGAGAGAAGGCTGTTTAATTTTGACATAGATGAGTTCTTTAAGGGCGACCCTGAGGACACAGATAAACCTCCAAGTGGCCTCAACAACTCTCTAAAAGGTTGCAAATGACCAGCTGTCTGCAAGGAGTGTAAATCCTTCTCTTCCCCACCATTCAGTCAGAGCTGAAGAAGCTTCTTGGATGAGAAGCAAAACTTCTTCAAAGAAAAACAAGGAAGTCCAGTTACCTCTTTAAAAAGCACATTTGGGAAAGAAATACTTGTAAGTCAAGGATGAGTTAACAGCATAACAGAAGTGAGTTGTAAAAACAGTATACATGCAAGCAAGAGGACAAGGAAGAAAACTTATTAAAAAGGAAAAAGCATTTATGTCAAACTCAAGTTTGACCTCTTGTGGAAGCGCCCTTTGAAACTCTTTACAATTAGGTAGAGCCACGGTGGTGCAGTGGTTAGAGTGCAGTACTGTAGGCCACTTCTGCTGACTATCGGTTGCCTGTAATTTGGTAGTTCAAATCTCATCAGGCTCCAGTTTGACTCAGCCTTCCATCCTTCTGAGGTGGGTAAAATGGGGACCCAGATTGTTTGGGAGGAATAGGCTGACTCTGAAAACTGCTTAGAGAGGGCTGTAAAGCACTATAAAGCGGTATGTCAGTCTAAGTGCTATATTGCTATTGCTATTTCACATATTTTCTTCATACAGTATATAGGTGAAAACATGGCCTCTAACTGTCTGCATATATGCATCTTGTTAACAATCACGTTCTGAAGAATTTTTTTTTTTTATTTCTTGACCCTTTAGTACGGTTTGGAGAGAATAATGAGCGAAGAGAGAAGTTTTTCGTTATTGGCCAAAACGATTGATCCCAAACATATCAACATGATGACCGATGCAGTGAAACTGCTCTCTGCAATATGCATTATTGGGGAGGAAAACATGTAAGTGCAATATTGTGTGGCCAATGAATGTAGAACGGTTTTTTTGTTTTTTTTGAAGGAATTGAATCATGCTTTTAATTGGAAACAAATTACGTTAAACAGGAAAGCCTGCAATTCATTGAAAGCACTAGCAGTTCTGAAAGTAACAATAAACATAGCAGTATGAGGAATTATATTCTGATTATCTGTGTAGCCTTCAGAGGAGGCTTTGTAAAGATTCTCCACTTCTGATAGGGTTTTGTGAAGGATTCTAAGGGCACAGAAATACCTCTGCCAACTTTTAGTTTTGGGTTGTCCAGGCTTTGTCCAGGGTTGATGTCAAAGTAGAGATGATTTATTTATTTGTTGCTTTGTGAGGATTTCCCAGGACTACTGTTCCAGGATGGAAATTTCCCTGCAGGATTTATATAACCTATGTAGAATGTGAACTCCATTGGGAATGCCTGGTGATTGGAGGTTTCTGGGAAATATTGCTTGATGATTTATTGCAAGCCCCTTGAAATAGATGGATTTAAGACGTAATGATGAAGTATGCATGTCTGTTTAGTTTAATAATAACCTTCCCTTCTTCCCTCCCTCCCTTTCTTCCTCCTTTCCTCCCTCCCTTTCCTCCATCTCCTTTTGCCCTCCCTTCCATCCATTTCTTTCCTTCCTCCCTTCCTTCTATCCATCTCCTTCCCTCCCTTCCTCCTATCTCCTTCCTTCCATCCATCCTTCTTCTGTCTTCCTTCCTTCCTTTCTCCTCCCCTCCCTCCCTCCCTCCCATAGCCTGGAAAAAATTTTGAAAGCCCTGACTACAGAAGCAGAAGAGCGAGGTATTCACCGATTTGACCCCATTCTGAAGGGCCTTGAGGAGAGTTCAATCCACCTGCAAGTAAGTCCTGCTGTTTTTTGGTGGTCTTTTAAAACCAAAAAATGTAACTAATGCAGTGTGCGTCCTTGAAGTAAAAGAAAACTCCAGGACAATTGTTCAACCTTGGATGCAGCTAGATATGCTTAAACTGACTTACTCGAACAATTTGGAAATGGTTTGTCCTGTGTCACCTCTGTCATTATACATTTGCCAGGTTAGAAAAAAAACCTACAACAATTGCAGAGGTAGTTTCAGTTTCATAATGTCAGTGATCAACCAACTGACCAACATGGACCAACAACTTGACCAATCAACAAATTGAGATTTAAGCAATTACTGTATCATGATTTGGGAATATCCGTTCTATTTTGCTTTAAATGAAAGGTGTCGTGAATTGCTTTTGCTTTTTCAGCAGAGGAGATATATTAAATCACTTTTTAGACATACCTTTCCTAAACGTACTAGCTTTCTATGCCATCTAGAATAGGGAACCCCAATCCCTGGGCCATGAACTGGTACTAGGCCATGATATGCTAGGAACCAGTCTGCACAAGCGAGCAAAATTTCATTTGTACATGCGAAGGATCTAGGTAGTGCACCAAACCACTCTTTGCATGTGAACACACACACACCAACCATCCTGAAAAAATTGTTTTCCACAGAACCAATCTCTGGTGCCTAAAATGTTGGGGGACCACTGACTTCGAAAGACTTAATTCCTCCTGATTAAGCTAAAAAATATATAATAGCCCCACACTTCAATTTTAACCCATACAGTTCTTTTAATTGTAATGCCAGAGACCTCTTCTGTTGTTTTAAACATCACATTTTGTTTTAAAGAAAGAATAATGCATGGAAATCAAGGTTATCCAGTATTTGTAAAACTTCCTTAAATCCGTAAGATAAAAAAATGAATATGTTCATTGTCACTTCTAAAGTTTGTCCACGTCTAGATGTGTTGCAGAAAGCAAAATGGAAACTTTTAATAATCCCCTGAAATTATACAGCTATTTTCTTTTGAATAACATTATTTTATGTGTAACACATCCACATAGATGTTTGTTCATGGTGTAATAACAATTTCATAATGTTCATAGCAAAAAAATAATAAGTTACTGTTGGCTATGCCTGAGATGTCTGATTTCTCTGGATGTTTCCTACTGAGGACGTATTATGAAGACAAAACCATAAAAGCCCATTGGTTAGAATGCAACGTTTCAGGCTAATTCTGCCAACTGCCAGCAGTTCAATCCTGACTGGCTCGTGATTGACTTAGCCTTCCATCCTTCTGAAGTCAGTAAAATGAGATCTCAGATTATTGGTGGCAATAGGCTGACTTTGTAAACCGCTTAGAGAGGGCTGTAAGACACTGTGAAGTGATATATAAGTCTAAGTGCTTGTGCTGCAAATCATTGAAGGCCAGCTAAGTCTTGCAGATTAAAGTTTTTGCATTTTGTAGACAGCTTGTATGCAGTTCATCAATGCTCTGGTTACAACTCCTGACGATTTGGACTTCAGACTCCATATTCGGAATGAATTTATGCGTTGTGGATTAAAAGAGCGATTGCCGGTAAGTATGTTTACATGTGAATTAATATTTAAATTAGAAAATTGCAATGAGAAGAAGTGTGAAATGCCTTGTAGACTTTTTCATTATCATTATTAAGAGAGAGCAAACTGCCTTCTGTAAAAATTGTTTTGCAAAATACATATTTGAATAACATAAATCCCCTAAATTATTAGCTTTGGATACATGCGTTTTGTTCAAATAACTTATTTTAATAACTTATTTTTAGAGGCAGTTATCAATTACAATACTGTTGATGCTTTTCCACTGCAGCTGCTAAGATGCATAAGGAATGAAGCTTTGGATATCCAGCTGAAGGTGTTCAGTGAACACAAAGAAGAAGATATGATTGAATTTTATCACCGTTTCGATAATATCAGAACAGAATTTGAATATCCTTTAATATATATATATATATTTGTTTTCTGAAGTTTTCGCGGGTACTTACATGTCTGGCATTCAGCTTTGTTCGGGTATTTTCCCACGTCATAATAGTGGTGCTTTTAAAGTTGTAGCAACGTTTCAGCAGAATCTCCTCTGCCATCATCAGGCTTCTGTATGGTGTTCGTCTGTGAGTCAGACTTTTACAGTGGTTTCAGATTTAAATTTGGGGCAGCCTATTGCTGTGTCAGAATGGTTTTTTCTTCCTCCTGATTGGTTGAGAGTCTTGGTCTGTGTTTATTGGTCTTGGAGTTTGCTGTGTTCTGCTACTAATATCTTCTGTCTGGTTTTTTTTTTTTTTTTTGGGGGGGGGGCTCTTTTTGTATCTTGATTGGCTGGCAACATTGTGTTACTTTATTGGAGGCCTTTAGTGCAGCTTGGCCGTCCATTTACCCGAAGCCACGCTGCACTAAAGGCCTCCAATAAAGTAACACAATGTTGCCAGCCAATCAAGATACAAAAAGAGCCCCCCCCCAAAAAAAACAAACAAAAAACAGACAGAAGATATTAGTAGCAGAACACAGCAAACTCCAAGACCAATAAACACAGACCAAGACTCCCAACCAATCAGGATGAAGAAAAAAACATTCTGGGACAGCAATAGGCTGCCCCAAATTTAAATCTGAAACCACTGTAAAAGTCTGACTCACAGACAAACACTATACAGAAGCCTGATGATGGCAGAAGAGATTCTGCTGAAACGTTGCTACAACTTTAAAAGCACCACTATTATGACGTGGGAAAATACCCGAACAAAGCTGAATGCCAGACATACAGATATACATACATACATACATACATACATACATATATATATATATATATATATATATTCAGAAGAAAAGGAGATTGCTCTTCGGGAAAAAGTTTTTATTTTTGTTCAGAATTTTCGGATTTGTTATCTCAAGTCCGTCTTCAGTGAACAGTTAGTTGGAGATGTGTCAGGGAAGGAGCTTTGGTCGTTGTTTCTGTCGTTGGTGTCAGCGTTCTATAGATTGGCAGCGCGGGCATCAATCGCGTGATTGGCTTGTTAGTTGTTTTGGGTGCGAGCTGGGTTGTTTTTTGATGTTGTTCATCCAATTATCACGTAAACTTTGATAGTTGGGGTCAATGTCTTTGTGGCGATTAATGCAATTGGTGCCAGTATGCCATGCTTCAATAAATTCGCGTGCATAATGTGTTTTGCCTGTGCCAATTATTTTGGTTGCATCCCAGTTGAAGCAATGATTGTGCTCTATGCTGTGTGTTGCTATTTGAGATAGTGGGTCTCTTCTTTTAACTGCTAATGTGTGTTCATGTATTCTTTCGTGGAGTTGTTTTACAATTACAATCCTTACGAAAAGATAAATCTATAGTCATCCTCCCTGCAGACAAAGGAGGAGCTACAGTCATCATGAATAAAGATGACTATATCACCAAAGCAACTACATTATTAGAAGACACCACAACATACACAGAATTACAAAATGATCCCACAAAGAAACAAAACAATACAATAATTTCAACAATCAAACGACTCTCTAAAGAAAAATTCATTTCAAATGAAGACAGCAAATTCATCCTAATAACCAGCCCCTCCATTGCCAGAGCATATGGACTTCCAAAAATACACAAACCGAACATTCCACTTCGCATGGTAATTTCACTCATCGGAACCCCCACTTACAACTTAGCCAAATGGCTTCTCCAACACCTCAAACATTTAATTGCAAACTCAGAACATAGTATTACAAATGCATACACCTTTCTTGAACGAATCAAAGAAATACAAATAAAACCAGATGAATGCATGGTATCCTTTGATGTTATATCACTTTTTCCATCGATCCCTCTTGAACATGCCAAAAATATAATTAAACAACAATTAGAAGAAAAACCCATCAATATCCCCACTGACAGAGTAATGGAGCTAATCACCCTTTGCCTAACCAACTACTGCCAATTTAACAATAAATTCTACCTCCAGAAAAAAGGCACACTAATGGGCTCTCCTATTTCAGGTTTCATAGCTGAAATAGTGTTACAAGATCTAGAAAAATCCGTTTTTACAAATCTCAAACCAAAACTATGGCTTCGATATGTGGATGACACATTTGTCATTGTCAAACGCACTGAATTAGAACAACTACACAAAGCAATCAACTCAATACACCCAGATATACAATTTACACGAGAAGAAATGAATAATACTCAATTATCATTTCTAGATGTCAACTTAAAACTTCTTGAAAATGGCAAATTACAAACGAGCGTATACAGAAAGAAAACAAATGCTGACATTATACTCCACTACAGAAGCAACCACCCTACCACACACAAAAGAAGCTGCATCTCAACACTCTTCAAACGAGCCTACACTTATTGCCAAGATAAAAAAACACGAAAAGAAGAACTAAACTTTCTATACAACCTCTTCATAACCAATGGATACCCAAAAAGCTTCATCAAAAACTGCCTAAGACACAAACCACATAAACAAACAGACACAAACAACAAAAACCCACAAAACCCACCTAAATGGTACTCACTTCCATATATACATGGTGTATCAGAAATCATATCAAGACACTTACAACCATTTAACATCAATATAGCACATAAACCAACAACTTCATTAAGAAAAACACTCATATCAGGTAAAGACAAATTACCAATCACATCAATGAAAAACGTTATATATGAAATACCATGCAAAACATGCCCCCAAAAATACATTGGCCAAACTGGAAAACAACTCCACGAAAGAATACATGAACACACATTAGCAGTTAAAAGAAGAGACCCACTATCTCAAATAGCAACACACAGCATAGAGCACAATCATTGCTTCAACTGGGATGCAACCAAAATAATTGGCACAGGCAAAACACGTTATGCACGCGAATTTATTGAAGCATGGCATACTGGCACCAATTGCATTAATCGCCACAAAGACATTGACCCCAACTATCAAAGTTTACGTGATAATTGGATGAACAACATCAAAAAACAACCCAGCTCGCACCCAAAACAACTAACAAGCCAATCACGCGATTGATGCCCGCGCTGCCAATCTATAGAACGCTGACACCAACGACAGAAACAACGACCAAAGCTCCTTCCCTGACACATCTCCAACTAACTGTTCACTGAAGACGGACTTGAGATAACAAATCCGAAAATTCTGAACAAAAATAAAAACTTTTTCCCGAAGAGCAATCTCCTTTTCTTCTGAACTTATATCTCGGGATGCAAACCTTCACAATTATATATATATATATATATATATAAAAATTTGCAATCCATTAAACCAGACTTTGTGGCCAGCGTCCAAACAGTAATGCTGTTTTTTTTATTCTTGGTTGACTCAATTTATACAGTCAGACTAAACTTTGGCAATTCTCGTCTGGTGATAGTTAAAAGTTAGGATCGTGGATATACTGTAAGATTTGCTATGTTGTTCCAAGAAGTTTTGGAGCAAAATCATTTAGTGGCAGATGACTCATTTTGTTGCCATAAATAGAAATCAGTTTTTCTCACCGATTGAATTTTTTTAAAAAAATTGCTGTCAGGATTCTGGCAGTTACCCCAATTAAATCATGAGTCTCGAGCCAAACTTCCAAAGGATTTATTGGGAGTTAAAATGTCCGGCACTGCCTGGGTGCACCCGACTCTTGAGACACATCATTCATTGTCACCCTTGACCCTGGTTTCCCCCCACCCTCTGGGTGTATCATATTCTCCAATGTATCATATTCTCCAGTGGGACACATCGATTGTCAAGAGTCATCAATCATGTCCTCCCGTTAGATATTTGCATGGCAGAAACTTCAGTCACCTATTTACTATCTTTGAAAAACTATTTATGGAATGCACTTTTGATTTCCAAGCTGCCACACTGCTCTTTCAAATCCCTTTCCCCCTCCCGTCCCTTTCTGTTGCCAACTCTAAAAAGACCATAGAAATATTTTATGAGTTGACGTTTACATAATTTCAGCAAAAATCTAAATACGCCTTGAAAAGAAGAACAAATCTATACATTTACAAACCATTTGAAATAGTTTGTCCTTAATTTGATCACTGATGCCAATGATGTTTTTAATATGGTGTGGAATATCGTTAAGGATACAAGTGCTGAAAACTACTTCCTTTCTATATTACAACACCTCTTGCTAATACGAAATGATAATTTTATACGGTAAGGAAACAATCGTACGGTACAAAAATTTGCTGAAGCTCCTATCTGGATATTTGTAATGAAGGATCAAATGTTATGCAACTTGTTGCAGATTTTATTAAGGTGTCTTAGTTTCATAGAAGACCTTCAAATAAATCTGAACTTAGAAGTATGCAAAACCTATCAAGTCAGATGTGGCAGGCCAAGAAGGCCAGCCTAATTTAAGAGAAAATTTCTGATTCTTTAAGAGTTTGACATGTTCTTAAAAAAACTTGCAGCTCCTCAAAATTATACAAATAGATCTTCAGTTGTTACCCGAGTTCAGCGGAGTTGCAAGAAAGATGTGGGTGGCCTATGTATGTGATCTCTGGATTTAACTTTGGTCTTCTTGGCCTCAAAAATGAAATCACGATAGTGGAAAAAACATGCCAGATAAAAGCTGCCTTGATAATGCATGATAATGATCTGAGTTTTCATAATTTGGGCTTGGTATAAATAAATGATTATGATTAGTTTGCTTAATGGGTAATACGATCTTAGCTATGGTTTTGAGGAAGAGATTTTTGTGGTGGAATCAAGCTGATTTTCTGAAAGTAGCCTTTTCTGTTATGCAAATTACACGGGTGGGTACTTTGAATAAAAAAGTGACTTTTTTTGAGTAGGTGTTGTAATAGGTGAGTACTGTAAAGTGCTGCATTTTGATTAGTGACGTTAACTTTACCTTGAATGAAAATCTTGAAAAATGAGAGGGGGGAGGGTCTTTGGGCTAGTTATTCTCTCAATTTACCTTGCAAGATCATTATTATGGAATAACATTGTAAGAGAATCCTGCCTAGGCCACCTTTTTTGGGGAGGGGGGATTTTATTTGAGTTTTCACAAAAAAAATACAAATAAAACATCTTTTTTGAAAGTAGCGTAATCCCGGGTTACATTTCTTCCTACAGACACAAATTCAATTCCATGCTCATTTTTATGTTTTCCATATTCCATATCTTATTACTGTTTTACATTTTCTTCTCCCCTCTTTTAATTTTCTCAATTTTATTTTAATTATCTCATCTCAATTCAAATCATTATATTTATATTTTTTTGTCTGTCCTGTTTCAATTATCTGTTATCTTTAACAAAGTTTCTCCTGTAGTTACTGATTGGAGTATGACGCCTTTATATCTTTTAAGTTTATCCATTTAACTCTTATTTAGGCTTCAATATATACCTTAAAATTATAACATTCAATATAATACATAACTTCCATTCGGATTCTGCTTGGTACATTCTTAAAATATACACTATGTTCTTAAAAAAAAGAAAAAAATATAAATATATGTAATTAAAACAACACATTCCATTCCATTCCAATTCAATTCTATCAATATTAATATTAATGATATTAATATTCATTAAAATCTTAACTTCTTTAACATTACTTTTCAATTAAATATCATACTTCTATGGGAACAATTATAAGCTTTCCATAATTAATTCCCCCCCTTCACTTATATTTTATAATTTAACTAATTAAAATGTTCCCGTCCCTTCCTAATTCAATTTTCTCATTTATTTTATTTCACTTATTTTATAACAAACATTTCACTAAATTACACTATTTTATCCCTTATTTTAATCATACATTGTTTCCAATTTTCTAAAGTTATTTCTATTACTAATATAACAATACAATCTTATGTACCTTTACAGAATCCCTTTTTCAGTTAAATTTTCACCCATTATCTCTAAATAGGTCCTGTTTCTCTATATCTTGTTCTGGTCCTTTGTAACTTCTTTTCCTTTCCTTCTTCCCTCTCTTCTTCTCTCTCCCCTTTTTACCCCCTGGTCTCTACCTCTATTTCTCTCTTCTGTATTCCCCTCTTCTGTTGCTTTCCAGTATTATACTTATTTTTTGAATTATTTTTCTTTTCTTTGGTTGTTTTTTTAAGTTTTAAATTCTCCATTCTCTTTCCCCCTTTCCTTTTTCTTCCCCACATAGAATTACTAGTTCATTAAAGATGGCTTCTTCTTTGTCCCAGTCTTCTTGTTTTGTAGACGTTTCTTGTTGTTTCTCATAGTTCCAAATCTCCATTTCTAAGAATTGAAAAACGAAGCCAAAAGAACCCCTCCCTTCTTGTGCATATTCTTTATACTTTTTAAGTTCCATTTTCAATTCATCCAGAAGTGGTGCCATTGTATAAATTTTTAAACAACCACCTGATTAATTTTAGTCATTCAAATGCAATAACCAAGAATCCAAAGATCACCAAGTAATCCAAATACACGCAAGCTGTTTCTTTTTGCTCTTTTTTTTTTTTTTTTCACTTTCTCTTCACTTCCTCTTCAGCTGCGAAAGCAGCTGAAACAAAAGGGGCGATTCGGGAGTAAGGCTTGGAGGTGACTGTCTTTCCCATAAGGTATAAAGGTCAAGCCAAGATGATGAAACCTTTGCAGGAAGCAAAGTAGTTCGATCGGTTCAGAGTCATTCTTGAAGCTCTTCGTACTTCGGTTGTTGTTTTTTTCTAGTTCATTTGATACTTCTGTTATTGGCAGCACTTCACAGAACTGAAAGGTGCGTGCTTATCTTGGGGGACTGTTTGAGATTAATTCCAGCTGAGAATCAAAATAATTCCCAATATTGCCATAAAATAAGTCTTGTTTTTAAAATAAGTTTGTGCATGATTGCAGTTTAGGAAGCCTGGGTCAGAACAGATAGGATGGATCACAAGTTTGCAAACTTCCATCCTGCTTAAGAATGAGCCCGGCTTTCCAAGACGTATTTAGCTATTGTATCAGTTCTCCAGCTAACATTAGCCAGAGTTCAATCTCAATGAGAACGACGCATTAAAAGCAATATCACCACAGAAGCGTAAAATTAAAATACATACATTTCTTGTCATTTTTTTTAGACCTTTGTATTTCAAGTTAATTGAAGAGTGCGTTTCACAGGTAGTCTTACATCGAAGTGGTCTGGACCCAGATTTTAGTTATCGAAAAAGACTGGATGTAAATTTCAGTCACATATTGGGTAGGTATTCCATGTTCCCTATTTATGCTCATATGAAAGATCACATTTAAAACAAGTGAATTGTTGCCCAGATTTCATAGGGACCGTTATTATCGTATGACACGTGTGAGATGATAAGCCATATAAATGTGATAAATGAATGAATAGTTCCCGAAATTAAATTTGGGAAGTGTTCTATAATGATGTACATTTGTTTTTGCCAGTTGTGTCTGTGTATATATCCGTGGTAATAAGCCACAATAAATCTTTTTTTTCTTTTTCTGGTTTAGTTGCACACTTGCAATATATGTTTTCGTGATCCTGACACACTTACAAGTAGCATTTCCTTGAGTATCTGTCAAAATCAATAATGTAATACTGAGACCTATGAAGAAAATGCTTCCAAACTGTTATTTCTGGCTTGCATCTTCTCTTCCTGAACTCTTATCCCCAAATTCTTGGTGCCAATAGTTTGCTTATATGTTTATAGTCAGTTAAACCCAAAAGTGCTTTTTTTCAGGAGGCAACTGGACTTTCTTGTTTTTCTTTGAAGACATTTTGCTTCTCATCCAAGAAGCTTCTTCAGTTTTGACAGGACAGTGGGGAATGGAAAGATCCTGTCAGAACTGAAGAAGCTTCTTGGAGGAGAAGTGAAATGTCTTCAAAAAGGAAAAAAATAAATAAGAAAGTCCAGTTGCTTCCTTTAAAAAAGCACCTTTGGGACCTGGAGGACTGAGAATCTCTTCAGACTTATAGTCAGTTAAAGTGATCCCAATGCTTTTTAATCTGTTTTATGAAAACATCAGTCATTGCAATTTGAAGCTTAGCAGCATAGCTGTCAGTCATTAATGGAAGCAATTTTTTAAACAATTTGTTTCTACTTAAACAATTATGAGGTATATATGCATGTTTCTTGATATACTATTGTACAGTTTTGCTTGATCTTAAGGTTGGGTTACGAACTGACATAAATTTTACTCTTGCTATTGACTGTTCCCTGAGATTGGTGTCAATAAAAGCTATCCAGAAGATTTATATAGGCTGTTTTCTGCTAGATATCTGTATTGAACAGAAGAAAATGGAAGAACTTGAAGGAAAAGCTTCTGAATTCTTGAAAAAGGTAACTTGAGATAAATTTTCTTCACAAACCTCCCAATGTTAATGCCCAAATGTCTTGTAATCTCTTGTAATTGTTATTCTTAAAATAAAACCATTTTTACAAGAGAGAAAATTACAAAAATGGAGATTGGGCTTTTAGCTTTAATTTAAAACCTAGCTTTGTGATCCAAAATGTTGTCCACTCCCCCCCCCCCCTTTACTAAAACATAACAGCTGGAAAGAAATTTGGTAGTGAAATGTTATTTCTGCTCTGATCCACAGCTGGAGGCCATAGTTGCTTTTCAGTTAAAGGATCAAGAGATTGATCAAACTGTTTTAGTGTACTTTCCTAGCCCTTAATTGTTTTACTTCTCATTTATCAGTTACAGTGTTTGTACGTCCTCTTTTTTATCATTCATCTTCCATTTTCTTGGATGCAAAATCAACTGAGACAAATTCCTTGTCTGTCCAATCACACTTGGCTGATGAAGAATTCTGTTCTGTTCTGCTCTGCTCTGCTCTGCTCTGCTCTGCTCCACTCCACTCCAATTCATATTCTGTCTGTTGTGTTCTGTTCTGCTCTAATTCATTTTCTCTTCTGTTCCGTTGTGTTCTGTTCTGTTTTACTCTACTCTATTCTAATTCATATACTATTCTATTCCATCCCATCCTATCCCATCCTTTCCAAGACTAATAAACTGGTGTCATTTAAAGAAGAGGTGGACATTAAAATATCAACAATAAGATGAAGGTAGTCTTGAAGCCATGGATTGATTTGTTAAAAAATATCCCAGGATCAAGCGTCTATCCTTACAGGAGCCTGGAATTGATGTAGCAGTTTATCCTGTGCAGACATCAGTAATGGGATTTTAAGAAAAAGATATGAAAATCAATGTACTTGTCAAGAGCAAAGCAGAGACTAATCCATCTCCCTGGTTTTGAAATAAAAGTCAGTTAGATATTTCATACCTTCCCAGAGCCACTTAAGATTGCATAATATGCAAATCTGGGTAACATAGCATAAAAATACTCAGGGCAATGAACAATTAAACCTGTAAATTTAATGATGCTCAGTGCCTGCTCATTTCTGTTGCAGTTTGAAAAAGAGTTTGTAGCTCATCAAGAGACAAAGGCACAGCTTCAGAAGACGGAAGAAAAGATCTGTCTCCTTGAAGGCGCAAGAAAACCTGGTAAAAATGAGGTAAAACAGTAATAATTTGCATTTATAAGAGACTGTGCAGTTAAAATAATTAGCAACAAGCGTATGCTGCCCCATTAATATAAAAGCCAATAAAAGACTTCGACACTGTGCTTTGTCATTTCTGAATAAGGAATACCTGGTACTATTTTTCTGTTCTTTTGGCCTCTATCTTGGTGGGAGAAGCTTGGCTTGGAAGTGGTTATTCTTTTGAGGATGATGTGATGAGGGCAATAACACTTGAAATACAATTGTAGAATAGTAGAAATAGGAGGAAAGGTAACAAGTATTGTTTGGTACACAAAATTTTATGGGTAAAGTAGATCATGGCACATGGTAATTCAGATATAGCAATGGCTACAAACTTACTCAGTCTTTAAAGGGGACTATTAGAATTTAGTGGCTTATCATCATGGAGGGCGCATTTTAAATACCAGCTAGTAAAACCAAGCAAACTGACACACGCCATGAACACATAGCCAGGCCTCAAACTCGGAGCGAAACCAAAACCCGGAACGTCGCATCACAGCCACCTGCTCTCGATATCACATCACGGAACTCAGGCGGTTACACCACAAAACCTCAGGATGTCACAACACAGCCAACGACCCAGGAGATTACAGCACAAGACCCAGGATGTGAAAACAATAGAACTCAAAAGGTCATCACACAGTCCATTACCCAGGTCATTACAACACAGGAGGCTGATAGACACACAGCCAATAACTCAGCCACACATGTTCTGCAAACATCAACTCCATCAACCAATCAAGAGGCAGCAATGCAGCCAACCAGCCCAGCACACCAGCCTCCACCACCAGTATATAGAGAGAGACGGCAGCTCCAATCACACACTGCTTGCACTGGCACGAAGCCAAAAGCACCAGCCTGAGGATGGCTAGTGGGACCTCGCCGAAACGTCGCCAAGGTACTCTTAATCTTACATGGGAAAAGTGTGAGAACACATCTAGACCTACCTACCTACCTACCTACCTATATATATATATATAATATATCTCAAGTTGTACATCAGGTTAAGTCAGATTGAAGCGGCTATTGTGGTTATCTGGCAGTACCTTTCGGTTCTGGTCTATTCTTGGAAGTAACAAAACTTAAACTTAGTTGATATATATGAAAAGTTATAAAATAAATATGCTTTTCTGTTGCTTTTCAGTGAACCAGACTAAATGGATTAGCCATAAAACTTAAAATAATCATCAGTTTCTTTCAAAAAAAACAACACAAGCGAAGGAAAAAAGATGAAATAGACAGACCTTCTGACCGGGGGGCAAAATAGTTCTTGACTATTCCTGTGGTACAATTTATTTAAGATATAAATATTTTTTCTGAGGTTCTCGCGGGTATTTGTATGTGGAGCTTTGGTTATTCGAGTTTTCTCCCGCGTAAGATTGGAAGTATCTAGGCAACATTTCGATGAAGTCTCATTCATCATCTTCAGGCTTGGTCTTCAGCTCTGTGCTTCTCAGAGTGATGTGAGCTTGCAGCTGCTTCTTCCTTTTAACTGCTAGTGGGGGTGTGACTTGATTGGGTGGGGGCTTGGCTGTGCTCTGATTGGGTGGGGGTGTATTCTCATTGGTTGGGGGTTTGGCTGTGTTCTGATTGGTTGGGGGGTTGGCTGTGTTCTGGTTGGCTGGAGGCGTGTTCTGTTCAGGTGGGGGCTTGATTGTGCTCAGCTTAGTCTTAGTTGCTGGAGGTTTTGAGCTGGTGAGCTGTGATCTTGCTGTTTGGCTTCGAGTTCGTGGTCGTGCTGCATCTTCATGGTGGGGGTCAGTTCGCTTCATGTATGGCTCAGAGGGGTTTGAAGTGGGTAGTGATGCAGCTGCAGTGCGGCTTCTGGTCCGTGGTCGTGTTTCATCTTCTGTGTGGGTGTGAGTCTGCTTTCTATGTGGAAGTGTGGTGGTGGCATCTTGTTTGGCTCTCAGGGGTGTGGGTCTGGTGTCATTCTTCATGTTAGGTACTCGTCTGTTCATGAGGGCGGGTTTCCAAATGGCTGGTAGGCGGGAGGCATCATCTCATTTATTCATGCTGTGTGGGCGTTTTTCTATCTCTATGGCTTCTCTGATGATTCTGCTGCTGAAGTGTTCGGTTTTGGCGATAGTTCTGGTATTTTTAAAGTCAATCTCATGTCTTGTGGCTTTGAGGTGTTGGGCCAGGGAAGAGGTCGGTTCTTCCTTTTTGATTGAGTTCTTATGTTCTGCAATGCGTGCACTTATTCTTCTATTAGTTTGTCCAATGTATGTGGTGGGGCAGGTAGTACAAGGGATTTCGTATACTCCTTGATTTTCTAACTCGATTTTGTCCTTAGGGTTTCTTAGGATGGTGGATATCTTTCTGTTTGTGCAGAATGCTGTCTTAATGTTGTGTTTTTGGACCTTCCAGCAACTAAGACTAACCTGAGCATAATCAAGCCCCCACCTGAACAGAACACGCCTCCAGCCAATCAGAACACAGCCAACCCCCCAACCAATCAGAACACAGCCAAACTCCCAACCAATGAGAACACCCCCCCACCCAATCAGAACACAGCCAAGCCCCCATCCAATCAAGTCACACCCCCACTAGCAGTTAAAAGGAAGAAGCAGCTGCAAGCTTACATCACTCTGAGAAGCACAGAGCTGAAGACCAAGCCTGAAGATGATGAATGAGACTTCATCGAAACGTTGCCTAGATACTTCCAATCTTACGCAAGAGAAAACCCGAATAACCAGATAGATAGATAGATAGATAGATAGATAGATAGATAGATAGATAGATAGATATTTCACATTGCCATTTAGAAAAAATAATAAGAAAATAAAGGGAAAAATTTAAAAAAAACACCTAGCAGTAGAATAAAGTAAATAAGAAGGAATTTACAAATATGCTGAAGTTCACGGTTTTATCATATTTGTAAGTGATTAAAGATACCCAAATACGTTTTGATTGCAAAACTCAACTATTAATTTTTATAGACAATACAAACGTCAGGGTAACAAATAATACAGTATACAGATCACAGAATAAAATTGTGAAATCATAAATCGTGATGAATTATTTTTTAAGAAAAATGTTATATTGTATCATGTATAATATCCAAAAACGGAACAAAATATTAAAATGTAAAAAGGGGAAGAATCATTACAACATTACAGCATTAAAATACTACTCGCTTACAATTCATGTCCTTCCATCCCATGATATTCCCCGGCAGTTGATTGAAAGCAATATTTTGGGAAAGGTTTTTGCTTTCTGTTTGACTCCTTTCACCTACTTCAATTTTACTTTCCCCTCAGAAATTGTGTTCTAAATACAAAAGTTTGCCTTGTAGGGTAATTTATTTTCTATAAGGGACCCATTCCTACTTGAATTTACTGTTATGTTTGTTTTGGGGGAGGAAAGTGTTTATGTTCCGGATAACACTACGCAAACTGTTTAAATTCCAAATGCCAACATCTTCTTTTCAGAATGGCTTGACCAATGCTTCCCCTCTGACATCTCTTGAAGGACCCACAGTTGGGGTCCCATCACCTGGAGCTTCCACAGGAATGATTCTACCTCCCCCTCCTCCCCCTCCACCACCCCCACTGCCACCCCCCCCTCCACTTCATGGATTACCAGGGTCTCAACGCCCCCCTGCTCCTCAGTTGCTGCCTTTCGGATTGAAACCTAAAAAAGAATTTAAGCCTGAGGTGACCATGAAAAGAGTCAACTGGTCCAAGGTAAGGCAAGGAAGACTCTAGAAAGAGTGCAGAGAAGGGTAACCATGATGATTGGGGGATGGAGGCTAAAACATATTAGGAACAGCTGCTGGAATTGGGGTAAGTCTAGTTCATGGGTGTCAAACTCAATTTCATTGAGGGCAACATCAGGGTTATGGTTGACCTCGGAGAGGGCAGGGCTGACTGGGTGGGTATGGCCGACTGTGGGCGTGGCCAGTTTGATGCCACTCCCCAAACTGCTGGCATGTTTCCTCTTTGCATTGGGTAGCCTGGGCCGAAGCCAGGCTGGACTGATCTTTCCAATTTGCATTGGGAAGACTAGGACGGCCCCAAGGGCCGGATCCAATCTCATTGTGGGCCAAATCCGGCCCATGGGCCTTGAGTTTGACACCCCTGGTCTAGTTTAATGAAAAGAACTAAGGGTGACATGATAGCAGTGTTCCAATATCTGAGGGGCTGCCACAAAGAAGAGGGAGTCAAGCTATTCTCCAAAGCACTTGAGGGTAGGACAAGAAGCAATGGGTGGAAACTCATCAAGGAGAGTAGCAACCTGGAACTAAGGATAAATTTTCTGACAGTGGGGACAATGAATCAGTGGAACAACTTGCCTTCAGAAGTTGGGGTTGCTCTACCACTGGAGGTTTTTAAGAAGAATTTGGACAACCATTTGTCTGAAATGGTACAGGTCTTCCTGCCTGAGCAAGGGGTTGGACTAGAAGACCTCCAAGGTTCCTTCCAACTCTGTTGTTCTGTATTCCAAGGAAGCAAAGTATCTCATACATTGCAGGGTGGAGATAAATTCCAAGATACTCAGTGACTGAATTGTAGTTTTCAATCAAAGACGTATCAAGCAGTGACAATGGAGATGTTCATTGGAAGGGAGGAAATTGCTTTAGCCTGCCAGCATCATTCTTCTTTCATGGGTATTGCATTGTTATCATGCAGATGTTGATCATCTGTTTTCCTTCCTTCTTGGTTGGTCCTCCATTTCTTAATTTTCAATGTATGGTCTTTTAACTGCTATTGTAAATAATTTGCACTTCGTGACGTCTTTGAAAGCAGTTGATGTGGGTGTTTTGAACTTCATGAAACCTTCGCAAATCTAAATGCCTAAGGAGATTCTCAGTCATCCAGTCATCCCAAGTCATCAGTCATCCAAAAGCATCCCAAGGATGCTTTTCAGGGGTGGAATTCTACCAGTTCGCACCTATTCTATAGAACCGATTGTTAACATTCTAAGCAGTTTGGAGAACTGGTTGTTAGAAGAAATTACTGGCCTAATCCTGTAAGGAAGGCAGGAAGGAAACATTCTGGTGTTGCTTACAGAAACTGCCTCTCCATTAACCCTTATTACATTCTTGGCAGGACTAGACTTCCTTTCTCAGGAACCTCTCGAGTTTTTTCCCCTCCTTTGCTAGTACTTTGCTCGTGTGGAGTGACCATTCAAAGTTACAATGGCACTGAAAAAAGTGACTTATGACCATTTTTCACACTTACGACTGTTGCAGCATCCCCACAGTCATGAGAGGCCCGGTGAGGAGATGCGTTCCTCGATGTGAGTGATATTTAGTTGGCCACGCCCATCCAATAACATGACCACCAAGCTATGTCCACCCAGTCTCATGACCACCAAGCCACACCCATCAACTAAGCCACAGAACTGGTTGTTAAAAATTTTGAATCCCACCCCTGGTGCTTTTTCAAGAGTCAACTGGACTTTCTGTTTTTTTTTCTTTGAAGATGTTTTGCTTCTCATTCAAGAAGCTTCTTCAGCTCTGACTGGATGATGGAGAATAGAAGGATTTATGTTTCTTGCAAACAGTTGGTCATTTGCATTCTTTAAGAGAGCCATTGAGACCACCTGGAGGTTTATCCGTGTCCTCAGGGTTACCTGACTAGCAAAAATGGGCTTGGAGCATTCTTGAAACTATTGAAAGGACTGTGTTGCAGATTGGAGATAGATGATGTCACATCCCACCCCTGTGTTGAGAGAGGGCTGTTGAATTTTGACATAGATGACCTCTTTGATCCCTCTTTCAAACCAGTGGTCCTTTCTGTCCAAAACATGGACCTTGTTGTCTTCAAAAGAATAGCCTTTTGTTTTTTAAATGCAGATGGACTGTTGATTCTAGTCCTGATGGATTTGTTCTCTGTTGTGCATTTTGGACAGAGGCCCACTGGTCTGAAAATAAGCCTCTAGTTTAATCACCTGCTGAAGCAGGAAACTGGCCTATACTATTTCTGACACACAGTTGTCCAACCTCTTCTTAAAAGGATCTATTAAAAGGATCTAATTCAAATAGATCCTACAAAAGATCTATTTAAGGATCTATTTACGCCATGCCACTGTGGTCTACATGTCCCCAATAATCTTAACATCTCTAGCATGTTTTATTCTTAACATCTCTAGCATGTTTTATTCTTAACATCTCTGGCATGTTTTATTCTGCCCCAGTACTGTATTCCAATCAACAACATTCATTAGTTGAAGAATATTCTATTTCTGTAACTGATCGTTTGGAACTAGGTCAGAAGTACAGAACTTGTTTTAATGCTTTAAAAAAAAAAAAAAAAATTGTAAAGTGCCCAGAATTGTTTGGAGTCGGGTGGTAAGTATAGAAACAAATATACTTCTGATTTCTTCTGAACCACAGTCACTTGAAACAGTGGTGGGATTCAAATTTCGGTTCTGTGGATGTGGTTTGGTGGGTGTGGCAGGGGACGGATACTATAAAATCCCCCTTCCCTTCCCTTCCCTCCCCACCCCACTAACCTGCTTTCCAGTTCCGTTCTCCTGTGCAGGGCAACCAAAGAAGACCCAGCCAATCAGCTGAGGCAGAGAATAGATGGGGGCGGGGCCAGTCAGGTGGTATTTGCCAGTTCTCTGAACTACTCAAAAATTTCCGCTACCATTTCGCCAGAACTAGTCAGAACCGGCTGAATACCACCTCTGAATTGAAACCCTCACTTCAAAAGGCAATGGTGTTAGCACCAAAAGTAAACTTGATTTTTGTTTTTTTTTTGTTTGTCTAGACTCTGCTATTTTAAAGCGTCTGAAGGAGTTAAAAACCACAGATTTTTATCCCATAAATCTACCCACATTCTCCAAAAGAGACCAGGGTCTTTTTTCCCACTCAAGAATCTTCAGGCTGTAGGTGGTGGGTGGCCTTTTAGATTGCCCTAAGAGCCACATGTTTTTTCCCCCTTACAAAGTATGGTATTAATGATAACAGGAAATTAAGAGGTATATATTCCCTCTGCAGATTAGACCGCAGGAAATGACTGAAAACTGTTTCTGGGTAATGGCCAACGATGGAAAGTATGAAAGTACTGATTTGCTATGCAAGCTGGAACTTACCTTTTGTTGTCAGAAAAATGGTAAGTTAATTATTTTTCTGTTTTAAAGCCTTTTAGAAAATGTGCCTATTTTATTTTCAATAAACACCTGCAGTTCTTGCCCCTACAGCTGATGAATATTTATGCTTGTCATATGATAATTGTTGCATTAATAACTGAGGTTGCCATCATTTATAACTGTGGCACATGCAAGATAGAACTTAGCCAATAGTATTATTTTCACTTTTCCATTTAAGCTTTCCTCGTATAATGCAATTAAGAAAAGCATGCACTTACTGCTGAAATATCTCCACCGAGCTGTTAAAATGACTGTTTATTATAGACTATGGGGAGTGTGACTAAAAGCTGGGGAAAATATACCATGTATTTTAGTTCTGAGCAGTAATTTGGTGGGAGGCCAATTATTTGGGGTCCTAGTTCTTTTTAAGGTGTGCTAAGCCTTTTGGCAATATGTAATATACCCAGAAGGAGGAGTAATCACCAAAGGAATTTATTTTAAGTTACACTCAAACTGAAAATATTCTAAGAAGAAACAGCAGTGTGGAAAATGCAAAAAAAAAACAAAAAACGCTATCCCTACTTCATCTTCAAAAATGTAATTCAGTGGTCAAGACTATTTGATGGAATAGTCCAATGGTGACTAACCTTTTTGGGCTCCTGTACCAAAAATTGTGCGTGCCCCCCCCTCGCCACACCCCTGTATGCAATCACCCCACACCCTTATCTGCACTGTCCCTCACAGCTGATTTTTCGGCTGATTTGAGGCCTTTTTCAACCTCCCGGAGGCTTGGAAAAAGCATCTGCAAGGCGTTTTAGGACGAATTATAGGCCCGTTTCGTCACTTCCGGTATTACAGAAGGTGACAGAATGGGCCTATAATTCGTCCTGAAAAGCCGTGCAGATGCTTTTTCCAAGCCTCTTTTTCCAAGCCTACCGTTTTGGCCCCTCCCGGTATTACAGAAGGTGACAAAATGGGCCTATAATTCGGCCTGAAAAGCCTTGCAGATGCTTTTTCCAAGCTTACCGTTTCGTCACTTCCGGTATTACAGAAGGTAACAAAATGGGCCTATTATTCGTCCTGAAAAGCCTTGCAGATGCTTTTTCCAAGCCTCTGGGAAGACGGGAAAGGCCTCAAATCAACCAAAAAAAATAAGCTGTGAGGCACACACATGCGCAATGAGGTAAGTTTGCCTGTGGTTTGCGTGCCAGCACAAATGGCTCTGTGTGCCACCTGTAGCATGCGTGCCATAGGTTTGCCATCACAGGAATAGTTTATTCTGTGAAACCAGATAATGCCCACGATATAAAAGTGGACCTCAAGTGCACCTGAACCCACAATTATAGTCCTATGTTCATATGTTTATAAAGTAATCCACCATGTGAGCAAACTTGGTTGGATGTCCTTTTTTTGTGGCGGTCGTTAAACAGGCGCAGCAGATGTTGAGTAAGGAAAGCAATGGTTAAGTAAACCCATTGTTTCCAGGAGGTAGTTTTTGCCAGAAATCAGAAATAAGCTAAAATTGTGCAAGTTGTGGTCACATAACCACGAGGTACTGCATGTAGGCTCAAATGTAGTCAGATTACACAGGGAATAGACATCAAAACTTTGGATCTGGATTTGAAATTAGCTTTTGTGGGCCCTGTCAGAATTTTGAATGGTCACTCAGCAACTACCTGGTTTCTCAGAAAACAAGATTGAGTCTTATTTTCTTTTAGACTTGAAAATAAGCACTTGGGCTTATTTTCGAGGCAGTCTTACTTTTTTTGAGGTGCAGCAAGCCAGACTTGGTGAGCTGGATGCGCCGTGAATGCACCGTCGCCTCTGTTCCGAAACTTCTGCGTTTGGAACTGAGGCTTTTTGGCGAACGGGAGGATAATCAGGAGGGGGAATTTTCCTGCCTGGCATTCTTCCTTCAGTCTGTGCTGAGCTTGAGCAATGGATGACATGCAGTAAAATCCCCCTCCCCATTTTCTTCCCGCGAGCAAAAAAGCTGCCTACAAGCCTCCCAAAAAGAGGGAAAAAGCAAAGCAGCTGGCAGCGGAGCTACCGGCTTTGGGGAAGCAGTCCAACAAGCAGAAGCGCTGCGCCCAGAAAGAGAAGGGGAAAAGCAGTATTTGCGCTACCACAAGAGGCCAGTGGGCTGCAGCTGGAGAGTTGCCTCCCCAACACCGCCACTCGTGCTGGCCACACCCTGAGCTTATTTTCGGAGTAGAGGTAATAATTTGAAGCTCCCAGCCAAAAGGCTGCTTAATTAGGTTTTGGCAAGCAGTCTTTGTGGCATGCAACACAACGAGAAAAATCTCCAGAAAGATGAAGTTTGTCTGCTACAATAATCCCCCCCCTTTTCTTCTATTTATTCCCCCAGCCAAGGAGGGGCCATTCAGCATCCACGTGTGCTTTGCTTTTCGAGTCGACTTCTTGTCCTCCGTTGTTCCCCTCTCCTCACAGTTCTGCGCATACACGCATCTGGAACAGGCCCCAGCTCTTCCTCCTCCTCACTTATCTCAGTCTGCAAAGGCAGCTGCCTCTCCCGTAGCTGACTCCAGAACTGGTCCAGGTTCTTCCCCAACCTCCTCATCCTCCGAGGCTGCCACCAGCTCTGCTGGCAGCTGGTGGGACACAACAGATGCACACCAGTGGCATCCCGAAAGCTTTTCTCTTGTGTGAGTGGAGCTGCGGATGTGCGTGCCGGCCCGCCATTCGTTTGGCTAAGTTCCCATCTCCCCCCCCCCCACACACACAGCCAGTACGCCTGCTCCTGATGTTCCAAAAGCAAAACAGTGAATGCAGAGGCTGAGTGGGATGAGGACGTCCTGCTCAGCTTGGCTGACTCACCAAGTCTGCTTGCGCAGGACATCTGATCCGTTTTTGGACACCTCTTTGAGTCTGAAGGAGCACGAGACCGTGTGCCCAAAGGCTTCTCCATGCCAAAAGCTTTTGCAAACGGACGAAAGGCTTCGGGGGAGCGATCTTGTGCTGCTTCAGGCCTTCTATCTCTTTGGCGTGGAGATGTTCTGACCCAGGCTTCGTAAAATGTAATTACTCACAAACTTGGTTTAGAAGCAAAACCTATTTTATTGCAACGCTGGGAATTGTTTCCATTCCCAGCCGGAATTAATTCCAAACAGTTCCCCAAGATAAGCACACACCTTGAAGTGCTGCTAAAAACAGAAGTATCAAATTAGCTAAAAAAGAAACCAACCGAAGTACAAGAAAAAAAACAACCAAAATACACCGCGCTTCAAGGAAGACTTGGAACCGATTGAACTACTTTGCTTCCTGCAAAGGTTTCATCATTTAGGCCTGACTCTTATCTCTTAGGGGAGGGGCAATCACCTCCCAGCCTTATTGCCGAGTCACCCCTTCTGTTTCAGCTGCTCTCGCCTTCTAGCAGCCCTGTGCACAGGTGCACTGGGAACAGGCTCCCTTGGGTCCTCTGCCTTGCTGCTGTCAGACTCCGAAGGCTGCGAAGGCAGCATCCCACTCCCAGGTGGTCCTGGTTCCATCTGTGCATCGGACGCAGGACCCTCGTCCACGTTCTCTCCAGACTCCCTGACTGGTCCCTGTTCTTCCCCACTGTCCGATTCCACAGCCGGATGCACCGGCTGCCGGCAAACCACAACACTATCTCTTGATGAAGTGTCTACAAAAATCTAACAAATGGAATCAACACACCATTCAGTAGGGAGACAGCAGGGAAATACTAGTTTCCCTTATGCCCGTGTAAAAGGATTATAGAAATGGACATCAATAGAAACAGGATTACACCCAATGCAACTCTTTCTGCATCGGATTCAGGACCCTCATCCAAGTCCTTCCCAGACTCTCTGACTTTCTTCCTCACTGTCCGATTCCGCTGCTGCTGTCTGCACTGCCTGCCGGCGAACCACAACACAAGAAGCCTGAAGGTGCTTCTCCCTTGCTTGAGTGGAGTTGTCCATTCCACACAAGAAGCCTGAAGGTGCTTCTCCCTTGCTTGAGTGGAGTTGTCCATTCATGCACATGTTCTGCGCCAGCTCACTATTTGCATGGCCCCGTTCCAGTGTCCCTCCCGTTCCCCCCACCACCACCAAACTGGGCCGCAAAGGTTGGGGACCTTTGCTCTATAGATGCCTCATCAGCAAATGGTAAAACCTGAATGGAATGAATTGTACCCTAACACTGAAGCCGAAATACGACGCAAGTGCAATATTTCTATATGTAAAAGTGAAATACCACTCATGCATCACAAAATCTCCAGAACTGTAAAGCCTACAAACTTGACATTTGGCATGTAGGTTCCTCTTGGCTCTTAGGAGCACACGAAGGATTTTTCAAAATGACCATCAGAGGATTAGTATTTCCTATATTATTATTATTAACACGCTCTGATGCTAAGGAGTTCTACTCCCTCTCCCCACCTGAAAAGAAATCTGTTCCAAATGCAAAACACAAGCAAAGGAGAGGATTTTCAGTATCAGTTACATTCTTCCCCCCAAAACTAAGCCCAAACATATAGTTTCATAGCAAAGCATAGGTATAGAGCTAGATATAAATATTCCTTTATGTTGGCCCACCATTTGTCTTGACAGTGAAAAGAGATGACTGCTTTGAAGAGAGGAAACCTATTAAAAAACGAATCAAGGAACTGAAAATCCTGGATCCAAAGATCGCACAAAACCTTTGTAAGTAAATAGCTGTTGTTTGGAAAAAGAATAATAATAATTGAGCATTAATACTACTTTCGGAATTACATATAATTCTACTTTGTAATACGGCTTTGACAGAAACAATTCCAAGTAATGGGTGAAGGGGGAAGGGATGTATCATTGTGAGCATTGAAAAGGAAGGCCCAGAAGAAGTTGGAAAATATCTCCTGTACATTTAGCGTTCATTTTTAAATAAAAGCTGATTACGCTTTTGGTTGTGGGTGGTCCATCACTGGAGGTTTTCAAGAAGAGACTGGACAGCCATTTGTCCAGAATGGTGTAGGGTTTCCTGCTTGGGCAGGGGGGGTTGGAGTAGATGACCTACTAGGTCCCTTCCCACTCTGTTTTTCTGTTAATATTCTTTTTTTTTTTTTTTTTTGGTCTGTATCTTTCCTTACTCCCACTTTTATTCAGTGAATATTCTTTGTTTTTTTCTTTCCTCATTGCGCCTGTTTTCATCTTGTGTCCTTTTATTCTTTTCTTCCCCTCCTCCTTATATTTCAGTTTGGTTTTGATGCGGTGTCAGATGATAAATTTTTTCTCCTATTACATAATTTTATTTATTTGCGATCAGAGACTCCTCTCTGAAGGTGGGTGCAAAAAAAAAAAAAAATCCATAGTAAAAGAGATGAGTAAAGATAATTGTAAAGCTGTTAAAAAATGAGCAGACCTCTCTCCTACCCCATCCCAAGTAAGGATTATATCCAAGCCTGCTAAGGGCCGATTTTGTTACGTTTCTGGACCTGGACAACAGCTTTTAGTTTCCTTCCCATGTTATTTTAATGAGGTTCATTCTGATAGCACGGGGAGGAGTTCAAAATTCCTAATGCCATCAATCTAAGTATGACTTCTCCAACAGTACACTGTAGCTTAGTTGCTATCAGTATTCTGTCACTCCTACTATTATAACAGTTGAAGTCCTATTCCTTCCTTCCTTCCTTCCTTCCTTTTCTCATCCCTTCCTTCCATCCCTCCCTTTTATCTTCTTCCTTCCATTCTTTTTATCATCTTCCTTCTTTCCTTCTCGTATAATTTACTCCAATGGTACACTGTAGCCTAGTTGGTATTGGTATTCTGTCACTCCTACTATTATAACAGTTGAAGTCCTATTCCTTCCTTCCTTCCTTCCTTCCTTCCTTCCTTCCTTCCTTCCTTCCTTCCTTCCTTCCTTTTCTCATCGCTTCCTTTCATCCCTCCCTTTTATCTTCTTCCTTCCATTCTTTTTTATCATCTTCCTTCTTTCCTTCTCTCAACTCTCCCTCCCTTTCTTTTCTCACCCCTTCCTTACTTCCATCCCCTCCCTTTTATCATCTTCCTCCCATTTCTCTTCCTTTCTCCTTCCCTTCCTTTTATTATCTTCCTTCTCTCATCCCTCCCTGCCTCCCTCCCTCTCTCCCTTCCTGTTTGGAAGCCACACTTTTCTTCTTAACTCACCTGCATATTCATCCATCCATCCATCCAGCTTTTCAGGCCTTTCTTATCCCCCAAGGCAGATGTGAGACTTGGTTCCCACACAGAAAAACACTCTAATCAGGCCCCACCTCCAAAAACGTTCTCTCTGAAAACACCTTAATGCTTGAAGTGTTTCCAAGTGCTTAATTTGCCCTTCTCAAATTAAAAAAAAAAACATACCGAAATGCCTTTATGTGTGTTCTTAGCTATTTTCCTAGGGTCTTTCCGAGTACCTTATGAAGAAATAAAAATAATGATTCTGGAAATAGATGAAACCCAGCTGTCAGAATCCATGATCCAGGTGCAGTAATTTGATTTAACAGTTTTATAAACAAGTATTCCTAATAATTAGCTCTTCATAAAATCTACCACACTTGTAGTAAGTTATACGAAAGTCACAGACAGGTTACATGCACAGCCAAGCCATAATTTTGTGTTTGTACATCAATACAGTTTGGTATGATCACCAAAGATGGCAGATTATACCTTCTGTATACTTGCCATTTTAAGTAAGATAATGGACCTTTTAATGTTTGATAACTGTTCCCTTTAGGCTGTGTATGAGCAGTTTTCTCTAAGATAGGGCAGTTGGACAGTTTAAAAATAGCCTACTTAGTTTGACATTTATTTCTTAGGATTTTTGATGAGGTCCTTGGTTTTTTTTAATAATAAATACTTTTTCCTTAATTGTCTATTTTTGGCATTGTTGCCTTATGAGATTGAAGAGAAAGTTATCTCCCTTCTTTTTTGTGCAAGTAATTTTGCAATATAAAGACTTGCAAACCAGTTCTAAGTGAAAATAAAAAAGGAACTTTTAAATTTTATATCTTTCCATGAAATGTAGAATTTGATAAAGCATCTTCCTGACCAAAAACAACTCAGCGAATTATCCAAGTTGAAGAATGAATATAAGGATTTGTCTGAACCGGAGCAGTTTGCCATTGTGGTAAATAGATGGATTCATTTCAAAATATGGTTTTATGATCCTATATTCTTAAAAAAAAAATATTAGCCCTTTTCGGTGAATTTTGTATCGTATTCTATTTGCTTCTTTTGGATAGCTGGTAGTCAGGAATGAGTTAATGTTCTGTTGCACTAACTTTCTGATATGATTTTTAACTAACTTTAAAAAGTAATTTCCTGACAGGAGGAATTTTAAGGCTTTGCTCTTGTCACCCAGACAATGAGTGAGGGTGTTCTGACATTTTTGAATTTCTGCCTCTGTTCTTTCTACTGCTATGCTAACGAGTTCTGCTTGCCTTTCAATTTCTAATTATAAGTGTGAGGCAAAAGGTATGAGGCAACCTCACCATGTTTTTAAAATAATTTACAAGAGAATGAGTCTTCTATAACATACTAAGACTTGTGTGACAGTAAATGCCTAATAATTATATATTAAACCTTTGTGCTGTCCAAAGCACTGGAAAAAAGGCCTTCTTGCTTCCGTTTGAAAGGATTAGCTGGTGGCAATACCGTTGCCCCGGGGATGCCCAGTTGGAAACTTCTTTCATGTCCCTGGCAGGAGCTGGAGTGAAGGACGGGAACTCAACTCAAACGTGGGCTTGCTAATCTTTCGGCCAACGTTCCAACCACTTGAGCCACTATGTTCCTAAGAGGCTTCATAACATTGAAGAAGACACCTGTTCTGTCCTGTCCTCACTACACGTTAGTCTGTGTGCAGCTCGACATACAGCTCGACTCACCTATCCTCCAATAAAACAGACCATGGGCATAGGTCTGGATGTTTTATTGAAAGTACAGGATATGGTGAAACTGGGGAAAATAGGAATACATACAATTAGAACCAGATACAAGGTAAGCAGTATTGAGTTACTGCTGAATATAACAAATACAAGCAATTTAAATCTCACCAGCAATGCTATGTGTGTGAGATGTGAATTCGTCCTTGGATGACCATGTGCCACAGTTTAAGATGGCTTCTTCTTTGTGCTTTTGCCTTTTCCAAACGTTAAAGGAAATGGAGCCTGGCTTCCCAGCATGCGCTTGTTTTGAGAGTGCGGGCTGATGCGTAAGGGGTGACATCAGTTTCAAACAATATACTGGTATTTGTCTCTCCGGCCACTAGATGGAGCTAGAGAGCAACAATAGTCTATAAAGTTCCTATGTGTTGGGGCATATTTGTTCCTCCAGCCACTAAGTGGGGCTAGAGAACAACAACAGTATATAAAAGTTACATGCTGGGTCATGACAACATCTGTTTCTGAATAACTAACCAGGTCTGTCTTTTGCAAAGTTGGTGCAAATGAACTGAAATTGAAACAATTCTGCACAACAACCTCTTAGATATTCTTCTTGATGCTTGCAAAGTACCAGTGCTATAGCAACTAGGATGTCCTGATAAACATTAAGTAAACAAGCATCTGTTAGGGTGATATATCAATCACTTCATTTTATTTTGCTCCCTTTATCCAACATAAAGTATAGTCCAATAAAAGTTAATCTCAAGGGGATAACATATTTCTGTAACACAGTTAAAAAAGCCTACAACAGCTATGTTAGATGATTGTAACATAAAACTAACTTACTATAAGATATCTAGGAGATGTTTAACATCCGATTAATACATGCATAGTCATAAAATGTATTTACTATAAAATTCCCATGAGAGTAAAATCTATAATCTATAAAAGTCAGCCTGTAAACCTAATAAGATTGTAATAATGGTTAATAGGCTTTTTGACATGGGTTGTAGTTCACTGAGAAGTTAAATAAAAATGAAAAAATAAAAATAAAAACTATTTGCCTTTTTTTAAAAAACCTACTTTATGGACCCACTCACAAAACATAGGCTAGAACAGAACAGAAGAGAATTCTTTATTGGCTAAGTGTGATTGGACACATAAGGAATTTGTCTCCGGTACAAAAGCTGTCAGAGTACATACAAGCAACAAGTGATAAATCATGATCAAAGTCATCATAAAAATACATTCATCATAAATCATATGATACAATACTTCATGATAAGTCATAGGATACTAAATAAGTGATCGACATAAATTATACTAGGGTACTCAATAAAACAATATAAAATTGTAAGATACAAGCAACAAAATTAGAGTCCTAAGAAGATAAGGAGATAGTTAATAGGAAAGATAAGAAGAAGAACAGTAATACAACCTTACTAGAGAGTTTGACAATGTTGTGGGAATTAGTTGTTTAGCAAAGCGGTGGCATATGGGGGGGGACACTCCTGGTGTCTGGTTGTTATAGCCTGCAATGCTCTATAGCCATAATGGTGAACCTATGGCAGGCATGTCGGAAGTGGCACACAGAACCGTTTCTGCTGGCACACAAGACATTGCCCGGAACTAATCCACCGTGCATGCGGAACGTCCCCCGCCAGCCAGCTGATTGTCGGGTATCTGCTGTGCCTGCGTAGGGAGAGACGCGCATGCGGGAGATGTGGTGCGGGAGATGTGGCACAGGGGTGGGAGGGTTGCCCCGGGGCAGGGGGGTTGCGTGCGCATTGTATTATGGGTGCAGGCGTGTAGGCACGCAACAATGAAAAGGTTCGCCATCACTGCCCTATAGCATCATCTTGAGGTTAGATGTTGAAACCGGTGTACTTATCCATAGAGAAGCCTGCAAGTTACTTCTCCTTGGGCTGGTCTCCTGTCAGGTTCCAATGCTTAAGAGTATTTCCATGTTAAAAAATATTAGAATGTGCAGAAATGGATAGACTAACACTTACAACTAAGGAAAAGGAAGAAACTGAATATTTTTTTGACATGGGGCTTATTTTATCAATGGTTAGCCAATAAAAACAGACCTTAGAATCATGTAGATATAACAAAAGGACTCATGATACAAGGGAAGTTTGCTTAAAATAGATAAGCAAGGATTATTACTATTATTATTATTATAGAACTAATACCAATGTAATGAACACTGTTGTAAACACCTTGGTTATTATTTCCTAAAAATATTTCTACCCAGACAACACACTGTTTAATTAAGAAAGGTCGGCAGGTCGGCGGTTCGAATCCCTAACCCCGCGTAACAGAGCGAGCTCCCGTTACTTGTCCCAGCTTCTGCCAACCTAGCAGTTCAAAAGCATGTAAAAATGCAAGTAGAAAAATAGGGACCACCTTTGGTGGGAAGGGAACAGCGTTCCGTGTGCCTTCGGCATTTACTCATGCTGGCCACACGACCATGGAGACGTCTTCGGACAGCGCTGGCTCTTCGGCTTTGTCATGGAGATGAGGGCTGCCCCCTATAGCTGGAAACGACTGGTTTAGGCATTGAAAAGAGCTACTTTTCATTAGTATCTCCATGTTCCTTTCGCAGCATTTATTTGCAGTCCAACAATAGCTCCATCAACTGCAATGTTTAACAACTTACCTGGAGGGGAAGGGAGTTCTTCCTTCACAACATTCACACCATCCAGTCTCCAGATCTATCGAGAACAGTCGCATCTATCGAGATGGTACAAAATCGTGAAGTGTAAGGCAGGTCTTCTTCTCTTTTCAACCAGATGAGCAGCGTAACGAGACTGCGACCCCGGTTGAGCGCCATTCTTTTTAAGCTGCAGTTTGAGGAGCAAGTGAATAACCTCAAGCCCGAAATCATGGCTGTCAGCACTGCCTGTGGAGAGATCAAGGAGAGCCGAAGCTTCAGTCAGCTGCTGGAACTGGTCCTGTTAATGGGAAACTACATGAACGCCGGATCGCGCAATGCACAGACATTTGGGTACAACCTCTGCTCCTTATGTAAAGTAAGTATTTCAACAGTCTATGTGGGTGGAATCAGGTGCTTCAATCAAACCTGCCCCAAAAGCCAACACAGTTCTGGGCTGCATAAACAGAGAGTTAGAATCAAGATCATGTTAAGTGTTGATACCACTTTATAAGGCCTTGGTAAGGCCACCCTTGGAATATGGCGTCCGGTTTTGGTTGCCATGGTGTAAGAAAGATGTTGAGACTGTAAAAATAGTGCAGAGAAGAACAACAAAGATGATTAGGGGACTGGAAGCTAAAATATATGAAGAACGGTTGTAGGAACTGGGTATGTCTAGTTTAATGAAAAGAAGGATTAGGAGAGACATGATAGCTGTGTTCCCATATCTCAGGGGCTGCCACTAAGAAGAGGGAGTCAAGCTACTCTCCAAAGCACCTGAATGGCAGGACAAGAAGCAATGGATGGAAACTAATCAAGGAGAGAAGCAACCTAGAACTGAGAAATTTCCTGATAGTTATAACATTTAATCAGTGGATCAACTTGTCTCCAAAAGTTGTAAATGCTCCACCATTGGAAATTTTAAAGAAGAGATTGGGTAACCGTTTGTCCGAAGTGGTGTATGATTTCCTGCCTAAGCAGGGGGTTGGACTAGAAGACCTCCAAGGTCCCTTCCAAGTCTTGATGTATCGCTGGTGCTGTTTATCTTTTTTCCTTTGCCAGTAAAATAATTATAAGCATGTAAATTTGCCGATATTCTTTTCCCCCCAATAAAGTAGATGTAAATATCTGTTCTGTCTACCAACCGCAACATAGTTTGCACATGAAATCAATTAATTTTTGTGTTTCTCATCCAGTGAAGCAGAATGAATGCGGTTTTAGAAAATGCTCATTTCCTTTGATTTAAAAAATGCTGTGCCTATCTAGAGCAAATATGGGGTAGGGGAAAACTAGACAGCATTTACTAAGGTTGGGGAAATGGAGAAGTTTTAAAAAGCCAGAAATGCTAGTCCATGCGATTATTTGTGAGGAATGACTGTCCCAAAACGGAACACAACTTTGTAGAATTTTGGTTGGTCACAAGTGGTGTTTAGTCGAATGCAGAATAGATGTGCTACTGCATAAGTGTGTATTATCAATAACAGGTAGGGTCAAGAATGAATAGATGCTAAGTAAATGTGGATTGAATGGCCAGTTGAAAAGAAGCATGTTGAGGTGACTTTGATTATGTAGGGAGATTGAATGAGGATCAAATCACAAGGCAACGTATGAAGGAAGACCAAATGGAAAAAGAAAGAGGAAGAAGGAGAAAGCAGTAGTTAACCTGTAGATAGGGAGCTGGTAAGATCCTCAAAAGGCGAGAAGTGAGATGCTAAAAGAAGAAAAGATAACGGATGAACTGGTATACTGGAATCAAGAATGGCTTCGGAAGATAGAAAATGATGGGTTGGTGTAAGGAAGATATGAATAGAATAGCATAGTGGAGAGTAGAATTGGATTGGAATGGAATAGAACAGAATAGAATAGTTGGAAGAGACTTTGGACGTCTTCTAGCCCACCCCATTCCCCCTGCAGAAACCTTATACTATTTCAGACAAGTAGTTGTCCAGTCTCTTCTTAAAAACTTCCAGTGTTGGAGCATTCACAACTTTTGGAGGCAAGCTGTTCCACTGGTTGATTATTCTAACTGTCAGGAAATTGCTCCTTAGTTCTACGTTACTTCTCTCCTTGATTTGTTTTCATCCACTGCTTCTTGTCCTGCCTTGAGGTGCTTTGGACCCAGAGAATAGCTTGACTCCCTCTTCTTTGTGGCAGCCCCTCAGATATTGGAAGACTGCTCTCATGTCACCCCTAGTCCCTGTCTGAAAGCTTAAGATTTCTAAAGCTCCAGGTATTTTGAGGGAAATTTGAAATACACCTGCCTGATAGAATAGCATCCACAATGTGTATATGTGGGTGCATGTTGTATTTAAGATGGCACATGTCATAATGTCTACTTTGATTCCCTTGATGGTATGCCACTAGCTGGATATGTGCCTTTTGGGTCAAGTTATGATGGATACCTTAATATCATCCTCACAGCTGAATTTTAAAGTTAGATGTCATAATTTATCTCAAGTTAGATGTCATAATTTATCAATGTACAACCTCTTTTCTTTCCTGATAGAAGTCAGAGACACTTATAGCTTATCAGGCCATCTCGATTCTAAGACCCTTTTGCATCCCAAGTCACGTTTAACTTGTCGGTCTAAGTTCAGTATTACATCTAATGCCAAGTTAGATGTAATAAGATGAAACGGAACTATATTAATTCTTTTAGCGATGTATTTATTGTTGCCTAGTTAAAGGATACCAAATCAGCTGATCAGACGATAACACTGCTTCACTTCTTGGCTGAAGTCTGTGAAGAAAAATACCCGAATGTTTTGAGTTTTCTTGAAGATTTGCAGCACTTAGACAAAGCAAGCAGAGGTATGTATTAAAACTGATATTTATGTTTTGTTTTGTTAAACTCTCTGACCACATTGAATGATTTCCGAATGGAGAATTTTTAACTTTGCAGCATGCATTAATGCCTGCAGTCATGAATTTCCATTCACAGTTATTTCTATTTTATTCAAGATGACTTTCCCTTATCTTAAATTAGCAGGGAATAGAAAGCAGGGGAAAAGTGATTATGTTTCAGATCACACCATCCTGAGTACAAGAGTGCTACCATACAAAAAAGCAGCAAACTGGGGAATTAAAATATTTTCCATGGCTTCCATGCATGCCTTTGAAATAAAAGGTTAATCATTACAAGGCCAGAGCAAAAAAAAAAAAAAAAAGTTTTAGGCAATTAAATCTGATTTCACCTATCTTCATGCCTTTTTTAAAAAAAAAAAACCTTGCATTTTGTTCTACTCCTCTTCCTTTGTCGTATCCGAGAAAGTCTTTGCAGACACATTATTTTTGTGCTGTTGTCCAATCATGAAGTTTTTTCTATCTTAGCTTTTCATTCAGAAAGAAAGCAGGTGAATGATAATAGCAACAGTAATAGCACTTAGACTTATATACCGCTTTATAGTGCTTTACAAGCCTCTCTAAGTAGTTTACAGGGTCAGTATATTGCCCCCAACAATCTGGGTCCCCATTTTACCCACCTCGGAAGGATGGAAGCCTTGAGCCTGGTGGGATTTGAACTGCCAAATTGTAGCCAGCTGGGTGCAGAAATAGCTTGCAGTACTGCACTCTAACCACTGCGCCATAGAGGCTCCTTAATGTCTGTAAGTAGAAGGAATACACTATTGGTCTGGAGATTCTCAGTCATCCAGGTCATGACTGTCCCAAAGGTGCCTTTTCAAGAGGTAACTGGATTTTCATAAACACAGGAAACAACATAGGAGAACAAACCCAAAGCAAGGCTAGATTCAGCAGTCCAGCTCCATTTAAAAGACAAAAGAGAGCAAAGTCTGCATTTTGGACAGAGAGGACAGCTGGTTTGAAAGAGGGGTCAAAAAGGCCATCTATGTCAAAATTGAACAGCCCTCTCAACTGAGGGGGAGGGATACAACATCATCTATCTTCCGTCTACAACATAGCCTTTCAATAGTTCCAAGAAGGCTCCAGGCTCATTTGCGTCACTCAAGTGACCCTGAGGACACAGACAAAACCTCCAAGTGGCCTCAACGACTCTCGGTATGAATGCAAATGACCAGCTGTCTGCAAGGAGTGTAAATCCTTCCATTCCCCACCATCCAGTCAGAGCTGAAGAAGCTTCTTGGATGAGAAGGGAAACGTCTTTAAAGAAAAACCAGAAAGTCCAGTTGCCTCTTGGAAAAAAGGCACCTTTAGAAGGAATAGTGTGCGATTATCGAAGCAGTCAAACAAGATGTCTAGATGTCCCATGGTTATTAGTGCCACAGGGCTGAAACACTTTGAGGGGCTCTTTGTTGTTTGTATGTGTCCTGGTGCAAATAAAATTGGAGATTAGATTCCTTTTTTAAAAAAAACATGTAATAGTATGTTAGTGTTGGGAGAAAATTTTCTGGCCTGCATATCAATGTTAGGAGTTTTCTATATTCATTCTGATTGGTTTCTTTAATTGAACATTCTTAACTCTATTTACAGTTGCAGGCATCTCATGGTCATTGCCATTTGGTCTCATGGGTTGATCCCCTTGAAAGAGATAGTGGTACTACAGGAGAGCTCAGTATATAAGCAATTTTTTGATAAGGAAATGTGAAGTTCTAATTTGTTGATGCTCAAAGAATTAAATGTTTAGGAACATTGATCAGACACAACCGTCTTGTAACCATGTGGGAAAAAGTTACTAGAACTAACAGGTCAACTGTAAGATCTGAAATAGTTCTGGGAATGAGATCAGATTATTGGGTACATGAAGTCAAGACCTCTGGCCAAATGTATGTTATTGGTTATATTTAAGTCCTGGAAATAATAATAATATATTTGCAAGTTATAAATATTTTTTTAGACCCAGGACCTCCTTAGAAAATATTTTTTTCTCTTTGAAATGAGTTCCATAGAATTCTTACTATCTTTCAATTTGTAATTTCCATGAGGAATGCTTATAATCCTATATTGGCCATGAAAAAGGTTTCTTGAAATAGTAAATGCATGCATTATCTTATTTTGACTAAAGTGACTTGTTTATGCTATGAAACTGGAGTAGGCTGTGTATCTCATCCTTGAAAAAAATATTAATAATTAAAAGTGCTTCTCTGTGGTCACAAGGTATAAAGATGAATTGGTTTTCATATGCGCAAATACATGCAAGGTATCTTAAAGATTCTAAAATAGAAGGATTTTATGATAAATTGACTGACTTAGATAGGATTTTGACAGGTACTGATGAAAAAGTGATTAAAAAATTATATAGTTATTGGTTGGAAATTAAATTAGAGGAAGAACAAGTTAAAGAAACAATGATTGCTTGGGGGAAGAATTTTGGATATGGGATTGATTTAGAGAAATGGCAAAAACTGTGGTCACAAAATTATAAAATGACAATGTCAACAGCATATAAAGAAAATTTGTATAAGATGTTTTACAGGTGGCACTTTCTCCCGACAAGAATTGCAAGAATGTTCAAGAATAAATTTGAAAAGTGCTGGAAATGTCATCAGATATCTGGCTCATATTACCATATGTGGTGGACTTGTGAGGAGGCCAGGAAATATTGGACTAGAATTCGCATATGGCTGGAAAAAATGATAAAGAAACACATAGATTTGAAATTAGAGATTTTTTTATTGGGAATCATACCTGATATATATAATAAAGATTTAAAATATTTGATTGAAATAGTAAATGCCTGCATTATCTTATTTTGACTAAAGTGACTTGTTTATGCTATGAAACTGGAGTAGGCTGTGTATCTCATCCTTTAAAAAAATATTAATAATTAAAAGTGCTTCTCTGTGGTCACATGCATTTAGTTTCAGTGGAGAGCTTGGAAAAGAGCCTCAAACAGATGGAAGGGCAGATCAAACAACTTGGGAAGGATTTGGAGACCTTTCCTCAACCCGAAGACCCCCGTGACAGATTTGTGACAAAAATGTCCATATCCTTTTGCTGTTGTTAAATCACTGATGCGCTTTGTTTTCAGAATATATTTTAAATGTATTTGCATAACTTACATTCCGCATATATTCCTCAGTTTTGACGACACTAGTTTTGACTATTTAAGTTACAAATAATCTAAAATCTACAATGTTTTTTTTCCATCGGGTGAGCTTTAGATAGCGGTTTTATTACAATTGAAGGAGAACTGTCCATTGAGATATAACGTGTTCAGTTTGCCCATCCTGAATTCTCTTTAAACTAAGCCTGGTTAGTGTTTTATACAAATAACATTTGATTAATTTCCCTAAGTTTTTGAAGAGTATTTAAAATAATTTATTGCATGATACATACTATCCTATAATCGTCCTTCTGCTAGGTTCCTTTAATATGTATTGTTTTGGTTTTGCTTCTTATCTATAAAGGAAGTCCTATGTGGAAGGAAAAGCCTGAATTGACATATAAAATGAATTGGCAGATAAAATGCCTTTTTGGGGGGGTTGGGGTTGGTCCACCTCCGTGAAAGGCTACCAAATATCCATCATCTGGCTCCTAAACGCTTCATTTTCCCAACATTTTCAGTAAGTAACAAAATAATTATGCTAATGATCTAGGTCCTCCTTTAGTCTGAGCATCTCATTACTATTGGTCTGTGACTAGTAAAAACTGAGGTTGCTTTTACAACAGGGTGTAGCACAGTGGTGAGATTCAATTTTTGAATCTCATTTTTTTACTACTGGTTCTGTGGGCATGGCTTGGTGGGTGTGGCAGGGAAAGATTACTGCAAAATCTCCATTCCTACCCTACTCTAGGGGAAGGATACTGTAAAATTCCCATTCTCTCCCCACCCACTAACCTGCTTTCCAGCTCCATTCTCCTATGCAGGGCAACCAAAGAAGACCCAGCTGGGACCTGGGAGGCAGAGAAGAGATGGGGGCGGGGCCAGTCAGGTAGGATTGGCCGGCTCTCCGAACTACTCAAAATTTCCACTCTCCAGAACTCCAGAACTGGTCAGAACCTGCTGAATACCACCTCTGGTGTAGCATAGAAGCTCCTTCTGGTCTCTCTAGAAACTTTGTTTAATACAATTGTTTAATGCAATTGTATAAAAAGTAAATCATCCCTCCCTCCTCCCCTCCCCTCCATCCATCCATCCAAATCATGCACACTCTTCCAGTTATATTGATTATGGTTTAGAAAATTAGGGTACCAGAATAAGCATTTTGAGACTGGTCTGTCAGGGCAACCTGGTCTACCCAAATATGGGATGGAGCATACTGCTTCCTCTTTTGCCTTTCAGCCCCAATCCAGAATTTACCATATTTGGGTAGACCAGGTTGCCCTGAAAAACACTTAATCTTCCTCCAGTACAGCCAGCAAAGCAATGAGAGCCCATGGCCTAGAGGTTAATACATCTGCCTAATATGTAAGTGACCTGGATTCAAATCCCAGAAGGGTATAGCTAGCCTATGAGAGCTAAACAGTTTGAAGTATAACTATACAGTAGTCTCCCTTTATTTCTTTATGCGTTTCCCTGCTCACATTTTAAAACAATTTTGTCCAAAAGCACCACAATGAAGATCTTCCCGCCCCCAGCAGTCAACAAGGCTTAATGATTTTTCCGTTTCTAATTTGTAGAGGTTTTGAGTTTGAAGTGAAAATTAGTCTTTCTAACTCCATGGAACAGAATGAGAAATGTTTTTTGTTTCCTTTTAAAGAGACAGTTCTATACGATGGGCAATTCCCTCCTTGGAAAACTGGTAATATTGCAAGCTGTTGACAGTACTTCGTTCCAAGATGAAGTATTAGGAAATATTTCTTAATGTGAGATCTTTTTGTAATGCAGACAACAGAGTCATGCATACATTGTAAGCTTACAAAGCAAAACGTTATTGGAAATTTCACATAAATGCATAAGTACTCTAAGCTAAATCTACACACAACACTTAAACAGATGGTTTGATCTTTAAACACTGTTAAAATGTAATAGCCTGCTGTTAACATTCCCTGTAGACAGAGAATAATTGGGGAACAGTGGAATTACATCCGTTGCTGGAATGTCTGTGTGCTTGCTAATTAAAAAAAATGTGTACAGGAAAAACGGTGTATTTGATGCAAATGTTGGATGATCCCACCTAGCTTGAAGAAGCTGTCTAGAGACTTTTTATGGTTGGAAAATAGAATAGTTTGGTTTTTTTTGAACTGGTCAAGTAAAACAAAAACAAACCACTATCACAAGAGCATTTGTGAATGCTCTTCATACAGCCTAAGCTTTGATTCTATAGGCAACCCAGTTAAGATCTTACTGTCACAAACTGTTGTATTTAACTTACACCTAAATTTGCAAGACCAGCAGATGGTATCAAAGAGGTTCTGAGTGCTTTCTACTTGCCATCTAATGGTGTTTTAGGTTTTTGCAAGCCTGTTACAGCTCTGTTTTTTTTTGTGCCATTTGGTTTACTCTAGATCAGGGATGTCAAGCGCAATTTCATTGAGGGCTGCATCAGGGCTGTGATTGACCTCAGGTGGGATGAGGCCTTGGCCGACTGGATGGGTGTGGTCAACTGGATGAGTGTGGCCAGCTTGACGTCATTCCCCAAACATGTTTCCTGTTTGCATTGAGTAGACCGGGCTGAAGCCACGCTGGCCGACCTCTTACAATTTCCAGGATGGCCCCATGGGCCAGATCCGACCACATCACTGGCAAGATTCAGCCAGTGGGCCTTGTGCTTTGATACCCCTGCTCTAGATGGGCATGTTGGAGAAATCAACCATTAGTTCCATGCAAACATAACAGTGAAGGAAATCTGAGCATAACAGAATAGCAGGGTTGGACGGAACCTTGGAGGTCTTCTAATCCAACCCTCTGCTCAAGAAGGAGACCCCATACAATTTCAGGCAAATGGCTGTCCAATATCTTGAAAACCTGCAGTGTTGGAGTATCCACAACTTCTGGAGACAAGCCGATCCATTGATTAATTTTTCTCACCAACAGCAATTCTGGTTGGATCTCCTTTGAACTAGCGTCCACCCATTGCTTCTTGTCCTGCCCTCAGGTGTTTTGGAGAATAGCTCGACCCCCTCTCCTCTATGACAGCCCCTCAAATATTGCCTTACCATATTTGGGTGATCAAAGTCTTGTCATACCTGGGTGGCAAAAATCAGAGCCATCACAAGGGCTCTCATTCTTTATGTACCTCTTCTGCTATCTAATGCTGGATTTAAACAGTAAGTAAGATGAAGCATTTGAGAAGCATTTATGAAGTTACCCTTAAATGTGCACATATGATTTACAAAGTAATTTAAAGCCAAAAAAAACCCAACAACATAATACTTTAATGCTCCTCATTATCTTTTCTTTGGCCTGCATGGCTTGTTTCGTATTTTGAAGGGCCTTTTTAAATATAAGCAAATCCATTTTTAATTGAATATTGATTTTATGACCAGAATGGTACATTGTTATGTTATAGTTCACTTGCTTTTTCTTAGGATTTATTGCATATTCTCAACCCTTCTTTCCTAAACACATAAACCAGTCTCATACTTAGAAACACACGACTATGTTCACATGAATTCTCCTCCTTTCTACCTAATAATAGAGGAAAAGGAGGGAGAGATGGAAGAAATGAAATCTCTGTTCTACAGAAAAATGGGGAGAGGCTATAGGAGAGCTATGATTAACTAACTGGACCCTAATTACTAGTAAAAATTAATCTTGAGGCCTATCTCCACTTCTCCCATTTGAAGGTGATGATGATGATGATTAGTGTGTGTGTGTGTGTGTGTGTATGTGTGTGTGTAAGATTTCTATAATACAAGGGCACCCAATTGCCAGCAAGACTTGCTGTAATAAATGATCTCAGAATGAAGATTTATATTTAGTGAAAATTTAGAAACATTGCATCATTAACAGCTAGTCCTTTCCTTGATTTCTTAGCTTGATATTTAATGTAGAATTTGTAAATGCTGGGGAATTGGGAGCTGAAATATAAAAATAAAGCCAAAGAACCTTAAACCATTTTTTATTTTATTTTATCCATTTTATTTTTAATGCCATTTTGCAGAGACAAGAAAACCTACAGTGCTACAATTGAAAAAAAAAATGTTTTATGCAATCATAAACTTGGTAAATTCGATGCAACGATTTGGTACCGAAAACTCTTCTAAAATGTTGCATAGGAAAAAAGTATTAAACACTTGCAACGAGTAAATAGATATATGAGTAAAGACTTTGCAACGGAATTATTTGCATGCTTGGATATTTTTTTCTCCCTAATTGTTTATTAAAAACCTTTCCCAGAATTTTAAACTTCAATAAAACATTGCCTGGCTTTGACAAATAGATAAGATAAATTTATTGTCATTGTGCTCAGGAACCTGAGAACAACGAAATAAGGTGCTCTTTTGCAACATACAACTAAACAACACCAAAAAATGTATACAAATAACAATATAAAACAAATTAAAACAAATAACAATTTAAAAACTGTACAAATATTGACAGCAGTTGGCATGAAAATACATGCATCTGGGCAAGTTTATCTGGGATAAATGATTCACACAATACTTCATCAAAATCTTACTCTGTCCCTTCTAGCAGCATTCCCCAGACAATTATTCTGTGAAGATTTCCTATTTTCCGATAAGGCCTTTTATCAGACCAGCAATGTTGAAATGTTTTGAGTTTTAGTGTCAAGGCAGGGGACCCATAGTAAGATTTAAGATGCTTGATGGATTGTGTTTATTTGCGATTATCTATTTTGACGCTCTTTTTTTTTTTTTTTTTTAAAAACCACTTTACTGGTGAAAGCTTTTAATATATATTTTTTAATGACGTACATACAACAAAATCTCTCCGCTGCACTAGATAGATATGGATTATAATGTTTATGTTGTGGTTCGCTGGCCACAGGTGTGGACGGCTGAGGTCTTGGAGAGCGAGGACTCAGATGAGGGGCCTGCACGGGATGCAGGGATGGGGCCAGGACTATCGGGGAGTGGGCTGCTGCCTTCGGAGATGGTGGAGGCTGGCAGCAGCGATGAAGAGGTCTCCGAGGAACCTGTGCCAAGTGCGTGCAGGGCTGCTCGAAGGAAAGAGTAGCTGCAGCAGCACAGGCGACTTGGGAATAAGGCTGCAAGATAATGGCCCCTCTCTTAAGAGATAAAAGCCGGCTGAGAAAGAAGTTTGATACTTGAGCCTGGTGGACGTTAGAATATCTGAGTTGGTGTTTGGAGACTCTTTGATTTATTGTTTAGGAACTTTTATCTGTTCTTGGTAGCCTTGCAAAAACTTGGCAAGACTCTTTCTTGTTGGAGCCTAATTAGTTGGAAGCAGCCTTTTTTCTGTGAAGAAACAGGATTCATAAATGAAACAGGAAAAGGTGGTGCTGTTACTTTTGTCTTGTGTTTACTCTCTTGTAACCAGGTTTGGGTCAGAACAATTTAGTAGAAATCTAACCACAAGCATTATAGTAAAGAATCGTATTTGGATAACTTTAGTATCAAAATAATTTCCCCCCATAATTTTTATACAGCTCTTATTAAGTTGCTGGAATGCCTAATCGCTGATCGCATTAGTTTCCTATGAGAAATCCTTTCTGAAAGATATTAAACATACGTCTATCATGAGAGGAATGCTATTGGGGAAGGGGTGGAAGTTATGTGTTATACTCTGTTTCTCCAGCACTGCCCATTTTAGTACTTTGTGGATAGTCTTAGCAAGGCTTTTGAAAAATCTCCGTGTTGGTTTATTGTAATACCGCTTTACTCTGAATATAACTTTAACAAGCCTAGCACAGCTTTCTCGTCCAAGCAAAAGAGCAGTTCAAGCAACTTTCCACCATACACAAAAGCATGGAAAATCTGTACCGGGATGTCATGGAATATTATGCCATTGATTTAAAGAAAGTCTCGGTAGAAGAATTCCTCACTGACTTGAGCAACTTCAAAACGATGTTCATGGTAAGGCCCACATAACAAAGCAAGGTGCTGCACAGAAATAGCAGGGGTCAAAAGTCCTTCTGTTATTATCCTTGATTTGGGTTTATTCCTCATCTTTGCCCTCAAATAGTATTCTAATCAATTGGGTATTTAGCGAGTCATCCTGTTAATCTAGTCAGTCTACGCTTTATTTGCATTTCCTTTTGTCCTCTTGTGTTTTGTCTTATTTTTAGCATGCCGTTCGTTAGATTTCTGCTCCGTTCCACCCCAAGGGTGTGTTGACTCCGTTTGCTGCAGTCAACACACTGTGGGGAAACTTTCTGTGGCCAACATACTGCGGGATAGCCCCGCCATGTGACAATTTAACAATTCAATTTAATTACTTAAAATAATTTTTAATTTTTTTTTTTTTAATTTTTTTGTGAGTGGTGCAGTGGCCGAAAGATGGAGCTCTTGCCTCACAATCGGGCTAAGAGTCCAAATCCTAGGTAGATACTTCTCTCTCTGGGCACGTTGAGAATATATCTGCTGAATATAACTCCGCATTGGTGACAGGAAAGGCATCCAGCCAGTAATCCCTCAGCTCTGTTCACTTGCCCAGATTCCACCCCACTAGGGATTATGGAGTTATCCTTTTTCCTTCAGAAACGTATGAGCTAAATGTGAAGCTTTGTTCACACCATCATCATTCTACATCAGTACAAAAAACAGGCCAGGAGACCAAGTCATCTAAGGGCCTCTTGTGAACTTTCTGACCAAATGAGGATTTGAAGTTGGAATAAATGTGTGCTAGTTTTGCACAACAGAACATAGCCTGCTTTTAATTCCGAAACAGCTACAGGTTGTGGGTCAGTCTTATGTCAGAAGGCGTGCTAGTCCAGGAAGCAGATCAATTGAGAAGATCTGGTCCTTTGATCCTCAAGGATGAAACCCCTTAAATTTTAAACCAACTGTGTTTGTCTGAACCAAGTAAAAATATGTCATTATTCTGTTGTGAAATCTTAAAAAAACAATCTTAATACTCGATAATGATTTTTTTTTCTCTAGCAAGCAGCAAAAGATAATATGAGAAGGAAAGAAATGGAAGAAAAGCAGAGGCGTGCTAGAATGGCTCAAGAGAAAGCAGAAAAAGAAAAACTAGAAAAACAACAGAAGAAAAAGCACCTGCTAGACATTAAAACAGGTAACGTAGTCAGCAACCTGATTATTTCCAGATGGCATTGAGAGCAACTTTGGGCTTGCTAAAGCAGAAGAACTGGTTTACTTAAAATTCCCTTGCTGCATTTAAGTCTGATTGATCCCCTCTATATTCTTTTCGTATTTCGTTCATCCTCAAATTGTAACCACTTTTATACAAATGCCAATTTAATAAGTGAGGACGTGCAGCCACAGTTAACTCTTTCTCGCTTCCGGCAAGAAACAATCCATAGCATCTCATCACGCTCATAACTAGAAAGTGGATTGCAAAATTGGTTTTTTTTGAAGCTGCCAATTCCTCTTTCCTTCTGATTAATGTCTTCCTTTGTGCTGGCTTGTTCTCTCTCAAGGAGAAAGTGAAGTGGCCCAAAACTAACAATGAAGAGCAGATGTGGGTATGAGTAACTGAAAAACCCGACAATCTGCATGGACACTGTAAAACAGTGCTTTGAACCGCAAAATGCAAGGATTGAAAAAGGGGGGGAAAAAACCTCTGTCAAAAGATGGGACCAGACAACACTATCAGGATCTCATCTCAATAGATGAACACCTAGAGCTGGTTTAAGATTCCTCCATGACACCTGTTGGAATTCTCCAAACCTAATAAGGTTTATAGCCTGACATAAAGTTAAGCTTTCTATGCTGATTGCCGATGCAGGCTGCTTGATGGCTCTCATAACAAGATCTTTTAAAAATGCACCATTAGGGGGAAAATAATAGATTGCAAAATCAGTAGCACACTGATTGTGTTAATGTCTCACAAGTGCCTCTTGGCTTCTGCAATAATGTTAGGGTGCTAAGAAGTATCCTTCCTTCCTTCCTTCCTTCCTTCCTTCCTTCCTTCCTTCCTTCCTTCCTTCCTTCCTTCCTTCCTTCCTTCCTCCTTCTTCCTTCCTTCCCTCCTTTCTATCCCTCCCTCTTCCTTCCTTTCTCTCCCTCCCTCTCTCTTTTCCTTCCTTCCATCCTTCCTCCCTCCCTCTTCCTTCCTTCCCTCCTTTCTATCCCCTCCCTCTTCCTTCCTTTCCCTCCCTCCCTCTTTCTTTTCCTTCCTTCCTTCCTTCCTTCCTTCCTTCCTTCCTTCCTTCCTTCCTCCCTCCCTCCCTCCCTCCCTCCCTCCCTCCCTCCCTCTTCCTTCCTTCCCTCCTTTCTATCCCCTCCCTCTTCCTTCCTTTCTCTCTCTCCCTCCCTCTTTCTTTTCCTTCCTTCCTTCCTTCCTTCCTTCCTCCCTCCCTCCCTCCCTCTTCCTTCCTTCCCTCCTTTCTATCCCTCCCTCTCCCTCCCTCTCTCTTTCTTTTCCTTCTTTCCTTCCTTCCTTCCTCCCTCCCTCCCTCCCTCTTCCTTCCTTCCCTCTTTTCTATCCCCTCCCTCTTCCTTTCTCTCTCTTTCTTTCTTTCTTTCTTTCTTTCTTTCTTTCTTTCTTTCTTTCTTTCTTTCTTTCTTTCTTTCTTTCTTTCTTTCTTTCTTTCTTTCTTTCTTTCTTTCTTTCTTTCTTTCTTTCTTTCCCTCCACTACAACTCCACCATTGTAGTTAACATTCTGAATGTTATTTCTTATTCTCCTATCTGCAAATGGACAGTCACACTGTATTTTTGCTTTTTTGGGAGTGGAGTGGGGGGCTGATATAAAGCAGCTGTATTGCCTGGAGAAATTGTATCCTAGGGCTGTAGATTATTCAGCTTCCATAGGGTTTGCCAGGGAGAGTTTCCCAGTGATGATGCATAACTGTAAAAAGCTTGGTTTTCTTTTTTTTCTTTTTGACTCCAGAAATCATTTCCCATATCAATAACGCTCAATTTTTAATGCAGCCTGAGGATGTCAACAGGACAGTTCTCCTGATTCGGAGTAAAGTAATTACGAACTTCAAGTATGCATGGGGGTAATTGGCAAAGAAATGCCAGCTGTCAGGTTGTTTCCAGATGAGATATAGTGTACTGGTGGTGAATGACAAAGCTACACAATTTAGATCTGGCTTGAATAAAAGTAAACTCTTAATTTGTTACGATACCTACTGTTGGAAGAAGTGTCCTTCTGGGTTCAGTTCCAAGTGAGGAAGAAAGAGACTGGAAACATGGCTACAGCTTGGAAAGATTATTTTAATGGTGGACCACATGCCTTGGAACTCCTGGTGGAAAAGGGTAGAAATGCCAAGAGTCTTTTGGTTTTATGCCCTCTGTTGGGATTTGAATTTGAGCTTGTATTCTTCTGATTGGTTGTCAGACTCCCATGAGGCCATGCAGGGGCAATTCTGTAGGCTGTCCTGAGTGTAAGGCTTGGTTGAGTCTTGCTGGATGATGATGTATTGAAAGGGCTTTGGGCAATTCCTATTATGGCTCTACCTGGAGTAGATCTTTGTTATGTAGAATAGCCTGCCCTAGGTCTTAATGGCCTATTGACAAAGGTAGTGGTGGTGGGCTGAGTTTCTGCCTTTCTGAGTTTCTGCTTCTCTTTTAGGAGAAATATTTCATTTCTCTAGGGGAGGGGTGGGTGCTAATTTCCTACACTACTAATTATTTAAACCAATACAAGTGTCCTGCCTTTCGTTGATTTCTTGTATCCAGAATTATCTGTTCATTAACCTACCCTTCCATTGGCTCTTACATTAAAACTGGAATACAAGGAAAAGGATAACAAATAGAAACAAAATCATCACATCGATGGCCTGAGGCAACTAACAAGGTTTAAGGTCCCACCTGAACTGCCCCAGGCAATCACTGTGGAATTGATCAGTGGAAAAAGCAGAAATTTGCTCTTGGTGTTCATCAGCCTAAGGGCTGGCATCTGCAAATGATGTCATCTTGAAAGGTGGTGTCAGGGTTCAAGAAAAACCCAACTCCAATGAAAATCTTGCAGACGGGCATTTTCCCAAAGTTTCCTTTTATTAGAGTAGTTATACTGGCACATCTGGGAAAACCCAAATTTGAGAGTTCCACATTTTCTTAGTAATTCAAAAGTCAAAGCCATCACATGGTCCAATCACCAACCGTCCCAACTTGAGATATCCCTTCAATCACTCCTCCTCCAGGTGCAGGAATAACATGACTTTGACCAAAAAGAAGAATGCCATTATGTCTAACTACCAACACTCTAAAAATCCCTCCCACCTCGTACTTTCCCAGGCATAGGAATGTGGCAGTGTGGAAGCTTCTGGTACTAATAAGGCTTCCAAAGCAGACAGGTAGAGAATTTAAGGTTTGGTAGTGGAGTAGACAGTCCTGCAGACAAGTTGAGCTTCAGTCGTGTCTGGCTTTCTTCACCTCAAGAAGAACCTTGAATTAGGCTCAGAAAGCAATTAGAAACCTCATTCACTATTTTTTAAGTCAGGAGTTTTAAAAGTTCGAAATTCTTTTACCGTGTCTCAGTGTTGCAAATCAGCTACCTGAAGGTCTTGACAGCTGGCGGACTTCTGCTCAGTGGTACAGTTTTAGGTTAACTATGAATACTTGTATTTTCTGACACCTCTCTGGTGCTCCAGATTTCAAGCTAAACTTGTTGACTTCTACCCAATCCTTTGCTTAAGAAAAGCAAATATATAATTCTTACCTTACCCCTGGCAGGCATGATATTCTTCCGATTAAAATCGGAATTCCGATTTTTTGGGGAATCGCCCCGCCCCGCCTTTTCCCCCACCCCTTCTTCTCCTCCTTCCCCTCCCCTCAGAGGCCCCGAGTCAGGAGTTGCTACTGCTGGCGTGGCTCCGCGCGGCTCCAGTCCTGCATTGCCTCGGGAAGAGAAAGGCAAAAAGGAAGAGCTGCGGCGGCGCTTTGCAACGGCAGCAGCGGCTCCCGGTTTTGCCTTTCCCTTCCCGAGGCAACGTGGGATTGGAGCCGCACCATCAGTAGTAACTCCTGACAGCCCCAGCCAGATACCTGAGCGGAGCCTGGGCGGTGTGAGCGGAGGCTGCTGAGCGGCAGGAAAACGGAGCTGGGCAGCCACAGACCAGCCTCCGTGCAACAGCCACTGCCCGGCCCTGGCAAGGGAAAGCAGCGGGCGCTCCCTGGGTGGCGGCCTTGGCCCCACCACCAGGGAAACGGCTGTCCAGCTCTGGAGCTGATCCACACCTGACCGGCTGGAAAGGAAGGGTGTGTAGCGTTGGTGTTGTGTGTGCGATTTATTGGCGCGGGGCAGGGGGTCTCTTTTGGCTGGCCGCGATTTTTTTTTCAGAGGGGAATATCATGCCTGCCCTGGGTTATCCTGTGGTAAGGTGGGTGGCCAATAAATTTAATAATAAATAAATAAATTCCCAGACTGTTTCTCTTTCTTTGAGTAAGTCACAGATATAGCTAAGCCACAAAACTTCAGTTATAACACTTATATTTCAGTACATAAGCATTTAACCTTGTATTCATCTTATTCTCCTTTCAACTCCTTTTGATTAAAACTAAAGTAACACATATATGTGTGTGTGTGTATTTGTTTTCTTAAGTTTTCGCGGGTACTTACATGTATGGCATTCAGCTTTGTTCGGGTATTTTCCCATGTCATTATAGTTGTGCTTTTAAAGTTGTAGCAACATTTTGGCAGAACCTCATCTGCCATCATCAGGCTTCTGTATTGTGTTCATCTGGCTTCTGATGATGGCAGATGAGATTCTGCCGAAACGTTGCTACAACTTTAAAAGCACAACTATAATGAATAAATACCATTCATATAAATGCCATACATATAAATACCCATGAAGGGTATTTATATATATGGTATTTAGATTTCTTCGGGTATTTTCCCACGTCTTAATATTTGTGCTTTTATTATGGTGACGTTTCGGCAGAATCTCATCTTCCATTCTCAGGCTTGTGTATTGGGTTCTTTTTAATCCTGTGTGTCAGGCTTGGCTGTGTTTGTCATTCCTGCAAACATCAACTCCATCAACCAATCAAGAAATGACAGCACAGCCAACCTCCCCACCAGTATTTATAGAGAGACCGTGACTCCGATCACACACTGCTTGCACTGGCACGAAGCCGAAAGCACCAGCCTGAAGATGGCGAGTGGGACTTCGTCGAAACGTCTCCAAGATACTCTCAGTGTTACATGGGAAATGACCCGAACACGCCAAGACCTGCATATATATGTAGCGCAGTAGATCCTGAGGTTAGAACACTGGTTTGATAATTGGCAATCTCCTGTTCAAAACCTGTTGTTGCCGCGGGACAGGTTGAGTTCCCCTCACATGCTTCAGCTCCCACCAAACCAATGGTTCGAAAGTAGGTGACAACAAGTAGATTAATGAATACCACTTCGGTGGGCAAATTCACAGGGATGCGAAAGGAGCCCCCATCCACCAGGCAACAGTGATATCACCATCAAATTTTTTTGCCGTGGAAGCATTTCAGTGCTTCCGACACAGAAGTATTAGTATTATGTTTAAGAAACCAAAGAGATTTTTCAATTATTTAACAAGCGACGTATATATATGCACATTTTTTTAAAAAAAATTACTCCGGTTACAGATGGAAATTATTGTCACGGGGGTATTACATGCACATAGTTTTTCAGCTGCTCTTGAGGCTTTATAAGATCCTCGAGCACTATAAGAGAAATGATTGCTTGGTGTCTAGCAATCTTGGGGAGAATTTTCCTTTTCATTGCAATGTTACTTTAGGAAAAAAAAAAGAATATAAAAGTTCAGCGGAATAATTTACTGGTCTAGAGTGGAAGCACTAGAGATCCATCCGCTCTTTTTATCCATTAAAAAAAAGCAGAAGGAGAATACCTTAATGCAGCTTTCGCAAAGAATGAATGTCGGCACTTCAGATTGTAGCCTCGGCGATAAATTTCTTGCAAGAGAATTTCTGCACGATGAGGACCTCTGGTTTTCATCCAGAGCTTTAGAAGAAAGCAACAGTGTGAGTACAAAGTCGCGTTATGCTTCAAATTCTCGTTGCATCTCCTTTTAGGACACAGCATTTGTGAACTTAATCAAACTAAGTTGAATCTGCTGCAGGCTAAAAAAAATCTCCAAGCTCACCTCTTGAAAATTTGATTGATGATTAAATTAAAGATTTCTCTGAATTTGGATCAGTCAGGGTTTTTATTGCTGGAGTGTTTCCTGGATCCCTCTTTGTAATTACTTTGACATTATTGTGGTTACCCAGAAAACAAGGATTTCCCTCCATTTCTGTTCACAGAGAGGGATGAGACAGGAGTGATGGATAGTTTGCTGGAGGCTCTGCAGTCAGGGGCAGCTTTCCGCGATCGAAGAAAACGAACACCCAGGTTTAAAGGTAAATAATTTTCCCTCCCTCTCTCTCTTAAAGTAGGTGAGCCCACTATAAAAATAACCCACCCATTAGTGGAAAAGTGCAGGCCAAAATCGGAGCATTTTTTAAAATATACATTTGATATCACAAAGGCAAATGTGGCAGGGCTGTCTGCCTCAACAATGTTTTTTTACAAGCGAAGTTGTAAAAGTTTTACAAGTGAGACCATAAAAAATAAGTTTCTTCAAACTCCTAGTGGGAAGAGATGCAACCAGAAATGACTAGAAACATTGATTTAAAGCATAATGAGGTGAACAAAGAAATAGGTTTTGGGTATAAACTGTTACATATGTTTTTAGATAGAATCAGAAATCTTTTTTTTGTGGGGGTGGTGGTAATGAGAACATAAAACAGCCTTTAAAGATAACAAAATAATTAAATGAAATTATGTGGGACAAGTTCCATACATAGATGGCTTGCCATAGGAAAATTTTTTCCTTTTCTGAAAATTGTCTAGAGACCGCTCCGTGTAGAGTAGGGCTGTCAAACTTGCAGGCCGGATGCGTCACACGCTGGCCATGCCCATGCTTGGTTTAGCGAAAGGGGGAAAAGTCCTGATACATCATGTGACGATGCTGTGATGTGAGTTTGACACCCCTCACTGAACCTATGAAAGTATCACCTTTACTGTCCAATCCTGTGTGGCCAGAGCAAACAAGTGTAATCCTGAGTAAGAGAAATATCAGCCTTGCTTTCTAAATCAGCATTCTTCAACCCAATTTTTCCTTTTGTTCTGCTCTGTACTTTTGTCCCAGAGGTCCTGTAGATTTATTTATTGACAGGATACTTCTATGGGATCATGGATCCCTTTGGATTAAAAATAATAATAACAACTGTAAAAGTGAGAAAATTTCTGATGGTGGTTTAATTAAAAAAAAAAAAACCAACAACTTTGGAAATCTGCAGTTTTATTTATCTTTTTTTTTAATCTGCAGATGAACCCCAGAATTTCAGCTCTACTTGTGCGACACCTGTTTTGAAACCTTGTAACCACGGTAATTCATAAATCACATTTTCTTATCCTTGTTTCTACTGATTTGTACCTCTGTCAGCAGCTATGATCTTGCTTGGTTTGGCTCTGTCTAGATTAGTATAATAAAGCCATGAGACTTCAGTTGTCCCACTTCCATGCTCTCTCTTTCTAAAATACACATTGATTTCCACAGGAACACTCTTAATTTGGGTATTTCATTTCTGAAGCATTGCGATTTTATAAAAATAGATAAATGGATGTGCATTCTTGACACAAGAACAAGAAAATGGACACAATTGATCAACGGACTTTCTTAACCTGTTAGATGAGGCAATACGATGTGTTACTTTAAACTAGTGTTTTGTTCCATTCTTCAGTTATCAATTTCAAAAGTTTAAACATATAACAATACACACGTGCATAAATTATAAATGCAGCTAGGCGTTGCATTTAGATCACTATATATTCCATGATCTCACATAGACCTCATTGAAGATAAATCAAATGTGCATCCCATCAGTGCTTCATCAGTTGACTTCTTGGAAGTCCACCCTGTCATGGAAGACTATGCGGATGTATTGTTTGCACATATGTACACTGTTTCTTCTATAACTTAAGGAAATGTATATCTAAATTATTTTGAACAATGTTTTATGCAAGTTGATCCCAATCACCATCAGCTTTTAATGACCCCATAATCCTTTGTGGGGTGGAGTCTGGGCAACTGAATGAAGCCGAGTGTTTACTGACCAGATGTCCTTGTCGCCAATGCGGAGTTTTAGTCATTGTGCCCAGAGAGAGAAATATCTGCCTCTATCTAGGATCGAACTCAGCTTCCTGATTATGAGGTGAGAGCTCCACCTTTAGACCATCGCACCGCTCAATGCAAGTTGATCCCAATGTCTTCATGTTTTTAAATTACAGTTTGTTTTGGAATGAAATCAAAGTGAAGTTAAGAATCAAAGTTAAGAATAAATAAGACAAGCCGAAATATACTGCACATTGCTGGGATTCCTTTTGGTTAAAATCTTGGAAATTTGTAGTCTGTAAGGAACATATAAGTTCCCTCACGTGGCTCAGAATAAGAATCATCTACTTCCATGTGTTAACCATAATCAACCAACATCTTTCTGACTAGTCACAAGCAAGGCAAACAATGGTTTATAGCCAGCGGTAATCGGAGGTATACTATTTCTGGTTACAGGTGTTCCATTTGCTCTCATGAATGTTTGATAGCTTAAGGACCCTATCTTATGAAAGCAAATTCTTTAAGTGAATATATCTGAATAGCAGCTTTCTTCCTTTTCTGCTTTATGTAGAAGAAAGTAAAGCAAGGGATAAAAGGGGATCTTTGCATTTCTTGCACGTTGTTTACGGAGTTTTTTCTTTTAACCCCACCTCAGAATATAGAATGTATTTTAGTCAACAATGGAGAAGCCCTGCAGCACATGGATAAAATACATGGTTTGCCTGGAGAAAGTTTATTTATCAGCTTCTGTTTATATATTGCCACACGGCCATGTGGACTCACATTTTAATCTATGGATTTTTCAGGAAGAGTTTGGAAAACACATTGCCCGGGACCCTGAAATTACATGTTTATATACCGTGTGTCCCTGAAAATAAGACCCTGTCTTATACTTTTTTTTTGCCACCAAAAAAAGGCACCAGGTCTTATTTTCAGGGGATGTCATCCACTGACTAACCTCCCTTGCGTGCATTGCCCCCTGGCCTCCTTTTTGCTGTCAGAGGCCTTCAGGAACTTCTTCTGAGCCCGGCAAGGCTTTCCTGAAGGCCTCTGCAGCTGATAACACAGCTCCGGATTGATCCAGAGCTTTGTTATCAGCTACACGTAGTAGGGCAGCTCCACTCCTCCATCCCCACCCTAGCTTGATTTTTACCCGTCCACTCTGGAGTGGGCGGGATCTTAATTAGGGCCTAATTTTGGGAGTAGGGCTTCTATTGGGCACATGTGCAAAAATCAAGCTAGGACTTACTTTCAGGGTAGGTCTTATTTTCAGGGAAACAAGGGTAGTTAATATTAAGGCAGTGCTTCTCAAATAGTGGGGCGCGCCCCCCTGGGGGGGCGCGAGGCTCCATCAAGGGGGGCGCGTTTGACCTCAGAGAACATGCTTTTTTATTTTGATTTTTTTACTGTCCTAGAATAAAGTGCAATTGCACTTCCACTACATTAGGGGGCAGTGGCGCTCTCATTGGCAGAGTGTGCGCAGGGAGCATTTGCTCGGTGGTGTAGGAGTTTTGTTTGCACTGAGCATGCAGGCTTTGCACACAGCACAGAGTTTGAGTATGAAGTGTAGACACGAAGTGTAGCTTACCCTCAAATGACACCATGAAAAAATATTTAACAGGGATGAGAAGACAGGCGGAGAGAGACGGAGATAAAGAGACAAACAAAATCTCCCGAAAGCTATTTATAGTCACGCGGGGGCGCAAGATGTTTTATTCTTACTAGGGGAGGCATGACAGAAAATAATTGAGAAGCACTGTATTAAGGTAAGATGACATAGATATGACTTCTCATCTTGAAGAGAAGAAGGTGGGTTCCTGGACCCCAGTCTTTAATAATTCTAGGAACCTAATTCATTTTAGCAAATAGACAGCAGTTTTTAACAAACCAGGAATCTACCTGCTATAAACTGTGGTGATTATTTAGTACTTGTCTAGTACTTATTTTCACTAATTGTATGTTATGCGCACGGTAAGTCTCACGACATATAAAAATATGAGGGGCTAGGATCAATATGAATTCTAGGCAACATTGCCATTTAACATGAAGGTAATGAGTTGAAAGAGTAGTGAAAGGAAGCTGAAAGTCTAATTATTTAGGCTAATTCAGATTTTTCCAGCAGGTTGTTTTCCAGATCAGTGCATCTCTGATCATGAAACCTGTTATAAATCCAGTACTAATCTCCTAGCTGTATGTGTCTGTATAAAGGCTTATCCTTTCTGTGAGTCCTACAGTTTCCATGATTTAAGCCATAGTTTCTCCTAGTTTATTTCTCACACTTAACACCGTCCCCACACCCTCATGCATTGTTCTGCTAATTCTAACACTAGAGGGGGCCAACCACTCAAAATTTGGAAAACAGATACAGCAATCCCCCCCTGGAAATCAGAATGAAAGAGTGTGTTTGTTTTATTTTGGTTTCTTTTAATGTGAAGTTTGACAGTATATTTTACAAGGATTTTTTTTTTCAAACTCTGTGCATGATTTTGTACCTAAGATGAAATAAACTGAGTACATATCAGCATTTGTCATTTATAAATAGCTTAAAAAAAAAAAACAGCGCAAAGTTACTATCTTTTTTTCCCCACCCTGCTCTATGTTACCTAAATTATAACAGCTCTATTGATATGCAAGAAGTAATTTTATACCTCTGTTATATTTTATAAGGATTTTTTTTAAAGTCAACTCTATGCGATTTTGTATCTAAGATGACGTAAACGGAAAACATATAAGCATTTGTAATTTATAAATAGTAATTTTGTTGTTTTTAAAAAACTATTTATAAATTACACATACTTACATGTTCTCCGTTTATGTCATCTTAAATACCAAATTGTGCAGAGTTGAGTTTAAAAAATCCTTGTAAAATATATAAGCAGTATAACATTTATTTTTGAGTATCAACAGAGCTGTTATAATTTAGGTAACAGCCCAGGGAGAAAAAAGATAGTAACTTTGTGTTGTTGTATTTTAAAACTATCTTTTTTCACCCTAGTCTATATTACCTAAATTATAACAGTTCTATTGATACTGAAAAACTAATTTTATACTGCTAAGCAATTAGCAGTCTTATAATTATTGATTGGAAACATACGCAAGGGGCTTTCTTCATCCTGCAGTTGATAGAAAAAATGGCTAAAATGATGATTGACACTGCTAAGCTAAAATCAGTTTGGTCCTGAATAACGGGCTAGTTCTTTATTTGCAGATTTGCTTAAGTGAAATCCAGGTATTGAATTATAAACTTGGATGATTCAGTAATATTCCCTATTATTTTGCAGATTTACCAAATGACTCATTCCACTTTCACAGTTGCACTGTAGATGGTAGTCTTTTCCTGTTCATTTCGCAGGAGGGGAGGAGGGGGGGAAAATAAAAACGTATTTAATTCAGCCCAATCCATCATCGGGCAGCTGTTGGGAAAGTAGCATTCTAAAATGCTCTCAAATGTCCAATAGCAAAAAAATAAATGAAGGGTATAGTACATTAAGGGATTTCCAGTCGAGTCTCACAGGGCAGAGAAAATGACTGCGTGAGAGAGCTCCTGGGACAGATTATGACTCTTGCTGCCTTTAGCAATAGCTTCCTAACTAATCAATCCAGCTTACACCCAGCTTTCAAAGCTGAACTGTTTCCCTGTTTGCTAGGCCCTGGTTGAAATTGGGACACCGCCAATGAATCTCCTGAGTTAACCCCATTTCACGCCATCCAATGAACAATCATAATGGCCCTTTTATTCCTAGGTAGAGCTCCTCCTCGTGGTGAAATTATGCTCGACTTGAAATGCTCTTTGGCGAAAGTGCTCATGAGCCTGTGTCTCACTGAATCAGAGGGCAACTGCGAGGATAATTTAAACATCTCAAGATAAAAAAAAAATACACGGGAACTTATCCACTTTTCTAAATACTTTTGTTCAGCAATCAATCAATCAATCAATCAGGATAATATGTAATACAATTGGCCTCAGTAGCAAGAGAAATTGAATGTGTTATTTTGACGCTGGTTACCTCAGATTGAGGCACACAATTGAAAGCCAGGCCTAAGCTGCTTATTGCTACCATGTAGGTTTTTATAAAGTTAATGATTCATAGATAGATAAAGCAAGAATTATTAGAGTTGGGCTGCAAACCTCCAGCTGATCACCAGGTGGCAGCATTTTTGTGAAGTTTGATGGCTTCTAACTTTTAGCTCGTTGCTGCCACCTAGCAGTTGCCCCGAAGTTTCACAGTCCAGATTTAGTACCTCTTGTTAAATCAGATGATAGGTAAGAATTCAGCTCGATCAAAAAAAACCTGAAAATTAATCTATACAAGCGTGCATATAGCATATCTTTTTTGTCCCCTGGAATATTCACAAAGCTCTTCCTCTGTGAATTTCTGGCCTTGAAGTTAATAATTGCATCTTCACAGTTCTGTGGAAAAGGAAGGTGCATAATTTTCCACTGACTGATGATAATTGGTTTACCAAATTTCCTGGGCTACGAAAGCCTGCCTTATTTTTTTATTTTTTCATTTAAAAGAACAATTGTACATTCCACTATTTTCGCCCTGAAAAGAGTTATCAAACAAAGTCCAATAAAATAAGGTTGATAAGAGCTGTGCCAACAGAAAGAGAAAAATGGCATTTATTTCTAAGCCTTGCTGAGTATCACTTTATTCGCTCATTTATTTTACATGTGTCAAATAAAGCAGAAAGGTCTGCGCCTTGACCATTAACTACTCTCTTTCATATCTGCACAATCTGAATTTGAAAAACCACTTCACACAACAGCTTTGGGTTGCTGTTGTGTGACTATGCCATTTATTAGTGAATCGGTTTTCCTCTTAGTGTATTATGCTTATATAAATTTTCATATTCTTGAAGTGCGAAGTGTGCAAATGAGATGTTTTTTTAAACAAAAATGCTCCCCCCCCCCCGGGAACTTTTTCTGTTACTATAACCTGAATACACCTAAGACAATCTTTTCATTTTAAAGATGGGTGGGAAAAATGCTAGTTCAACAGTTGGAAGGCCGTACATTTCTCTCTGTTCCCCACTCCCTCCAGGTCTAAACAGAAAGTGGTTTACTCTAGACTAATGTCCTTTTAATAGGCCCCCTTTTTAATAAATAAATAAATAAATACAGCAGGCGAAAAGGTCACCGATGCATGAAAGAGGTGCATTTGGCTGTAAATTGTCCATCAATTTGAATGGAAGATTGTGAAATTTATCAGATGGTCCTTTCAGCAGCCCTTGTTTTAGAAAAAAATATATCAACCAACTGATGCTTTGCCGTAAAGGGTGCCTGTAACAGACTGGGTATCGCAGATGGATAATTCATGTAATATGGTTAGTAACTGCCTTGAATCTCTAAATGGAGGGATGTCCCTGTACTTATAATTACCCTTTCTACAGTCTGTTAGAAATTGCAGTAAGGTGCTCATTTCCTAACAAGATTTGGCTCTCTGTCTGTCTGTTTATCTATCTATCTATCTATCTATCTATCTATCTATCTATCTATCTATCTATCATCTTTCTACCTATCTCTATCTCTCCCTACATCTTTTTGTCTGCCTGTCTATATGTATCTACCTACCTACCTATCTCTATATCTCTATCTCTACCCTATCTGTCTGTCTGCCTGCCTACTTACCTTCTACCTCCCTTTCTACATCTATCTGTCCATCTGCCTGTCTACTTTCTATCTGTCTACCTATCTCTATCTCTACCTTTTTCTATCTGTCTATCCCCTACCTACTTTCCTTTCTTTCTACATTTATCTATCAATCTATATCTATTTAGTCGGCCATCTATTTAGCCTAGAGGCATCTCTGGATGTCTTACAACCAATAAAAGCAACAAGTTAAAACAACAAATATCAACACTAATACTGATTTTAAAAAGTCCATGGTCTTCCTTTTTGGGTTTCCTTGATGTAAACCAAATTGGCGCCTTGATCTGCTTAGCAATATTGATCCTTTGGCAGCAGTTGAATAAAATAACTGGATTTTAGGCAGTTATAGCTTGTCCCAACCAGCGCTTGAGGAGCTAATATCTGAAGGATTTTTTTTTATCCTATTTGCTCCCAATGTTGCCAACAGTTTGCTTTTTCGATCTCTGAAATCATTTTATGCAGGATATATCTGTTTCATTCCATGATATGAGGGATTCTTCTAGTTTACGAGAAAGCAGTGACAAACATTTGGGAAATTTGGTATCGCTTTCGGTTTAAAAAAGTGTTAAGTTTCCGCCCTGCTCAAAAAAGCAGCAATCTTTCAGATTTCCTTGCTGTAGCAGAATTTTATTATAAAAGTGGCTCTTTTATCACTCATTGATTCCCAATATAGTATTTCTATTCTACGCGAGTGCTTTCCAATTATAATTAAACAGTTGGGTGCTGTTACTTTGGTTTTCCAAGCTCATCCCATAGAAAAGCTAGGTTTCGAACAGTCCTATTGCTTGGGAAGAAATAGATTTCATACCCTTTTCTTTGAGCCACTATAAAATATTAGCCACTTGTGACAATTTGCATATTTGGAAGGAGTCCTATTGTATTTGGCTTTCTGGCTGCACACCAGGCCATGTTTTTATTTTTTATTTTTTTTTATCGTTTTTTCCGAAAAGGAAGCAGAACATGGGGTTCTTTCAAATCTCCCTCGTGAATTCCACTTTGAGGTAACGGGAATGCTAGGAAAATCAAGACCTAGTTTCTTAATTAATCCTGGGAAGAAGTAAAAAAACAACAATAATAAAGCGAACATTTGAAAGTGCCATTGGGGAGAATGCAGGGGGGCAGGATTGGAGTGATTCTGTTCGGTTGTGATTATATCCTACATAAGCAGAAGCCAGAGCCTTGTGTCGTCTGGGCAACTCCAGTTGCTATGGCAACGGAGCTCAGTCGAAGGAGCAGGGTGAATGTTAATTGCAAGCATTTAGTGCTCCCTTCCATGTCCTCTTCCTCTTCTTCCTCCTCCTCTTCTTTTTCTTCTTCTTCCTCTTCTTCCCTTCCTCTTCTTCTTTTCCTTCTCCTTCTCCTTCTTCATAGCATTGTGGCAGAACCGTGAGGACTATCCTTGCAAGAAGCAAGTAGCTGTTTCACCATTGATAGTATGGATGGATGGGTCAAAGGCATCCTGTAGTTTCAAAACTGTCACTTGTTTTGCTTATGCAAAAATAATCCTCCCTTTAAAAAAAATGTTTTGATTAGATTATAGAATAAAATGTAAAAATATATATATGCAAAAGCAGATAGCAGGACAGAGTGGGGAAGAGAAGGGGAGAGAAAAGTGAGGAGGGGAGGGAGAAGTTTTTTTTAAAAAGTCACTGACTTCCGACTCCTTCCGTTGCAGTAGATATAAAGCATCAACATCGGGCCTCAACTTTTTAATTTTCAAAGTTTCATTTTTATTTTTTGTTTTTCCTCATTGCCAACACAAAATCCGGAAGCAATTTCAAACTAGAGGCAAACTTAAATATATTATTTGGATAAATGAATCATTTTAACCATCTCAGCTCCTTCCCCTTGCTGTGGGGAATAATGTATCATTCATTCATGTATTTTCAAATCCAGTCCATAATATTTTACCAACGTTAAAATACTGTTCAGCATTACTTAAAAAAACCCTGCATACCTGTGTATACATACATATTCATTTTATACATACAAAACTAACTTGAAGCTTTCTAACAATGCATATATATATGTGTGTGTATATATATATATTGCATTTTTTTAAAAAAATCCATCCTAATTAATCTTTTTACTTTCCCATAAAAATCTAAAGTAGCCATTTCTATTAACAACTGATCAGTCTAGTCAGTAAAAACCCAACATCAAAGTTTCATTTTTCATTCCACCTCAAACACAAAGTCCAGAAGTGATCTCCAAGTAGCAGTAAAAGTACTTATATTCTGTGCTTTGATCAAACAATCCATTTAGCCATCTCTGCATATAAAGATAATTATCATAGTGAAAAGTAATGAACCTCTCTGAAGTGGCTCAGAGATGGCCAAAGTATTTGCTTTGATCTCTTGGTTATGTCTACTTGAGGGGTCCTCACATTTTTTAAGCAGGGGGCCAATTCATGATCCCGCAGACTGTCCCCCCCGGACCATCTGGGTGGCCGTGGTTATGTGGTCATGTGACTGGGTGGCCATGGCCAATTTAGCAGTCCATTAAGCAATACACACAAATTAAACTTTAATTTGTTATGCTCCTAGGGGTGGAAAGTAGGTCAGTGAAGAGATGTGGCTGCCTTGGGGTGTGTATAAGGGGCTTCTGTTTGTGTGTGTGTGTGTGTCTTGAGGGTCAAGATATTTTCTAAAGCACCTGTACGCCAGACAAGGAATAATGGATGGAAATTGAACAAGGAGAGATTTAACCTGGAAATAAGGAGAAACTTTCTGACAGTGAGAACAATCAATCAATGGAACAGCTTGCCCTCGGAAGTTGTGGGAACATCATCACTTGAGACTTTCAAGGAGAGATTGGGCTGCCGTTTGTCAGAAATGGTGTAGGGTCTCCTGCTTGAGGTTGGACTAGATGACCTACAAGCTCCCTTCTAACTCTGATTATCTGTTACCTGTCTATCTCTCTCCCTCCCTCCCTCGTTCCCTCTCTCTCTGGAGGCCAGAGCCCATTTTTGGCCTCCTGAGGCCTCTGTGCGTCCTATTTTTGGCTTCCTCAGCCTCCAGAAGGTGGGTGGGGGCCAGCAGATAGGTGAGATGACGTGAGCGGGGCAGCTTCATGGTCCCATGTGGGCCAGATTAATGGCTTCGGTGGGCCATATCTGGCCTGCAGGCCATAGTTTGAGGACCCATGGTCTATTTGAATGAGAAGAAGGACTAGGGGTGACATGAGATCATATTCCTATATATGCCACAAAGAAGAGTGGGGTTAACCCCAAAAACCCCGAAAGCAGAACAAGAAGCAAGGAATGGAAACTCATCAAGGAGAGAAGCAACCTAGAATTATGAGGGTCCATCACAATCTGCTGCTGCTGGTCAATGCAGGTAGCCATTGATTTACCATTTTGAGCCTCAAATGACCCCCAGGACACTGAAACTGTCATGAATACATGCCAGTTGCCAAGCGTTTGAATTTTGATCACATGACCATGGGCATGCAAGCAGTGATCATAGGTGCGGAAAACAGCATTGCAACTTTAAGCGGACATTCAATAAATGAATATGTCGGGGTCTATCTGTAATCCTTAACAAAGTAGGAAGGAAATAAATTGAAAAGTTCCACAAATATAAATAAGTTGAGCTATGATATATCTATGTTTTTGTTTTTTGCATGCTTGCTTGCTCTGTTCAGCCAGATGCTGGCAACATCCAAATACAAATTCTCCGTTTTGTATTCTGGAAACACAATGTAATCCTTTCAAATGGATGGACAACTTTCACGCATTCAATACGGAGCAAGAAGTGTTTATATTCACATAAAACACAGGGGATTTGGCAGTGGGAACATGGGTCTGATTTAGCAGTTCTTTTAACTGCTAAATCAGCCTCATGTCTGATTTAGAGATTCAGTTTAAGAGATTCCAGATAGCTTGGCATATTCATGTCAACTGGGCTTAAAACAAAATACCTTTTATTAAAATGCAGCCTCATTCCATTATCGGGTAGCTGATGAAAAGCGCGTATGCTAAATTTATAATATATCTTGGCTTTAAGACGCTGTTAAAAGAACTCAAGTGTAAATTATTTATCTTCTCTGACATTAGCATGTTCCTTGTGTTGTATGCACTTTTAAACTGTATTCAAATAAAGCTAAATAGCTTTTATCTGTCACATTTTGCATTTTCTATATGCACAATCTCTCCGAATGAAATGCCATTGCCTTTTAGACAAATAATCTCTTGAAGTAGTCGTTTGAATAATATTTCCCTACCCATAGCCCATCTCCTTTCCTCAGTTCAGGTCTGTTTATCAAGTTATTGTCTGGGAATGCAAGGGCTAATCAGAAAGAAAATCAACTTAGAAATAAGGAGAAATTTCCTGGCAGTTAGAACAATTAGAATAGAATAATAGAGTTGGAAGGGACCTTGGAGGTCTTCTAATCCAACCCCCTCTACTTAGGGAGGAAATCACTTCAGACAAATGGTTATCCAACATCTTTTAAAAATCTTCCAGTGTTGGAGCATTCACAACTTCTGGAGGCAAGTTGTTCCACTGGTTAATTGTTCTAATTTGATCAACGGATTGGCTTGCCTTCAAAAGTTTGTGGGTGCTCCATCACTGGAAGTTTTTAAGAAGAAATGGGACAGCCGTTTGTCTGAAATCACATAGGATTTCCTGCTTGAGCAGCGGGTTGGACTAGAAGACCTCCAAGGTCCCTTCCAACTCTTCTGTTATTCTAATAATAATTAGGAACCAAATGATAATGCATTGAACCTGACTTGGTCACATTTAGCAGCCCCCACTTAATCCAAAGGGATGTAAAGCTAGAATTGTGGAGAAAAATCATAAGAAGTTAATCATCCAAGGTTGCTTCCAACTCTGTTATTCCGGCTTTTCTCAGTTTAAATTAAATCCAATCTCTAGATTGGACCCCACTCCATAAGAACCTCCTCATTTGTGAACTCCACCAATGTCTATATGAAGTCTCTCCAAACCGGGTTTATAATTGTTCAGTTGTATGCCTTTCGTTTTACAATCTCTTAAGAACTCTCTCCTCATTTCCCTGATTTATCAGCTATCCATACTATACGTGCCTCCTCTGCATACTAAAACCTTGACAGAGTAAGGCCACATGCCCTCTCTAACCTAACTTTTACACTTTAATCATTTCTGCTCATAGTCCTGCCTGGTAACCGTTGCAGGGAAGAGCAGTGTGACTTAACAATACTGAGCCAAGAAAGGAGAAATGGAGCCAGGTAGGCTGTGATTCAAAGCTTGACTGTCAAGAGATGGCTTTGACCTTTGAACACCAAGCACCAAGGCCATCCTTTAAACTGATCTATTGCTATGCCCAAACAACTGGATCTGTGGCCGGGGGGGGGGGGGGGATGCTGAGCTGACACCTTCAATTAACTTTAAGATGATTATTTAATATCGTTCCAATTCATTGGACAAGTGTGGGGAACAGTATTACTGAAATGTTTAAAGAGGAAGGAAAGAAGGAAGGAAAAATAGGGAAGGAAGGCAGAAAGGAAGACAGAAGAGATAGATAGACAGGAAGGGAGGGAGGGAGGGAGGAAGGAAGGAAAAAATAGGGGAGGCAGAAAGGAAGATGGAAGAGATAGGCAGGGAGGGAGGGAGGAAGGAAGACAGAAGAGATAGACAGACAGGAAGGGAGGGAGGGAGGAAGGAAGGAAGGAAGGAAAAAATAGGGAAGGCAGAAAGGAAGATGGAAGAGATAGGCAGGGAGGGAGGGAGGGAGGAAGGAAAAATAGGGAGGGAAGGCAGAAAGGAAGACAGAAGAGATAGGGAGGAAAGAAGGAAAAAATAGAGAAGGCAGAAAGGAAGAGGGAAGAGTTAGACAGGCAGACAGGAAGAAAGGAAAAATAGGGAAGGAAGACAGAAGGGATAGGAAGGAAGGAAAAATAGGGAGGGAAGGCTCCATAGACATTGAAACACCACAGAATTTGATTGCTTCCTGCTCCAAAGACATGGAAGAGGTAGACAACATTTTGTTTTGTCTCTTTTTTGCTTTAATCCGGCGTAGACAACGTCTTTGTAATTTCTTATCATATCTCACAAGGTGTCCCTGGCTCCTTTCATTTTATTTCTGCCAAGGATGAGCCATTCACTTTCAGCTAAACCTATTGCATAAGCCTAATGCCTCCACCTGAAAGTTAACAGGAATCCTTGGAAGTCTCACTGACAAACTTACCTCTGTTAAAGATTTTCCGCTTGTATTAATTTAACTTTCTGTATCTTTCAGTCCTTCTGATGATTTGTTTTACTGAACGTACATTTCCTAAAGCTCATAAAACACAATATTCATAGAAAATGATTTAGTTTTTCATGTCTGTAGAGATTCTCAATCATCCAGGTCATGGTTGTCCCAGAGGTGCTTTATCAGGAGGCATCTGGACTTCCTTGTTTTTTTCCGTTGAAGACGCTTCGCTTCTCATCCAAGAAGCTTCTCCAGCTCTGACAGGATAGTGAGGAATGGAAGGGTTTATATTCCTTGCAAACAGCTGGTCATTTGCATCCTTTTAGAGCAGAGGTGTCAAACTCGATTTCATTTAGTTTACTTTATTGTCATTGCACCTCATATAATGAAATCAAACACTATCATGTGCACCATCAGTGCACATCATGACCATGACCATGAAAATAAACACAAACACACATCCTTCACCCTTCACACATTGAACCGGAAACCCCCGACACCACACCAACACTGATACAGCAGAATTCAACAGAGCTACTGCCCTGGGGTAGAAGCTGTTTTTCAGCCTATTTGTCCCTGTTTTTATTATTCTGTACTGTCTGCCAGGTGGTAATAGTTCAAAAAAAGGGTTCCCAGGATGAGATGGATCTTTAAGGATGTTTTAAACTTTCTCAAGACAGCAGGAGCTATAAAGCTCTCCCAAAAAGGGGAGAGGGCAACCAATGATCTTCTGGGCAATGACATTAATCCTCTGGAGTGCTGTCCTATCTGCCCCTGTGCAATTGGCAAACCTTACACAGGTGCAGTAAGGTTAAAATGCTCTCTGTGGTGCAGTGGTAGAAGATCACCAGCAGTTTTTCATTCAGTTGTTGTTTTCTGAGAAGTCTCAGGTAGTATAATCTCTGCCGGGCCCTTTTGACCAGGACTGCAATGTGAGCAACCCAAGTCAGGGCCTCTTTTAGGGTAACCACCCAGAAAATTAAAACTGGCCACTTGCTCCGCTCAGTCTCCGTTGATAAGCAAGGTCTGGATGTTTAATCTGTTCCTTCAATAATCCACTAGGGCTTTGAGGACTGCATCAAGGTTGTGCTTGACCTTGGAGGGCCTGGGGCGTAGCCAGCGTGCGCATGGCCTGTTCAATGTCACTCGAGGCTCCATTTTCGGGCACGAAGGCCTGCTGCAGCCCTCTGCCAGTGTAAACAGAGCTCAGGAGGGCTGTGTGCGGCCTCTCTGAGGTCTGTTTTCACTGAGTTGCAGGAGGCCATCGCGGACCAAAACAAAACCCGGGAGGGCCGCGCACAACCCTCCAGAGCTCCCTTTTCACTGGCAGAGGCACCACTCCTTCACTTTTTTCAAGGCGGGCCTGTGGGCCAGATCTAAGCACCCCACGAGTCAGATACAGGCCCTGGGCCTTGAGTTTTACACCCCTGTTTTAGAGGGTTGTTGAGGCCACTTGGAGGTTTATCTGTGTCCTCAGAGTCACCTGAGTAGTTCTCTTGGTTCCTGTAGTCTGCATTTTTTTTCCCTCTGGAAATCCATTCTTACTCCCACACCATTCCAAGGGCGTTCATCCCAAATTGTACATCTAAAAATCTCTCAGTACAGTTTCTCAGTCATCCAGGTCATGGTTCAGGAGGCAATTGGACTTTCTTGTTTTGGGTTTGTTTTTGTTTTTGTTTTTTTTGCTTTTTAGTTCTTTGTGTTTTTGCAGCTGTTAAGTCTGGAGCATGGGTGCGAATGATGGACATGAGCCGGTGGAAACAGTGAACTTCAAACTCTTTATTTACATATTGAGACTGCTCAGCTCTACGACTGCCCAAGCCTTACTTATACAGGCAACTCATTAACTACTTAACCAATAGCGAACCTGGAGCGCTAGCTCCTTTTAACCAATAGGAATGGTCTGTTAGTGGCCAATCGGATGCTTCCAAACGGGCCAATCCGATCGGGCCATCAACAGCCAATCAGAAGTGCAGGGCCAGAACCCTGCACTAGACTTCAAGCTCAATGATAACTTTATTGGTATTATGCATTCACAACACCCCTTTCCCCCGGCTTCTGCCCACGGGGCACGGTTACATAGTCCTTAAGGTAGGACGGTTGTTTAATTAGTCTTTTCGATTTTTGCAAGGCACCAGTCGGTTGGCTGCACTCTTGCTGAGGTAGATCGTTGTTTAGCGGTAAGGTTGCCTCTGGTTCTGGGTTCGCGTTCTCATTGTCATCAATATCACTGGCCATTTCCTGAGGTGCATTCGCTCCGGTCCCCGGTTCCTGTTCCTGTGTTTCCGTTCCCATATCAGTCTCTTCGAAGGGGTTTCCTTCGAATAATAATTCGCTTTCCTCTGTAACTCCTCCCCCCCTCAGTTTGATCAAAAGGGAGTTTGGAATTGCGAGGTGGTAGCCGCGATCGTAGTTGATCTCTGTGGCACTTCCAAAGTCTATCATCAGGGCATTGAACGAGGTATGATCTAGGGCCAGTTACGCAGATTACTGTCGCTTCCACCCACAGCGGATCGCTCAAAAAGTTTTTAGCGAATAGGAGATCGCCTACCTGGAAAGTACGGCATCGGCTGCTGGACCCGAGTGGTTTTTCGGGTTCGTAGGCCGAGTGTAAACGGTCGAGGTGGGAGCGGAGCTTTCGTCCCATTAGCAGTTCGGCAGGAGTTTTGTTGGTGACGCTGTGAGGTGTAATGTGCTGTAGGAAAAGTATCCAGTTGATCTTTTCGTCGATGTTATCGTAATCGATCTTTTGCAATGTCTTCTTCACGAATTGAACCATGCGCTCAGCCCTACCGTTTGCAGCAGGGTGCGCAGGCGAAGTGAGCGCATGTCGAATGCTCCGGTCAGCCAAGTACTGCTCAAAAGGTAGCGCGGTAAATTGGGGGCCGTTGTCGGATACCAGGACGTCTGGTAGTCCGTGGGTTGCAAAAAGTCCTTCAAGTCTTTTGATGACTGCGTCAGTGGTTGTGCTGGTCATTCAGTGAATCTCGAGCCAGTTTGAGTAGGCGTCGATGGTTAGTAGTTATGTGTGACCTTTGATCGGCCCAGCAAAATCCAGATGGATGTGGGACCAGGGTCCCCGCAGCGTTTCCCATTCGGTTGGGGTTGCCTTTGGTGGAGTGTTGCTTACTTCTTGGCATCTCTTGCAAGTTTTAACCCATGATTTGATTTGTTTATCGATGCCTGGCCACCACGCGTAGCTTCGTGCGAGGCCCTTCATGCGCATGATTCCAGGGTGGCCATTGTGCAAGTTTCTTAGCAGTGTTTGTTGAAGTTGTTCTGGGATAATGACTCTGTCACCCCAGATGACACAGCCCTTCTGCGAGAACAACTCTGTTTGACGACTTTTGAATGGTGCAAAGTTGTCTAGTACTTGGTCCAATGGCCATCCGCGTTCCACCCACGTGAGGACTCGCGCCAAGATGGGGTCGCGTTTTGTTTCTATCGCGATGTCACGGGCAGTCAATGGTGGTGTGTGGAGTGTCTCGATCTGCAACGCTGTCATCGTTGGTGCAGGATCGTTGATAGTTTCAGGGAGCGGTGTATGGCTCAGCGCATCAGCATGGGGAATAGCTTTTCCCGGACGATATTGAAGCCGATAGTTGTATGCAGCCAAGAATTCTGACCAGCGGCTCATTCGGGGAGATAGTATGTAGGGAATTGGTTTGTCCCCAGCAATGATCCCCAGCAATGGTTTGTGGTCAGTTACAATGGTGAGATTCCGGCCGTACACATACTCATGAAACCTCTTAACTGCTGACACAATCGCCAAAGCCTCCTTATCAATTTGGCTGTAATTTCGCTCGGTTTTCGAGAGCATCTTTGAAAAGTAAGCAACAGGGGCTTTGTTACCGTTAGGTAACACATGACTCAAAATGGCGCCCACTCCAAAAGGCGATGCGTCACAGGTTATGTTTAATGGCAAAGTCTCATTGTACTGCATAAGTAAGGCGTCAGAAGTCAGAAGTTTTTTTACATTACAGAACGCCTGCTCTTCTTTGTGACCCCATACCCAGTTTGCTTTTTTGTCTAAAAGACGATGTAGCGGTTCAGCAACCGTAGTCTTGTGCGGCAAAAAAACATTATAGAAGTTGATGAGGCCTAGGAATGCCTGGAGATCGGTCTTGTTCTGCGGTCTGGGAGCATTCTTTATTGCTCTTAATTTACTATCAGTAGGGTGAATACCCTGACTGTCAATTAGGTACCCTAAGAATTCAACATGGTCGGTACACATTTTGCATTTATTTTTTTTAACTTTCAGGCCTGCTTCCTGAAATTTTTATACTACTAATCTTAATCGTTCCCGCAGTATTTTTTGAGTGGGGGCAGCAATAAGCACATCGTCGAAATAGGGGACAACGTCCTTGATCCCCTGCAATAGTCTCTCCATTAGGCTCTGAAAGATCCCTGGGGCTACACTGACTCCGAATTGGAGCTTTGTACACTTAAATGCGCCACGGTGTGTTACAATAGTCTGTGCCTGTGCCGTTGTTTCATCAACCGGCAATTGCTGGTAAGCCTGAGCTAAGTCTAATTTAGCGAAGACTTTTCCGCCCCCCAGGGAATGGAGGAGGTGCTGTACTACCGGTACCGGATATGGGTTCTGTTGCAGTGCGTTGTTCAGGGTGGCCCGGTAGTCCCCACAAATTCTAATGGAGCCATCCGGCTTAATGGGTGTCACAATCGGCGTTTCCCAAGGAGAGTGATCTGTTGGCTTTAAGACCCCCCGGGCAATTAACTTATCTAGCTGCTCGTCGATTTTTGGTTTTAGAGCGAATGGAACTCGAGGCTTAAGGCGGATGGGCGCTATCTTTGGATTCAGGCTAAAGGATATCGGGGTCCCCTTGTACTCACCTAAGTTTTCCTCGAAGACGTCCCTGAATTCGCGGGCGAGGTCTTCCTCCCAGTCACGGCCGCCGATTCGATTAATGCCTGCCACTTCGATGCCGAGTGGTGCGAACCACTGTAGGCCCAACAGGCTAGGCCGGTCCTTATCGATCACCGTCAGGGGTAAGTACGCCGTGCGGTTTTTGAATGTGACTCGAACTTGGCTGGATCCTGCAACCGGAATTCGGTTTCCCTGGTAGTCCTTTAGGATGAGCCGTTGAAATTGAAGGTCTTGGCGCCGGATTGTGGGGATGAGTTGCTTGAGGGTCTTCCATGAGACCATCGAGAGGGACTATCCCAAGTCTACTTCCATAGGAAAGGCCGATTTTCAAAGTTCACGTTGACCCGAATTTTCTGAGCGTCTAGTGAAGAGGCATGGCCAATAGTGAGTGTTTGGTGCGCCTCTTCTCGCTAGATGATTCACGGGCCGGTTTCCCTAGGAGTGGTTCACTGGTTCTCGCCTTACAGGGCGATTCCCTATCAGTTGGCGGAGATTGGTTCCCTTTGAGGTCGGGCTGGGTCCAAGGAGGCTTCTGCAGACCCGTTCGATGTGGCCTCATTTCCCGCACTTGTAGCAAAGTGCGTCGCGGAATTTGCAGTCAGAGCGAAAATGGTTGGCCCCGCAGCCTGTGCAAGGTAGTTGGAACTTTGGGCGTCGTTCCCGATCGGTCCGTAGGCGATGGACCTCTTCTTCGTCGCTGTCTGAAGACGAAGAGAGGTCCTCATGATGGGCCGTGGAAAGCTGCCCTTCTGAGTTAGGTAAAATTTCGCCGGCCGGCTGGTGGGCGTGAGTGCGATTTCGGCGTAATTGGGCAGCCGACTTCTTGGTTGCCTCTGCTGCCGTGGCTTCAGTTATGGTGTCCTTAAGGGTGATATCGCCCTTTGCCATTATTTTGCTCTGTACGTTTAGAGCATCGAGCCCTAGGACTACCCTGTCTCTCAAGGCTTCCTCCAGATCGGTGAATTCACACAGGCCTCCCAGGTTACGGAGGTCTGCAACGAAGTCGGCGACGCTTTCTCCTTTCCGCTGGTTCCGTTGGTAGAACTCGTGTTGTCTTACGAGCGTTGGAACAGCGGGTGCATAGTGGGCCCTTAGTAGCGGTTCGATGACGTCCCAGTCCATGGTCTTCACTTCAGCTGGTTTTGCCAATGCCTTAGCCATCTTAAAAAACGTTGGGCCGCAATGCGTCAGAAACACCACCCGTTTCTTTCCGGCCATGGCATCCTTTAGATTATTGGTTTCCAAGAACATTTGGAAACGATCCATGTAAGACTCCCAGTCTTCTTGAGGCGGATCGAACGGAGCGGGCGGTATGGCGCTGCTGGACATGGTTTCGCTGTTTTGTGCTTCAGTCATGTACTTAATTGGCTCTGATGTCATCCAAACCCATCCTCGTCGCCAGTGTTAAGTCTGGAACATGGGTGCGAATGATGGACATGAGCCGGTGGAAACAGTGAACTTCAAACTCTTTATTTACATATTGAGACTGCTCAGCTCTACGGCTGCCCAAGCCTTACTTATATAGGCAACTCATTAACTACTTAACCAATAGCGAACCTGGAGCGCTAGCTCCTTTTAACCAATAGGAATGGTCTGTTAGTGTCCAATCGGATGCTTCCAAATGGGCCAATCCGATCGAGCCATCAACAGCCAATCAGAAGTGCAGGGCCAGAACCCTGCACTAGACTTCAAGCTCAATGATAACTTTATTGGTATTATGCATTCACAACAGCAGCAGCACAAATTTCTAGCTAAACTAAGGACATGTTCTCCTTAATAAAGGAATGACTGCAATGCCTACTGCATTTGTGTTACCTTATTCCTTTTTCTTCCGTAACAGGCATCAAAATGCACATGACAGATTTTTAACAATTTTTTTTAAAAAAGCTTTTTTAAAATTTTGCCATGTGGGGAACTGAAGAAAGAGGCACGTCACTCTTGCTTCCTAATGTGCATTTTTGCAGGCCTAAAACCCTCTTACTCATAATTAAAATTAAAAAAAAAAAAAAAAACCACTGAGAAATGGAGACAAAGCTGTGCGATACCATGACAACATCACATCGAAAAAATTGCTGCCTCTAAGTGAGACAGCACCAAAGTCACCCAGTTGAGATTGTAGCACCATAAATGGAGAAAGTTAAGTCCCTTCCATAATTGTCACAGATTTTGGTAATCTGTTTGCAGCGGGTGGATATTCCACGGTTGTGCTAAAAATCAGAGCTTTCATTTTTCCAACCCTGCTCTAGGAGCGTTGCAAAGGAAATTATCATGTCCGAGGGAATCAATCGTGTAGAATTTATTTTTTTTAAAAAAGCTTGTTAACTGCATTTTAGCAGGATGCTGACTCTCTAGAAGAGACCCATGTGGTTTCCTCACAACCAGCACCAGGAAAGAAATGTCCTCTTTATTTTCCTTTAGGGGGAACAACTCCTACATTTCTGTGATTTCATGAGAAGAGATTCTGGGAAGAAAATCACTGGGAGGGGGGGGGAAATAACCAAGCAATGAGCTTGCAAACATTGTGAAACAATTACGGTGATTCACCGAAGCTGGCTGAAAACAGATTGCGCCTGACAATCTTATGGCTTTCTTTTATAATGTGCCTGGAACGACCAAGGCAATGCTGTGGATGTGCTGCATTTAGACTTCAGTCACTATAGTCTCAATGTCTATGGAGATTCTCAGTCATTCAGATCATGATTGTTCAATAGTAGTAACTGTGAGAGGGATATCGGAGTCCTAGTGAATAATCATTTAAATATGAGCCAGCAGTGTGCCACAGCTGCCAAAAAAGCCAACACAGTTCTGGCCTGCATAAATGTAGGGATAGAATTGAGATCATGTGAAGTGTTAATACCACTTTATAATGCCTTGATAAGGCCACACTTACCAGTTTTGGTCACCACAATGCAAAACAGATATTAAGATTCTAGAACAGGGGTGGACAAGCCTTTTGGCTCGGGGGGCGCATTGACTTTTAAAATTTGACAGATGGGCTGGGTCAGCACAAGATCTTTTGGGAATCGCCCCCCCTTTCCCCCCGTCTTCTCCTCCCCCTCCCCTCGGAGGCCCCCTGAGTCAGGAGTTGCTACCGCCGGCGCGGCTCCACACAGCTCCAGTCCCGTGTTGCCTCGGGAAGGGAAAGGCAAAAAGGAAGAGCCGCAGCGGTGCTTTGCAAAGGCAGCAGCGGCACTGGAGGCTCAGGCTCAGCGGCTCCTGGTTTTGCCTTTCCCTTCCCAAGGCAACGTGGGACTGGAGCCGCGTGGAGCTGCGCCGGCGGTAGCAACTCCTGACAGCCCCAGCCGGACACCTGAGCAGAGCCCGGGCGGAACTGCCTCTTGCTGCTGCGGGCACTGCTGCGGGCGTCTGACTGCCCAAGTAAAGAACCGCACCAGTTCAGGGCAACTGTGAGGAGCAAGAGGGGAGAGGCAGAGAAGGAGGAGAGCAGCTGGCCAGTTGGGGGAGGCTTCTTGTGCTGCAAAAGAGGCGGCTAATGATCTCTGGCTCCGCTCTGCTTCTCCAACATCCGGCGCCGCCCTGTTCTGTGCGCCGGCTGCTCGGACTTGCTGGGCCTGACACAGAACAGGGTGGCGCTGGATGTTGGAGAAGCAGAGCGGAGCCAGAGATCATTAGCCGCCTCTTTCGCAGCACAAGAAGAACAGGGTGGTGCCGGACCATTGGAGAAGCGGAGCAAAGCCGGAGATTAGTAGCTGCCTCTTTCGGCGCAGAAAGCTTCCCCCAACCAGCTGGCTGGTCTTCTTTGCCTGTTTGTTCTGTATGGCCGAGGAGGAGGAGACCAGCCGAGAAGCGTGCTGCCAGGCAGGGGCCACGTAGCGCAGGGCAACACGCCACCACCCAGCCCTGGCGAGGGAAAGCAGTGGGCGTTCCCCGGGCGGTGGCCTTGGCCCCGCTACCAGGGAAGCGGCTGCCCAGCTCTGTATTGTGTGTGCGACTTTTTGGTGCACGGCGCGGGGTCTCTTTTGGCCGGCCCCAATTTTTTTTTCAGAGGCGGGCTGTATTAAAATGACCAACGGGCCGGATGTGGCTCGCAGGCCGTAGTTTGCCCACCCCTGCTCTAGAAAGAGTGCAGAGAAGAGCAACAAAGATGATTAGGGAAATGGAGGCTAAAACAAATGAAGAACGGTTGCAAGAACTGGGTATGTCTAGTTTAATGAAAAGAAGGACTAGAAGACCTGATAGTAGTGTTCCTTTATCTTGGGTTGCCACAAAGAAGAGGGAGTCAAGCTATTCTCCAAAGCACCTGAAGGAAGGACAAGAAGCAACAGGTGGGAATTAATCAAGGAGAGAAACAACTTAGGACTAAGGAGAAATTTCCTGACAGAGGAATTAATCAGTGGAACAATTTGCCTCCAGAAGTTGTGAACACTGGGAATTTTAAAGAAGAGATTGAATAACCATCTGTCTGAAGTGGGGTAGGGTTTCCTGACTAGGCAGGGGGTTGGACTAGAAGACCTCCAAGGTCCCTTCCAATTCTGTTATTCTGTTCTAGGTTTTTCAAAAACATTCAGATTTCTAAGAAGAAAAATATATATCTCGTTCAGATTTACAGAGCAAAATTATGCACATTACTTTAAAGGTTAAGAAGTAAACATTTGCATCTTTGTAAGGATGGCAAATATGATTGGAATAGAATATAAAAAATAATTAACTTTTTTATCCCAGCTTTTTAATATACATCAATAGTATGGCACGACTGCACATTGATGCAGAACTTAAATGTAAAATATATTTTGATGTTTTCTGTATTACCTCTAGTTTTCTCTATTAGATTTATGTCACTTGTAGCAAAATATTTATTCTACTTCATTGATATACACTCATTTGCATTCTTATATAGTAACCTTTGTATTTTAAAGTGACAACTTGACAGCAGTTGGACCACCCAACATAGTTTGTTCCAGTTTTTGCATGCAGTGTCTTATTCCTGCATGACCCCCAGACATTTTCAGCCATAAGTTTTTCACTGCAAACAAATACCAGATGGTACCTTGAAACATACTGAGTGGATATAAAAAGTATACATGTCTCCCCTGTTAAAATGCCAGGTATTTGAGATATAAAAAGCCAGACCAATAAAAATCACTTTAGAATTTTTTTTCCACTTTTAACATAACATTTAAGCTGTACAATTCAATTAAAAAAAAAAACAACTGATTTTTTTAGGGAAAAAAATAACAATAAAAGGATGGGTTACTATGTCATTTTCCCATAAATTGCAAGCATACTTCCTCAATACAAAAGATTTCTTTTTAAAATTGTTTGGCGTGGATTATTTTAACTGAGAAATTAAAACCTTTTCATTAGGAGATAACAAAGAGGTAAGCAGTTTATATAGCCGGGATATTTATGAAGCCACTGTTTCTAAAAGGCAGGGATTTTGCACTTTAGCTGTGTCAATTTTGTAAGTATTGCATTTTTATTGCTCTTTTATGTGATTTGTTCTGGAATGCCTTTGCAGGAGGAGAATGAGTCCAGAGTTACTTTGTAGTGTGATGGGCAGCAAGTAAATTTATTAAAGAAATTTAAAAAGCAAATGATATTTTGTCCAACGTCTATTCGAAAGGAAGATTATCCTTTATTTTAAAAGTGATGTATTAGCACTTTGGCAAAGTTTTCAAACAACTATGCCATGCAGTTTATGGCAAGGAGCAGCAGAGGGCACAGAAGTGACTTTCTCATCCCAGGTATGAATTCTGTATCCTGAACCTCTTTTGTATTCCAAGATTTCAGTGAAACCTGTAACAAGCAACCTTCAGACCTACCCTTTTGGCAATAACATGTTTTTAATTGACGTGAGTGGTTTGCAGACTAAAACTGCAATGGTTACTAACTTAGCAATCAGGAGCCACTTTTGCCTCTCCCCTCTAATAAAGCAGCTTCATGTAAAGGTATTTTATTCAAGGCTTAGTTAAGCCTTGATAGATCTTGAAGAAACTAACAAAGTGGTGTTTCAAGAGAGCGGTTGGAGACACACAGAACCTATTGTCTATTTAGGAAGAACGATAGAGAAGGAATAACAGAATGAAGTTTAACAACCAACTTCTTTTTTATATTCTATTCCAATCATATTTACCATCCTTACAAAAAATACAAATGTTTACTTCTTAATCTTGAAAACCACCACAGATACTGTCTTTCTGTGCATAATTGTGCTCTGTAAAATCTGAGCAAGATATATATTTTTCTTCTTAGGAATCTGAATGTTTTTGAAAAGCCCAGAACAGAATAACAGAGTTGGAAGGGACCTTGGAGGTCTTCTAGTCCAACCCCCTGCTTAGGCAGGAAGCTCTACACCACTTCAGACAAATGGTTATCCAACATCTTTTTAAAAACTTCCAGTGTTGGAGCATTCACAGGTTCTGGAGGCAACTTGTGCCTCCACTGATGAATTGCTCTGTCAAGAAACTTCTCCTCAGTTCTAGGTTGGTTCACTTCTTGATTTGCTTCTATCTATTGCTTCTCATCCTTTCTTCAGATGCTTTGAAGAATCCAACTGCCAAAATCACTTCTTCCTTAACCTTCTCAGTAAAGGGAAATGGTAAAGTATAATGTTCAGTACAATACTATAAAAGTAGCTATAAGAGCACTTAGGATCCTAAAGGGGATGACAATAGTGATAACCGATAGTGTGTTTCATTATTTATAACAAAACTCAAAAATGCCTACAAGGTCCAGAAAATACCTGTAATGTTAACGAAATCCTGATTAATAATTAAGTGGTACAGTTGTTTAATTGCACCCATTTCCTCCTAGAAGTGTTCCTTTCAGCAGTAAAAGAAAATGGTATGTAAATGAGAGAATGAACAAAGCAAAGCACTGTATGAGGTTTGAGCAACAAAACTCATATCTTTGTGATTGATCTGTCAGGACTGCTTCAGTTCAAAACTCAAGAAATTAGAGGAGAGGTACTTTTACTAAGTTTGAAATAATAGCAGTGAAAGCAAGGCAAGATCTGATTCAAAAGGCGCAATGGTTAAACGTTGAAAGTCACCACAAATCTCTACCCCCAGAGTCCAGCACTGAGAATCCAATCAACGTCCAGTGTGATGTCATTGGAAAGCTCCTCTGCAGGTATTTCTCACATCTGGAGCCTCAGGATGGTTGGCCTTGACGGAGTGTAAGCAACTCTACTCAGCAACGCCATCATTCATGAGTGCAAACCTCCCTTCCAGTTCTCAAGGGACTACTACACACCAGCTTGCTTCCCTATCCCAAATGCCCATGTCCCCTCCCCTGTTTCTATGGTGGCTGATAGCAAGCGCTGCTGCAGAAACCCATGCTGGAGATCCAGCTGATATGACCCCATAAAAATGTTGTTGTTTTTTATTTAGATTTTTTTTTTTAAAAAAAATCCCGTCATTATTGGTGGCCAGATACAATTAAAAGTGATGTTTTTGAGTATCCTGTGGCTTGACACCTGGGTACCTGCAAAACTTCCTATGCTAGGTAGAAGGTGGGTAGTCTAATAGGTCACCTAGGGAAAATTGGTCCCATATTTCCAAGAGGAGAAGAGACCTTGGCTAGATGTCACTGCTTTTCTGTGGCATCAGCGATGCTTGGAATGGCTCCCAGACTGAAATCAGGCTAACTCGGTCCCTATGGAAATATGGAAAATTGAATTATTCCAAAAGATGTTCTCTTAACTTAAGCCCTGCATTATCTTCTTTATTGAGGATGCTGTTGAACTTAGATTTTATTTGTACTTTGAATGTTTTGCCAGCATTCTAGTTATTTTCTGACGAACTGATTGTTAATCTTCTGTTGTTGCTATTCTAGCTAACTTCCTTTATTGCTTCCCCTACTCAGAACAACGTAGTCTGTTTGATAGAAGAATACATCTCTAAATGTGATTATGTCAACATTTACATCATTTGAGCTTCTTCAACCATTCACTGTTCAAGATGAACTAAATATTTCCTAAGCCTCATCAGTCCCCAACTGAGAGTTAAAGTCCCAGAGAGGGTGAGCTGTTTGCAGAAACTTAAAACAAGCTTTTGTTTCAGCTGACAGAATTCTGAACTTGAGTAGGGGGGAATAACTCATAAAATCCACCTTCTTACTTAAAAGCAATAACTGATTTCTAATTCACTCTGGGCGGGCCCTACTAATTTTCAAAGCAGGGAGTAATAATTCTCTTGCCAGCATCTAAACCACTGTGGTTTTCTTTCGTGCTATGCAGCACACGTTTGCAATATATATTGTACCTGCGGATTCTGCCGAGAGATTTATATGCATTGTTAATTTCCAAAGCATATTTTTAAAGGCCTAAGATAACTTCTTGTGGAAATAAGTTGCTTTTCACATCCTGGCTTAGTTCTCTGTTCTGGTGAGAAAGGACTTGGAAAAAAAATGGATGATTCTCTAGAGCAGGGGTCCCCAAACTCGGCACCTTTAAGACTTGCAGACTTCAACTCCTAGAATTCTCTATGCTGGCTGGAGAATTCTGGGAATTGAAATCCACAAGTCTTAAAGTTGCCGAGTTTGGAGACCTCTGCTCTAGCATTACGTGACTACAACAGACTTTGTGTTAAACCTGAAATAGGTCTCACCGAGGCCATTTTGAGGCTTCAGTGTTGCCACACTGGAGATGAGTGATAGGAAGTGATAGAGAATAGAGATAGTTGGGCTTTTGCAGCCAAAACAAAATAGTTACTCCTGTGAATCAAGGACATTCCAACGGCTGACTGGAGAGAAGAGGAGGAGAGAAGTAACCAGGCAACTGGCTAGCATCTAGATTGGACAATGTGACTTATTGTTTGGGGGAAAGGGAAGCTTTCACTTTTTAACTCGGTGAAAACTGCAGGAACTCTCAGAGTTGGTTTTCACCAATCTGCGCCAAGATGATACCTCCCAATAAAATTGTTCTTTTTTTGGGGGGGGGGGGGGTTTAAAGACAAACATAGAAAAACACAACATAAAAACATCAAGCCATCTTCCACATATGTACATACAGTGTGTCGGGTGGTTTACAAATTGTTTTGTGCATCTACTTCATAGTCATCACTTACAATTACATTGTATATGTTCTCATATTGTCAATCAAATATTTCTAAGTACATTAATATTGTTAATCATTTGACTATACTATTATTCATTGATGTTTTGCAAGATAATCCATATTTTACTTGATTTATTTTATGACAATTCATATTATCATACCAAATCTATAATTATATCATGATTATGATAAAAATAATGCATCTTTATATATACATTATATTCTAAAAATCCACATATTTCATTACCATGTTTTATTGTCTAACCATTGATAAAATAACTCCCAAATCTTATAAAATTGTTTATCTTCTTCTCTGATTTCAAATGTCAATCTACTCATTTCAGCATGTTCTATTATTTTCTTAATAACTTCCTCCTGCATTGGTATTTTCTCATTTTTCCAGTTTTTAGCAAATACAATCCTAGCTGCTATTAATACATTTACAATCAGGTATTTCAATTCCTTACTGTATATTTCAGATAAAATTCCCAACAAAAATATCTCTGATTTCAAATCTTTTTTTGTCATTTTTTCCAACCATGTGTGGATTTTAGTCCAATATATTTTAGCATCCACCACATATGGTAATACGAACCAGGTATCTGATGACATTTCCAACATTTTTCAGATTTGTTCTTAAACATTCTTGTTATTCTTGTCGGGGGAAAGTGCCACCTGTAAAACATCTTATACAAATTTTCTTTATATGCTGTTGACATTGTCATTTTATAATTTTGAGACCACAATTTTTGCCATTTCTCTAAATCAATCCCATATCCAAAATTTTTCCCCCAAGCAATCATTGTTTCTTTGACTTGTTCTTCTTCTAGCTTAATTTCTAATAAATATCCATACAATTTTTTAATCACCTTTTCATCAGTACCTGTCAAAATCTTACCTAAATCAGTCAATTTATCATAGAAACCTTCTATTTTAGAATCTTTATCATACCTAGAATGTATTTGCGCATATGAAAACCAATTCATCTTTATACCTTGTTCCTCTAGTTTTTGCATAGATTTAAGTTCACCCTTTTCATTCAATATTTCACCATATCTAACTGTTTGTTCCTTTTTATATATTATAGGATAAGAAAATGCTTCAATAGTCGATAGTCAGACTGGAATTTTCAAATAACATTGCCTTTTAGTTTTCTCCCAATTTAAGCACAGAGCCTCCCGTATATAGTATCTTCTAAAGTACTCCTGTGTTTTATTCCTTTCTACCATAGGAAGGCATGCCAACCCAACAACAAATCATGTCCTTCTAATGTCAACAATCTAGTATTTCTTAATGTTATCCATTCCTTAACTCACATGAGATTTGTAGCTTGGTAATACAACTCCCAATTAGGCAAACCAAATCTTCCACTACCCATAAAACTGTTCTTTAAGGAATCCACCTGCCTCGAAGTTCTATTTGTGATGGGTGTATTATTTGGGGTGTGTTGTGGCCCGCCAGCAGGAGCTTGGGGAGGAACATAGGCCAGTTGTTTTTGATCCAGGAAAAAATGCTGTGCATGTGAAGTTATTTGTATAAAAATAGACTTTGAAAGAATATCTGTTTTTATAATACCACATTCTGATCCAGGTTCAGTGATAAATATGGTACTAGAAGATAGAATAGAACAGAACAGAATAGAATAACAGAGTTGGAAGATGTTGTGGCCAGCCAGCAGAGCTGGCAGCAGATTCAGACACTAAGGAGGTTGGGGAGGAACATAGGCCAGTCCTGGAGTCTGGGGAAGGCTCTTATGAGTGCATCTGAGGCAGAGATGGGGGCCATGGCCATCTGACAGTTATCAGCTGCCTTCGGAGTCAGACATCAGTGCGGCAGAAGAACAGCTGGAGCCTGTTAACAGTGTGCACATGTGCAGAGCTGCCAGAAGAAGGGAACAGCTAAGGAACAAGGGTTCAACTTGGGAGTAAAGCCACAGGTGGATGGTGGATGGCCCCTCCCATAGGGAATAAAAGAGGGGATTGGGTTTTGCAGGAGACAATTAGTTCATTTGGGTGAAGATCTGTTCATGCATTCTTGCCAAGTATTGTCTGCTACAGTGTGGCATCTGAAAGATATCGGCTTGGCAACTCCAAGCCTGATAATGGTCTGTAATTGTGAAATATTTTGAAAGACTTTTGGCCGGGATTTTGCTGGAGAGGAATTTACTGTAAACTAAAAAAAAAAAAAGGGGGGGGGGGGTTATCGGGATAAGGAGTCAGCTTCATAATCTTGGGAAGCCTAGGTCAAAACAGAGCGCTACAAAACCAAAGAGTCAGCACTGTCCGAAAATGTCCCTGTGGTCATGTGTCCAGCATGACTAAACACCGAAGACGCAAGGAACGCTGTTATCTTCCCGCCAAAATGGTCCCTATTTTTCCACTTGCATTTTTTTACATGCTTTCAAACTGCAAGGTTGGCAGAAGCTGGGAAAAGTAACGGGAGCTCAATCTGTTACGCGGTGCTAGGGATTCGAACTGCTGACCTTTCTGATCGACAAACTTAGCATCTTAGCCACTGAGCCACTGCGTCTATTGCTACATTTATCTTATCTTATTTATTTAATTCCTCCACTGTGCATCTCATTTAAGTGAGTCTATAGAGAGGATAAAACTTGGATCCTACGTGGCACTAGGGATTTGAACTGCTGAACTGCCGACCTTTCTGATTGACAAGCTTAGCGTCTTAGTCACTGAGCCACCACGTTCCTTAAAGAGCCTTTAATTCTAGCTAACATATAGTCCTGTAGGCATTACATGTCTGCCTTTGCCATTCGAAAAAAAGTTTTTTCCCTGATTATACTATGAAATTCTAATTATTTTCAATAGGAGAGTAAATACAGTGGCAGCCAGCCTTATTTGCAATGACTAATGAAAGCTGTTGACTGTAATCAGAGAAATTCAGAGCAACAGGGGCATCTCATTAGGACAAATGTGGCTGGCAAACAGCAACGGCATGCCAGTTCAGCCCTTTTGGTTACGACATCAAAATATAGACTGGATTTGTTGTAAACAATGATAAATAACTCCCTTTATGAAGAGTGGAAGTGGCGATAAGATGTTGGCTGCGCAGTTAATCCTGCCAATTTCTCCAAAATATCTACAGAGTGTATGCCGTTCTTGGCTTTTGCTGTAGGAGCTAAAGATGCTTGCTGAATTACGTTGATTAAACCTGTTTTAATTGTGAATGGCTTCTTTTGGGGTGTAATTCAGGATATTGAGGCTTAAAGTTTTAATGTTTGGATCATAAATAATTCGCTTTGATTTCTGGGTATTATTCAACTATTAATTACAGTGGTCTTTATACCACAGGCATTTTATTGTATGTTTAGTAACCTGACAAAAGTATTCGAATTACATCCTTTTTCCATTGTTTTTTTTTTTAAATGATGCACCTTTGGACCCTTGTTAAGAATGATTTTTGTCAGCTTGATGTCAGATGCAAAAGACCAGGTCCACTCATAAGGTCCAGTTTAACTGATTTATTGTTACTCATGTTTATGCACAGGTATATTTTCAACTAACAGCCAGCACCTGATTGGAGTTAGTTAAAGGTCAACAGAATTCAAGAGGGGCAGGACTTAGTACATTTGTGGCTACATAGAGATTCTAGGTTTAAACCTCTTTTAACTCCACCTCCAGGTTCTGCCACTCCTTCTATATTTAGTTTGAATAAATAGGCTGCTTTCTCACACAAGCACACTGATCTTCAAAGTAGATTGTAGAAAAGCTATATACAGCCAACAAATGAACAATGCCAATGAAGCTTGCCATCTTTCAGCTTATAAGCAATCAAATTCATACTCAAGCTGAAAGATGGCAAGCTTCATTGGCATTGTTCATTCTCTCTCTCTCTCTCTCCCTCTCTCTCTCACACACACACACCTCTCTATCCTATCTATCTATCCATCCATGCATATCCATCTCTACCATGCTAATAGTACACTTGGAAAGAAAACCCAAAAGACCAAATGCTAATTTAAAAAAAAGCACTGGCACAATATTTGGGAAACCACTAAAGACTAGTTATGAAAAGACAAATTCCAGGAGAAGGAATTAGCACTGGCCCTTTCAATGCAAACTATCTACTACATTTCACTCATCAATTCCAGATCTTATTTTAATAAATGTCCTCTTAAATCAAATAATAAAGATTTTAATGTTCTCAATCTGATATTACTTTGGTCAGTCTTCAAATACCTATTTTAAGTTATTACCTACTAATTTTGATTCAATTTTAAAACTAAATTTAATTTAAATTTGAGGGAAATTTTGTCGAACAGCTGTACGTCCCATCTATTTTTACTAAGTCTGCAGTACTATTACTTACTATTAATGCTCCCATCCTTCCCTTCACCCATCCCCTCCCACTTATGACTGTATAACTGTAACCTTGTTGTTTGTATCCTAACAATTTTTATTGACTGCTTCCTAGTATGATTTGATTGCTTATTGTACCCTATGACTATAATTAAGTGTTGTACCTTATGATTCTTGACACTTGATGGATGTATATTTTCTTTTATGTACACTGAGAGCATCTGCACCAAGACAAAGTCCTTGTTTGTCCAATCATACTTGGCCAATAGAGAATTGATTCTTTCTTTCTTTCTTTCTTTCTTTCTTTCTTTCTTTCTTTCTTTCTTTCTTTCTTTCTTTCTTTCTTTCTTTCTTTCTTTCTTTTCTTCCTTCCTTCCTTCCTTCCTTCCTTCCTTCCTTCCTTCCTTCCTTCCTTCCTTCCTTCCAGCTATCTATCTATCACAGTTTGCCACACAATCAGTGGCAAACAAAATGCATAGTGATAGGAAACATAGATTTAACTGTAACATGCATGCTGTTAAAATTCTGCTCTTTGGGTTAGTCATTCTTTATTCATAAATACATTATGAAGTGCATCTCTGAAATAGAAAGCTGAAGTCATCTTTGTCAGGGAACCGGAATTCACTTTTGGAAGATGGAAATGAGAGTTTATTGCCACTTTTTCCTGGTAATTTGAATGAATTGGCAAAGATGTCTGAATGATGTTTTGGCTTATTCAAACTGACATCAAGAAGAAAGGTCAGGTTGCTTGGAATCTCAGAGGGAAAGAGAGTCCATGTTATGTACCTTACCTGGACTCAATCTGACAATCAGTTTCCAGAGTTTATATGTTGAACTCCGGAGGAGTACAAAAACCTTCCCACTTTGGGTTACCAACATAAACTTTAAAATTGCTTAGGAAAGAGATTCTTCTGGGTTTCCCCCCTGCTTTTTCTCAGCAGCCATAATTCTTCTTGCCACAAGAGTCAGCATGTTGTTTTATTTATTTCATTTACGTATCTCTCCAGAATTATTTGAATCCTGGTGATTTGCATGTCCTTTAAATTACCGAGATTAATCGTAGATTCAAAGAATCATTCGGGGAAATCAAGTAATTTCTTTACTTATGCTCATAGATTCATAGGCATAAAACAAGCAAATGTTTTATTGAAGTTGCCATAATAATAAGTGTTCATTAATTGAAGTGACCATGGAAATTTATATCATTTGTTCCACTGAGAATTTTTTTTTAAAAAAAGTGAAGCATTACTGACGTATCATCTGTGGTTTGTTTTTGCAAATGTTGGATTTGGGGAGTGTACCCTATGTCTCATTAAATGTACCTTATGATTCTTGACTCGTGACATAAGTATCTTTTATGTATAATGAGAGCATTTGCACCAAGACAAATTCTTTGTGTGTCCAATCACACTTGGCCAATAAAGAATTCTATTCTATTCTATCTTATATTTGTTTATGTGAGGAAAGAAGAGAGAATAGATCTAACTGTTACCATGGTTCATGGCACTGCTGGCCTCTCATCGTTGCTCCCTTCCTGAAACCAAGTGATTTTTCTCTTTCATGAAATAACTCTAAAATCACCTTTGTTCTGTACAATTTAACAGTACTTACACAGAATGCTGCATTTTTGATTCTGAGTTTAGCCTGTTCTCGGCCAGTGAATCTTTACTGCGCAATATCCTCTGAGCTATGGAGTTGGAATATTGAGAGAATAAATTACTTCTATTAAGTGGGAACCAACAACGTAAAGGGGACTTTGAGACTTGAGAAGGTACAATCCTAATAAGCCTGGGAAAAGGTCTTTCCAAAAGGACACGCCAGGATATGTTCTCTGCAATTAAACAATAAAATAAGCAAAATAAAACTGCTGCAAAGAGAATCCATAACATTTATTTGGGGGTGATAATCCATTCCCTGAATATTTTTAGGGAATGCACCGAGATTTCAAACAAAATGCCTGTACTTCATAGCTTTCCCAGAAACTTCGCAAAGATGATGCTGTCTTGGGTACTGTTGTTGCCACCATTAATATGGCTAAAATTGACTTGAGATATGTTGGTTTGCTGAGCTTGTGATAAGCAGCTTCTTCTGGCTTCTGTTTTTGGCACGCCACATTTAATGCTGGTAGTCTTTAACAAGCAGAATGTCCTACTGAATCAAAACCCATGGATTTATGGTTACCGGTTTTGGCACAGATCAAGATTTTTATGGAAAGAATAAAAAAAGAACACTTCAACTCTCATTTGGAGTTCCATATGAAGTAAAGTTCAAAGCATAGATTGGTAAAAGACCCAGCAACTCCAAAAGAAAAAACACAAGTGTCATCTACAACATACAATATGAGAACTGCAACAACCACAATGTAGGGCAAACAGGCAGAAGACTGGCAAAACACATCCATGCACACCAACTGGAGTCAGAAGACATGAAAATCCTTTAATTTCATAACATATAGATAGACTGAACCCTAGTTTCAATTGGGAAGATGTATCCATCCTAGACCAGGTCAAGTCCAAGAACGCCAGGGAATTTCTAGAAGCCAGGCACTCTGACAAATCAGCCATCAATAGACAGAAAGACATTAACAACATCTGTAGACTATGCAAAAGAGAACAAAAAGATCCCAGCATCTTTCCACCAGCAATCAGCACCCAGTTCAGCATAAATTGACTTCAAGACCAACAATCAAGTAAACAATACCCCAGTCAAAAAACTACCAAAGAGCCATCAATAAACAGCTCAACCAAAGAATCTCTTAAAACTGCTTCCACCCACACTGACAGATACAGATTAACAGAGTTGGAAGGGACTTTGTAGATCAACTCCCCACCCGAGCAGACCCTACACCATTTTTGACAGATGGCAGTCCAGTCTCCTTGAAAGCTTTCTGTGATGACGCTCCCAGAACATCTGAAGGAAACTTCTGTTCCATTGGTTGATTATTTTCATGGTCAGAAAATTTCTCTTTTATTTCCAGGCTGAATCTCTCCTTGTTCAGTTTCCATGTATTATTCCTTGTCTGGCCTTCAGGTGCTTTGGAAAACAGGTTGATCCCTTCCTCTCTTTGACAGCCCCTCAAGTATTGGAACACTACTATTATGTCTTCCCTGGTCCTTCTCTTCACTGGACTAGCCATGCTCAGATCCTGTAACCATTCTTCATATGTTTTAGTCTTCGGTCCCCTAATCCTCTTGGTTGCTCTTCTCTGCACTCTTTCAAGAATCTCAACAGCTTTTTTGTAGTCTGGAGACCAAAATTGGATGCAGGACTCTAGGTGTGGTCTTACTAAGGCAAGAGACCAGGATATAAACTGTCGACAAACATCACTCTTTACTAGCTAACACTGATGATGTTACCTAGTGAGGGTTAATGAAACGTCTTCAAGAAAATTGGCAAACTCAGAGAGCACCAAGGATCCCCCATTTCAACCCTGAGCTACTAAATATTCTCCTTTATTACATTGGTAATAATTCAAAATGACCATACAGGATGACAAGGGTTGTCTTCACTCCTGGTACAGTTTATCTAGAAGAAAGACTAATTTACAACACTTCTGACTTAGAAAATCTTGGTAGTCAAAAGAAGAAGGAAGTGAACAATGGCTAGGATCCTGAAAAGATGGATTTCTAGAACTTGTAACTCCTTAAACATTTCAGTTTTGAACAAAGGAAGATTCGCCGTTAGGCTGTCTGATGTAGCACTTTAAAGCCCGTGATTGTCTTTAAAATTATCTTGTACTTGTCCTGAGAATGTTCCTGTCCCTTTTTAAGCTAGCTGTGTTAGAATTAGTAAAAAAAAAAAACAGCCCTTATTTCCTCAACTCTCATTACTAATCTCCTTGCTGCTTTCATAGTTTATCTTCTGCTGCTACAAATCTTTAAGTACATCTTGACATTTCTCTATTTCACTCAATAAGAAACAGCTTCTCTTTGATATGTTGACCTTTTTGGCTTGGTCTAAGCACCTTTTAACAGTTCAATCAGATATGAAGAAGCTTCTTGGATGAGAAGTGAAACATTTTCAAAGTCTAGTAGTCTTTTAAAAAAAAAAACACCTTTGGGATGGCTGAGAATCTCCATAGACGATTGGCCCATAAGAATAGAGTAGAGTAGAATAGAATGTAGAATGTAGAATGTAGAATGTAGAATGTAGACTAGAATAGAATAGAATAGAATAGAATAGAATAGAATAGAATAGAATAGAATAGAATAGAATAGAATAGAATAGAAGCTGGAAAAGAGGAGGTCTTCTAGTCCAGCCCCCTGCTCAAGCAAGAGAACCTATATACTATCTCAGATAATTGTTTATCTAGTTTTTACTTAAAAGCCTCCAGTGATGGAGCACCTACAACTTCTGGTGGCAAGCTGTTCTGCTGGTTAATTGTCCTCACAGTTAAGAAGTTTCTCCTTCATTCCAGGTTGCTTCTCTCCTTGATTAGTTTCCAACCAGTTTCTTGACCAGTTTTATGTAGCCCACATTCTCAGTTCTTTCTTTCTTTTAAATAACAAAGCATCTGAGAGACATTTTGGAAATCGGGACTGACTTCCTCATGGATCTTGACCTGGGGGGAGGGGGGGGGGAGAAAAAAACCTTTGAACCATCTGGGAGTTGAATGTCTACATACCATGCTTTCCTTTCCCTTCCCTTCCCTCCCATGCTGCAAAAGGTCAGGAAACTTTAAATAGCCCGTTTTCAGAAAGGCACAAAGGAAGAAAGCTTCCTTCAACTTCAGAATGACTCATGTACTAAAATGAATTAAAGTAGTTAAAGTGTAATTGTTGGTTAGTGAACAATAGAACATATAAGCAGAAGAGACGAGATAAACCTCATTTTGTGTTGCCTTTTTCCTCTCTTGATTCCAGCAAGTGAAATAGAGACTTCTCGATTTGAAGGAGGACTCCAAATCTCCCACATTTGAAAGGAGAGAAAGATCTGCCTAAAAAGAGTAATAAATGGAAATCAAAATGGGAAAGAAAAAAATCCAGCTAGCTGTGAAGAGCAAATTCACCATGTCGTGTTAGAAGTATGTTATAAACAGAAGATGTTGAGCAACAGGGAAGCTGATGAGATCAAGACATATAAGCCTTCCTGTCTTCCCCAGTTCTCATATTTCCTTCATGTGCTCTTTCCTTTTCTAATTTTCTGGAATAGATAATCCCTGCTGAGATTTGAGCTACTTCCAAAAGAGACTCTGCCACTTCCTTTACTTTCCATTCGAACAGAGAAGAGGATCTGAAGTCCTCCACCCATCAAACATGTATAAGTGTCGTCCAGAACCTACTTTTTCCTAGCAAAGTCTAGAGAAGCTTTCCACCTCTATCCTTCCCCTGATTCTGCTAACCAAGTGACAGAGCATTCATTTTTCCCAAGCGCCCTAATAACAATAAACAAAAGTACAAGATTCTTGGCTCAGGAGCAGAATTATTGCAGTTACATCTGCTAGAAAATGCCCGAAGGGAGCTGGAGTATCTCCAGGCTGAGATCTCTTGACTATTTTTTTTTTACTTCCTAAATCAGCTTTCTGCAATCTGGTACCTTCTGGGCATTATTGTTCACAATTCCCATCATCCCAGTGCTGGTGGGTTGGCTGCTGCTGTTGGGAATCATAGTCTGACACGCTCCTAGACATCTAGTTGGGGATGATATTATAGATCCCCCTCACTCCTCACAGACACATCGCCTCTAGCCTTCATTTTAATCCCTAGCATCAGGCAAAGCTGTGTGGTTGGATGGAGGTGGAAACCACCAAGAAGTTGAAACGCTGGGTTTAGGTAGACCTGATTTTTGTTTTTTTAAGAGAAGATGAAAATTGCAGCCATAATGGTGAAATCTTTCACTTGGAGGGAAGGCAGGTGGTCCTTGGCATTTTTAGTTAGGATTCCCCCCCCCTCCCTTTTCATTATGATAATTTTGATTCAAGATGAGCATCAGTAATTGCCTGTTTCTGTTGTGCACAAATTGCGGATCTAAAGGTCTGAGGGTGGGTTATTTATTTATTTTTTTTAAAGTATCCTACCTCCTCTGAGTAGTCTCCCAGCCTCTATTCCAATTAGGATGTTACACTTTTAATTTTAACATATGCATCAGCGAACCAAGCTGTTTATATTAAAACCCAGAAAACAAAAGAACTCGGTCAAATTCAATTTACTGTTAAGGGTTGGAACTGCCACAGTTTTTGGTCTATCGGAACATATTAAAAGCACTTCAAACTTTGCACCCATTTTCATAGCCGTTTAATAGATCAGAAAGCAATTGTAAACAAAATAAAACTGGCATTAACTCCTGTCAACTCTGCTCTTTTTGCTGTTTTAGATTGGTTTGGAATAATGGCAGGGTCTGAAGAGATTGCATCAGTTGTGCAGAGGTATTATAAACACTATATTCTAAATATCTGTTCTAGCCAAGGCTTCCTGAGACATTAACAAGCACAGATTAGTCCCAAAAACCTTTTGATTTATTTCAATGGCTGTGAATTATAGTCATTCACAGCCCGTAATAAATCTCAAAACAGTTTGTAAATAGTCCCACAGAAGTCTGCCAAAATCCTTTGGGATAAGTCTGATAAACATGCACCTTTATCTTCCTTGAAATGCTGCCAACAACTAAATTGCCAAGTAGTTGTACAAGACCAAACAGAGCGTAAATTCAACATGGAGCTTCAGGTTTCAAACCGAGACCAAGTTGCTTCCTGCAAAGGTTCATGTCCCTTTGATCCTCTATGTCTTATGGGAGGGCCAATCACCTCCAAGCCTTATTCCTGAGTTGCCTCTTTTGCCTTAACTGGCCCTGGCCCCATCTGTATCGGACACAGAACTCTCATCCGAGTCCTCCCCAGCCTCCCGGATTAGCCCATGTTCCTCCCCGTTATCCGACTCTGCTGCCATTTCCGCAGGCTGCCGGTGAAACACAACAATATCAATGAACGCACCATGGGGAAATCCAGTTACTCTGCAGATAGACGCCCTCTCAGTCATAATAGTAGCTTTCATGTTTGTTTGTTTTCTTCTAAAAACCCAAGAATTCTGACAGAACAGAACATGTCACTGTCGTCCCGAATCACAGTTCTTTTATCGTTTTGAAGCAAACACCATCTGACATCTTTTAAAATCACACTCAATTTTCTCCTCTTAATACCATTCAAATAATAGCTGTCTTGTATTTCGAATGCAATCAGCCCAATGCCTACATAAATATAAATGCGAGTTCTTTTTTTTTAAGGTGAATGTGCCTCTAAACAAAGCAGCCTTCAGACATTTTTTTCTGACATTATTTCCTGAGGGGCACCTTAAAAGCAATTAAAGTTGCTAAAAGGGGGCATTTTTTGAAAAAAAAATCTAGACAGGAAGAAGCCAATTAGCTGAAAGGCAATTAAGTGTTTTAATCGCAAATGGAAGATCACCTTTATTTAACATTCAAGGTCTCCCGTGTCATTTAAAATTCAGTTTGCTTTTTAATTTTTAAATTTTTAATTTTTTTTTTTTTTTTTAAAAATGAAAGTGAGGTGTTTTAATGCATGTCTTTTTAATTGCTCGCCCAGATTTAAACAACAATTTTCTTTCAGAGAAGGGGTACTTCCATGTTGTCAAATTCTTGTTACTTTTAAGGGAAGAACAACTTTGATCTTTACTAAAATGTTACCTAACGAGTTAAAAAAAGCAAGTACTAACAGTTTGAGATTCCTCATTATAGCAAACCACCGTATTTGCGTTTTGGTATTCACCACCTGAATTGAGAGTTAATCGGAAAAAAGTATTATGGTCAGCTTTAGTGCGTTAGCTATATATTAATCAATTAGCTATATATTAATAAAGGAGAGAAGTAACTTAGAACTTAAAGAGAGATTTTCTGACAGACCAGTTAATCAGTGGAACAAGTTGCTCCCAGATTTGTAAATGCTCCAACACTGGAAGTTTTTAAGAAGAGATTAGATAACCATTTGTCTGAAGTGGTGTAGAGTTTCTTGCCTAAGCAGAGGGTTGGACTAGAAGACCTCCAAGGGTCCCTTCCAACGATTCTATTCTATTCCTATTCTCTTCTCTTCTCTTCTAATTCTATTCTCTTCTAACCTATCATATTGTTTCCTATTCCATCCTATTCCATTCCATTCCATTCCATTCTATTCTATTCTATTCTATTCTATTCTATTCTATTCTATTCTATTCTATTCTATTCTATACAAAGATTGGGGCCAAATACTAAACCAATAGGTCCATCAGATATAGAAGCAAATAATTCTAATAGGTCTAAAATGTCTTTTCCAAGTCTTGGGTCACTTAGAAATGGCTATATAGTTCATTATGACCTATTAATGCAGTATTTCCTTGAAACACCTGTCCTTGTTTTTTTTTTATGTGGCAAGATGGATACTTTGTCTTGGTGATTGCTGTTAAATAACTATCTACTTTGTCCAAGCCAAGAGCAATTTAATGAGGGTAACAGAAGTTTGTGCCTAATGAACATGATGCTGCAGAATCCCTTTTTATTGTGATATTGTTGTACAGGACCAATTTGGAATGAGTATTAAGGTTACACTGTTCAAAATGGTTGGTACCCGCTGATACTTTAAATCAAATGTGACAGGTTTTAGAACTTCCAGTCCAAGGAGTTGGTTTGAACGCAACCGTCATAAATATGAGTCAGTTACCAAGCACCTGAATTTTGATCACAACTGTTATGTATGTATATAAGTAATATAGTGTGAGCTTGGAGTAGGTGCGGGGTTCTGGCCCTGCACTTCTGATTGGCTGTTAAGCGGCCGTACCGGATTGGCCCGTTCTGGGGAATCCGATTGGCCCTTAACAGAGAGTTCCTATTGGTTATAAGAGCTAGCGCTCCTTGCTCGTTATTGGTTAAAAGTTACAGGGTTGCCTATATAAGGCGGGTTTAACTGCTATTGAGCGAGAAGTCACGATGTAAATAAAGAGCTGAAGTTCACCGTTCAGAGGCTTGTCTCCATTCCTCCTCACCCATTCTCAAACTTAACAACAACGTTCATGAGAATTCTGCATCAGTCAAAAATGTTCCTGTGCCGTTGTAAGTTCCAATTCCAACTAAATGAACTGTTGTGACTTGAGAACTACTATTCTTATACAAAATAATCCAAAACAGTTAATTTATTCCCATGGAATATTAGGTGGAGGGGATGTTCAAATGAATCTTATGATTCACAGCTAATTTTCAGCAGGACTTGAATTTTCAGAATGTAGTAATGTTAGAAAGCAGAAGCTGTGATTTGCTGGAGGACAATAGGATGTCTATATTAGGTATCGCTTTTTTTATGGTAGTTATGGAAATGCAGTTAGTAAATGGTTCAAACTGCTTTTCTACTAACCAGAGATTATGATTGAGCAAATGTGCCTTCACATTGTCAAGAGCAATGGAGCTCTTGCTCTTGTATCTTTGTTATTGCCTTTGTTGGTTTGTTAGTTTGTTGGTTTGTCCCTCTTAGATTTCCTCCAGTTTTGTGGTCCGTTTTCTTATTTTGGAAGCCCATTTCTATCTTTCTACTGGCAGTATCTCTCACCTTTCCGTGTTCTCTGTTTCTAGCACCTGGGTTTCCTCGCCTTCTCTCTGTCAACAGTTTGCAAACCTTCTTCCTTGAAATGCTTTGACAATGTGACCTCCTTTGTCATATTTGCTTAGCTTGAGTGAAGGGTGATGGGTGAACAATGTAGAAGGAATGTTGTATTAGGGGAAAGGGTTTATGCTAACATTTCAAGGTTGCTTGCACTGAAGTGACATCAGGCTTCCAGCTGCAATATTAAGTGTTCATGCAACTCTTAACTTGTACATTACAGTCTTATTTACAACTGTACTAAACGTCATTCTGTTCAAGCCCACGTATATCTTTACTATGTGCCCTGAAAGCTATTTAAAGTTTGTTTGTTTTTTGTAACATACTTGGCTGGCTTCAACATTTTTCTCCAGAATGACCAAATGATAGTTGTATAAAAGAGGAAAGTTCAGTAAATATTGCTTCTAATGTGGAACTGGCTATTGAAAATCCTGTGTGTGTGTATGTGTGTGTGTGTGAGTGTGTATTTTCACCAAGACAAATTCCTTGTATGTCCAAGCACACTTGGCCAATAAAGAATTCTATTCTATTCTATTCTATTCTATCTCTCTGTGTGTGTGTTGTGTGTGTGTTGCATACACTGGCTTAAACGCTGTCTTTCTCTACCCTGTTTACTTTCTTTGTTTCTCTTACTCTCAGTTTAAAGAGGAAGAAAATGTCAGATAGACCTTTCCTGGGATATAACAAAGTTTCTGAATTCTTTCTCAGTATTTGTTAATGCTGGAGGGCTGGAATATTGTAAGATAACTGGGATTCTGCATTAAAAATGTATTGAGAAACTTGAAACATAGCTGCAAATGGTAATACTAAGTGGTTGGGATACAGAGAGGAACTGACAGTTGAGTCAATAACATGACTAATCAATGAATGTATGATTATCCATTCAAACAGAATTGACTCCTAGGCTCTCTGGTCTTCAGAGGGCATTGCCCCACTCCGAAAACACATCTTCGTTTTAAAAGTTTGACCTCTCCTAAAGGAGCAATGCATCTTGGCTCCCCGAACAGATCTGCCTAATTAAAGGAGTCCAGCTTAGACCATTTATAGAGAAATTCGTTTTAGTTCAGAGCTTAAAAGGAACAGAGAAGTTACTTTTATTGCATAAGGATTCCCTGGTGGCGCAGTGGTTAGAAGGCAGTATTGCAGGCAAACTCTGCCTCCAGTGTGGAGTTCGATCCTGACAGGGCCTGAGATTGACTTGGCCTTCCACCCTTCTGAGGTCAGTAAAAAGTGGACCCAGACAATGTGCAAATAATGCTGGCATTGAAAACCACCCAGAAAGTGCCATGGGGTGGTATATAAGTCTAAGTGAATTTAGAATAACAGAATGGGAAGGAACCTTGGAGGTCTTCTAGTCCAACCTCCTGCTCAGGTAGGAAACCCTATACCGTTTCAGACAAATGGTTGTCCAACCTCTTCTTTAAAACTTCCAGGGTTGGAGAATTCACAACTTCTGGAGGCAAGTTGTTCCACTGATTAATTGTTCTAACTGTTATGTTCTGCGCATGGGCGCAAGAAGTGGAGACGAGACAATGAACAGTTAACTTCAACTCTTTATTTAACATTTTGGAACAGAGCAAAAACTACGGCAGCAATAGCCCTTTTTTATAGGCAAGCTGCTGATCAAATATCCAATAAGAAACGGGAAGCGCTAGTTCCCTTAACCAATGAAAGAGGCCTGCTAATAGCCAATCAGATTCTCCTGAACGGACCAATCAGATGTCATTATTATCGGCCAGTCAGAAGTGCAGGGCCAGAACCCTGCACTTTTCTAAAGGTTTTAATAATCTTTATTTAAGCACTTTTATTAATTCACAACACCCCTTCCCCCCGGGTTCCGTTTAAGGGGTGCGGTGACGTAATCTTTGAGGTAGGCAGGTTGTTCAGATTGTCTATTAGATTTTCGCTGTCCCCCCGGTACTTGTTTATACTCTTGTTTGGGCAGGACGTTTTCTGGCGAGTAGGGTGCCTCCGGTCCTTCATTTAAAAACTCGGTGCCGCTAATGTCCTCGTTGTCCTCTCGCCTTTGTGGGCTTGCCTTTGATGAGGTGTCTCTATGAGGCAAGTCCACCACCCTCTCTGATCCTTCTTTATGCGTTAAGTCCGAATGCTCACTTCTTCCACTCGTGCTTTCTGCCGTTTCGAACTCGGTCTCCTCGGCATCTCCTCCCCCCTCAGTTTGGAAGTTACCGGAGTCGCAGAAACAAGGTTGCAGCCTTGAACGCAGCTGATCAATATGGTGCTTCCATATTCTTCCATCGCAACATTTTACTTGGTACGACTTGGGTCCTGTGACTTGGATTACAGTTGCCTCAACCCACAAAGGATCGCCAGAAAAGTTTCTAGCGAAGACTAAGTCGCCTATCTGGAATTCACGGCATTTCCCACTGGATCCGTGTGGTTTTTCTGGTTTGTACGATGGGTGTAGTCGGTCAAGGTGGGAGCGGAGTTTTCGTCCCATTAACAATTCAGCCGGAGTCTTGTTGGTGACGCTGTGCGGAGTGATGTGTTGAAGAAAGAGTATCCGGTTAATCTTATCTTCGATATCGCCATAGTCCATTTTATGTAGGGTCTTTTTGATGAATTGTACCATGCGCTCAGCTCTTCCATTGGCCGCAGGATGCGCCGGCGAAGTTAGCGCATGGCGAATACCACAGTCCGCCAAATACTGTTCAGCAAGAAAGCGCGGTAAACTGGGGGCCGTTGTCGGATACCAGAACGTCTGGCAGTCCATGGGTTGCGAATAATCTGTCCAATTTCTTGATGACGGATTCGGTTGTGGTACTTTTCATTTCATGGATTTCAAGCCAGTTTGAGTAGGCATCCACCGTTACTAGGAATGTGTGTCCTTTAGTAGGTCCCGCAAAGTCAATATGAATACGGGACCATGGTCCCCTGGATGTTTCCCATTCTGTTGGGGTTGCTTTTGGTGGGCATTGCTAACTTCCTGGCATTTGCAACAAGTCTTTACCCAGGCCTCGATTTGCTTGTCGATACCCGGCCACCACACGTAGCTTCGTGCGAGCACCTTCATGCACACGATGCCGGGGTGGCCTTCATGCAAGGTTTTCAATACCGCTTGTTGCAGCCGCTCTGGGACGACGACTCTATCCCCCCAAATTATGCAGCCTTTCTGGGAAAACAGTTCCGTCTATTGATTCTTGAAAGGACTGAAGTTGTCAGGGATTTTATCCAATGGCCATCTTCGCTCGACTCAGCTAAAAACTCGCGCCAAAATGGGATTGCGTTTGGTTTCGATCGGGATATCTTGACCTGTCAGTGGTGGTGATTGAAGTGTCTCAATCTGGAGCATTGTGACGGTTGGAGCTGAGTCGTCAACGGTTTCTGGAAGTGGTGCACGGCTTAGTGCGTCAGCGTGGGAGATGGCTTTCCCCGGGCGATGTTGCAGCTTATAATTACATGTAGCTAAGAATTCCGACCAGCAAGTCATTCTGGGAGATAATACGTAAGGGGTTGGCTTGTCCCCCGCTATAATCCCCAGCAAAGGTTTGTGGTCACTAACTATAGTAAAAACTCGCCCATAAATATATTCATGAAATCGTTTAACAGCAGAAACGACAGCAAGAGCCTCTTTATTGATTTGACTATATTTACGTTCAACTTTTGATAGTGTTTTTGAAAAGTAGGCAATGGGGCTTCACTACCGTTTGGTAACACATGGCTCAAAATGGCACTCACTCCGAATGGTGATGCATCACATGTAATCGTTAAAGGCAAAGTCTCATTATACTGCATCAAAACAGCGTCTGAAGTCAATAAGTTTTTTACTTGTCGGAACGCGTGTTCCTCTCGATGTCCCAAGACCCAGGTTGCCTTTTTGTCAAACAGACGATGTAGGGGCTCGGCTACGGTCGCTTTGTGGGGCAGGAAAACGTTGTAAAAATTGATAAGCCCCAGGAAAGCTTGGAGATCAGTCTTATTTCTGGGCCTTGGGGTGTTTTTGATTGCCCTTAGCTTGCTATCGGTGGGGTGAATGCCTTGTTTATCGATTAAGTACCCCCAAAATTCTACTTTATCCGTACACAGTTGACACTTATTTTTTTTTTTTACTTTAAGGCCAGAGTCTTTAAATTTCTGGAGAACTACCCTCAGGCGCTCCCTTAGTATTTCTCTAGTCAGAGCAGCAATTAAAACGTCATCAAAATAAGGTACAACCCCTTTTATACCCTGTAGTAGTCTCTCCATCAAGCTCTGAAAAATTCCTGTGGCCACTCTAACTCCGAATTGGAGTCGGTTGCACTTAAATGCACCTCGGTGCGTCACGATCGTTTGTGCCTCTGCCCTTTTTTTATCTACAGGCAGTTGTAGGTATGCCTGTGCTAAATCCAATTTAGCGAAGACTTTTCCACCCCCCAGGGAATGGAGAAGGTGTTGTACCACCGGTACCAGGTAAGCGTTCTGCTGAAGGGCGTGATTCAGGGTGGCTTGGTAGTCCCCACAAATTCTTAACGATCCATCCGGCTTGATGGGTGTTACGATTGGGGTTTCCCAGGGAGCGTGGTCGGTTGGTTCTAACACACCCTGGGCTATTAATTTATCAAGCTGCTCGTCAATCTTTGGTTTAAGGGCAAATGGAACTCGACGAGGCTTAAGGCAGATGGGAGCTACTTCGGGGTTAAGGTTAAATGATATCGGGGTCCCCTTGTACTCGCCTAATTTATCTGTAAAGACGTCCTGGAACTCCCGGACGATGGCCTCTTCCCAGTCGTCGCTTTTGGTTCGGTGAATGCCGGCTACTTCAATTCCAAGTGGGGTGAACCATTGGAGGCCTAACAAACTAGGCCGATCCCTGTCGACTACGGTTAGTGGTAGGGATGCAGTCCGATTTTTAAATGGACTTTGCTGGATCCAACGACTGGAATTCGATTTCCCTGATAGTCCTTGAGTATGATTCTTTGGAATCTGAGGTCTTGCCACCGGACGGTGGGAATTAATTGTTTAAGGGTCTTCCAGGAAACCATCGAGAGGGATGATCTTGAATCGACTTCCATCATGCAGGGCTGGTTTTCGATGGCGATCTTCACCCGGATCTTCTTGGTGTCTAATGATGAGGCGTGACCAATCGTAATGGTTTGGTGTGCCTCTTCTCGTTTTGTTGACTGGGCTGGTGGTTTGTTTCTGTAGGAGTGGTTGTTCCATTGGTGGGTTAAGTATTCCCGATTCACAGGACGACTTCCTGTGGGCTGGCGGTAGTTGGTCCCCCTCTGAGGTGGGCTGGATCCTTGCTTGCTTCTACAGACTCTTCCGATGTGACCTCTTTTCCCGCACACATGGCAGAGCATGTCGAGGAATTTGCAGTCTGATCGTGGTTGGTTTGCTCCACAACCAGCGCATTGGTAGTGCACTCTCTGGTTACGTTGATGGCGTTGGTCTCATTCAGACTGGAGCCGGTTGACCTCTTCTTCATCACTTTCTGATGACGATTGGAGGTCCTCGTGGTGGGCTGTTGTTGCCTGTCCTTCCAGGTGAGGTGAGATTTCGCTGGTGAGTTGGTGGAGCGGGGCGTGGGTGCGGCGCATTCGTACAGCCGACTTCCTGGTTGCTTCTGCTGCAGTAGCGTCAGCAATGGCATCTGTAAGGCAAATGTCGCCTTTCGCCATCAGCTTACTTTGTGTAGCTGGAGCATCTAGTCCCAGAACTATTCGGTCTCTCAGGGCTTCTTCAAGGTCGGTGAACCTGCAGAGGCCTCCCAAATTCCGGAGATCCGCAATGAAATCTGCAACGCTTTCTCCCTTCCGCTGGTCTCTGATAAAATTCATGTCTTCGAACAAGAGTTGGTACGGTTGGTTCATAGTGGGCCTGTAGAAGGGGCTCGAGGATGTCCCAGTCCATGGACTTCACCTCAGCCGGTTTGGCTAGTGCCTTAGCCATCTTAAACACGGTCGGCCCGCAGTGAGTTAGGAATACCGCTCGCTTTTTTCCAGTAGTGGCATCCTTCAAGTTGTTGGTCTCCAGAAACATCTGGAATCGGTCCATATATGAGTCCCAGTCTTCTTGTGCCGGGTCGAATGGAGCGGGTGGTATGACGCTGCTAGACATGGTTCAGCCGTTGGTGCGTCTTCAGCCATGTGCTCTGTTTAGCGCTCTGTAGTGCTCAGTCAGCTCTGACGTCTCCGCATCCCATCCTCATCGCCAGTGTTATGTTCTGCGCATGGGCGCAAGAAGTGGAGACGAGACGATGAACAGTGAACTTCAACTCTTTATTTAACATTTTGGAACAGAGCAAAAACTACGGCAGCAACAGCCCTTTTTATAGGCAAGCTACTGATCAAAATAACCCATAAGAAACGGGAAGCGTTAGTTCCCTTAACCAATGAAAGAGGCCTGCTAATAGACAATCAGATTCTCCTGAACGGACCAATCAGATGTCGCTATTATCGGCCAATCAGAAGTGCAGGGCCAGAACCCTGCACTTTTCTAAAGGTTTTAATAATCTTTATTGAAGCACTTTTATTAATTCACAATACTATCAGGAAATTTCTTCTTAGTTCTAAGTTGCTTCTCTCCTTGACTAGTTTCCATACGTTGCTTCTTGTTCTGCCTTCAGGTGCTTTGCCGAATAGATTGACTCCCTCTTCTTTGGGGAAGCCCCTGAGATATTGGAAGACTGCTATCATGTCTCCCCTCGTCCTTCTTTTCATCAAACTAGACATACCCAGTTCCTGCAACTGTTCTTCATATGATTTAGCCTCCAGTCCCCTGATCATCTTTCGTTGTAATGACATGATTGTTAAGTGAATTTGGATTCCCCACTGACTTTGCTGTTTAATAACAATTCCTGTTGTTATTGCTATTTTTCTGTCCCGTCTGTACTCAACAGCTTGAAGATAGGTGGGTGTTTCTTAAGGAGGGGTCTCAGGGTGAACCATTTGGGCTTCTTTTCCTGACTCAACAGAAGGGGAATCAGCAGGCACTAAACTTAGGACCCTCAAGACACAATCAAATCAACTGCCACAACTTCAATAGAAAAGCAGCAGTTCCACTGCTCCTGGACACTGGGCTGTGGATTAGTTTGCTAAGCAGAGGTTGGGATGGTGTTGATGTCCTTGTTCCCTAGATGGAACCATCTTCTGCTGTCCTCTGTTGGGAGACAGTGCAAGCCACACCATGGCAGGAGAGACTCACCCATATCGTTTGTGTGGGCTCAGCTTTTTAACAACACATTCTTAAAAAAGCAGGAAAGTTGAGTAGCCTCCTAACTTGACTTGCATTAAACTCACCTTCTTATCACTGGTGGCGCAGTGGTTAGAAGGCAGAATTGCTGGCTAATTCTGCCGACTGCCAGCAGTTCAATCTTGACTGGTTCAAGGTTAACTTCAGCCTTCCCTCCTTCCGAGGTGAGTAAAATGAGGAGCCAGATTGTTGGGGGCAATGTGCAGACTCTGTAAACTGCTTAGAGGAAGCTGTAAAGCAATGTGACGTGATATATAAGTTTAAGAGCAATTGCTATGTTCCGTCATATTTATTTACTTAATTTCTCCCCTCTGCATCTCATTTAAGTGAGTCTATACAGGTAAAGGTTCCCCTCGCACATATGTGCTAGTCGTTTCCGGCTCAAGGGGGCAGTGCTCATCTCCGTTACAAAGCCGAAGAGCCAGCGCTGTCCGAAGGCATCTCCGTGGTCATTTGGCCGGCATGAGTAAATGCCGAAGGCGCACAGAACACTGTTACGTTCCCACCAAAGGGGTCCCTATTTTCCTACTTGCATTTTTACATGCTTTCGAACCGCTAGATTGTCAGAAGCTGGAACAAGGAATGGGAGCTCACTCCGGTTATGCAGTGCTAGGGATTCGAACTGCCAACCTTTCTGATTGACAAGCTCAGCGTCTCAGCCACTGAGCCACTGCGTCTTTTGCTGTATTCTATCATATTTATTTACTTAATTCCTCCACTGAGCATCTCATTTAGTGAGTATAGAGAAGATAAAACTTGGATCCCAATGGGCATGCTGTGAATTTGACATTATTTTAAAAATCATTTTTAGGAACGATCATTGGTCGCCTTTTCTATTATAGAAGGACATCAGATACTTCTATTTATGAGCAAGGACAAGGGCATCTCTGCTTTTGGAAAACTCCTTAGCTTTTCCTAACCAAAGAGTGAATATTTTTGCAAAAAAAGCAAGCAAGCAAAATATAATATATGACTCGACAAATAGCTATTTCGCTAAAGGAAATAGGAAACTATAACATTTATCTCCTTCCTGGTGCATATACCACAAGAAAAATGTCCACTGTCTTCTTCAGAACATTTAACGCTCTCTTCTTGACATGATTAATTATATCCAAACCAGAAAAAAAATAAGGTGAATCAATTCTGAACCGTATAGAAAAACCTTTTCAAACACAATTTCTACCGATCAAACAGCAGGGCTAAGGCTAGAAAAAATAAAATTGTGTAAAAAAACAAACAAACCCTCTATTTCTGTTTGCACAGGGGGGATAAACTGAAAGTTCTCAAAGATGTTTGTCAAACTTTAATGCCAGACTTTATCATTTGCTTTTAAGAATGGAATTCTCATTTCCAGCCAGTGCTATTTAATTTTCATTTTTAGTTGTAGATATATGTGGAAAAACCAAGTAACTAGAAATATTTTCCTCCTGATTATTGTATTATCTATAGAAATTATAGGAGAAAATATATATACCACCTCGGTAGGAAGGTAGGTAGATAAATAGACAGACAGACAAATAGACAGATCAGAATCAGAATACCTTTATTGTCACTATCCACGTGTACAATTTGCATCATACGCATACACAGTGAAATTAAGCATAGATACATAAGATACATAGATAGACAGACAGATGGAAGGAAGGAAGGAAGGAAGGAAGGAAGGATAATATTATGAAAATGTTTGTCTTTGAAGAAGATACTAGGTCATCAGAAATGTATGGATTGATAAACTAATGTAGATTGTAATTCAGCTACTTCTAAAGAGGCAGCTTTTGAAATAATTCATACTGGAAATGCCTAAATTCCTACCCTATATAATAGATATCTACAACATGCAATTATGTTTAATCACATTCTAGGGAAATTAAATTTAGTCTAGCTAGAATTTGAATTTCCTCTGCCATCAGCGCAAAGTTCAGCATTCACATCAAATGCTGCAACTTCCAAATACACACTATGTCTGACATGTATTTTAGCCTTGAGGAAAGCTTTCTAGAAGCCCTGTCTATCAAGAAGTCTACCCACCTGAGGCACCCAACCCTTCATCCTCTCAACAAGACTGTTGTTGAGGCACAAAGAGTAAACTATGTCCTAAATTTTAAGTAACAGAATTACAACATTACATATTTTTTTAACACTTCTACCCGTGTTTCCCCAAAATTAAGACCAGGACTTATTTTATTTTTGGGGCCCCAAATCAGCACTTGGGCTTATTTTTTTTTTTTTTTGGGGGGGGGTTGTCTTATTTTTTTCTTCTCCATGTACGGGAAGACCACTTTTTCAGCTTGCTCGCTATGGGGAAGGAGGCTGCGTGGTGCGCCAGTGCCTCCACCATGAGGCAGGGGGATGGAGCTGCCCTATGCACCCTGCACCGGCTTACCTCAAGGCCCCTGCAGCCAGGCCATTCATGCCCAGACACCTGGCTTGCCTCACGGCTGTGGCACCAACACACCACCCAGCCTCTTCCTCCATTGTGGCCACGAGCAAGCAGAAGAAGTGGGCTGACTGCCAAGTGGGCTGCTGTTGCCACCGCAAGGCAGGTGTCGGGGCGTAGGTGGCCTGGTTGCAGGGGCCCTAAGGTAAGCCGGTGCAGGGCATGTGGGACAGCTCCACTATCCCTCTCTCTCACCTCATGGCTACAGCACCACAAGCAACCAGACTGAATGGGCAGGCGGCTGTCTGCATAGGCTCTTAAATAGGGCTTATTGGGGGGTAGGGCTTATATTAGGCAAACATGTAAAACATGTTAGGGCTTATTTTGGGGGGTAGGCCTTATATTTAGGAAAAGATGGGACATATCAGGTTTAAAGTATCTCATATTAAAATCTTTGTGCATATAGTGAATTTACATGGCAGGAAAATAGTTTCCTTTCCCCTAAAAATTATCCACAGCCTTTATGAAGATTTTAGTTGCCGTTTGCCTCTCATATACCTCTTCTTTTTGAGGCTAACAGAATTATTCTTTTCTTTGCACTGCACATTCCCTCGCAAAACAGATTTACATATTTATAGACCTTCCCCAAAACCACCTCGTCTCACCATTTCGTGCAGGGATGTGTGTATTTCACCCTGGAAAACACATTGACGTTATTTTATGAAACGGTAAATGGAACTAAATTGCTCCCTGCATTATTTGATTTTTATGCATCAACTGCCTCCTGGATAAAGGAAGCTCTAGAAGACTGGGGTTGTTGTTGTTGTTTTGTTGTTGTTGTTTTGTTGTTGTTGTTGTTTTGTTGTTGTTGTTGTTGTTTGTTGTTGTTGTTATTATTATTATTATTATTATTATTATTATTATTATTATTATTATTATTATTATTATTATTATTATTATTATTATTATTTTCTCCCTCACAGCCGAAAGGTGATCATGCTTCCTAGAATTTGTTGAGATTGCCCAAGAAACGGGTGTAAAAAAACTCATCCATCATTTTGAGCTCCTGGTCAGGGCCTGACAGTGCAGTAAATATCTTCCGCAGCAGCCTTTTAATGTACAAGCTGTTTTCGGTAGGGATTTTCACCAGTCACATAAAACACACTTGTCATGACTGACTGCCTGGGCTCCAAAGTCATTACAATTGGGATGATGGAACATCTTTCAGTGCATAATCTTAAAAAAAAAAAAGAGGGGGGGGCAACCCTTTTAAATGTCATGTCAAGTTTGTTGAAGCCATTTTCAAGCCTTGTTCAAGGTTACATGAATATTGAATATTCCTTTTTGTAAAAAAAAAAAAAAAAAGTTTGCGATCTCCCAGGAGGTTTGTTAAAAAGGGAGCTCACAACGAAATGCATTTGAAGTTTGACTGAGTTATTGTTTAAGGTCTCCCGCTTTAAGTTTTTTTAAAAAAATCTGTAATTCATTATTATTATTTTTTACTCTCCTTCGAGCACATTGTGGGAACAAATAAGGTAATGACATATTTAGGACTTTAAAGCACAGGAATTTTGGAAGTCAGGCCTGGACTAAACATGTTCTGACCTAGGGGTCCTCAAAAAGCACTAAGCAGACTCTTTGCCCCGGCAAAACCCCTTTTATAAAATGAAGGTGAATTTCTTGCATTCACATTCAACCAAAGGCCTGGCAAAACAGTCTTTCAAGGGTGTAATTAGGAGCACAGACCTTATTTAGCTTGGAGAGCTGGCATTTAAATATTTCCAAATGCAGTGCTGACAAGGAAGGACTTGGCACCGCTTCTCTGAGCTGCACAAACAGATCTTCATATTGCTGCAATGAACAAATTGTTTCCTTCCCCTCCCCTTTTACTCCTCTTTTATTCCCTATGGGAGGGGCCATTCACCGTCCACCTGTGCCTTTACTCCTGAGTTGACTCTTGTTCCTCAGCTGTTCCCTTCTTCTGGCAACTCTGTGCATGCACATACTGGGAACATGTCCTTCTGCCCCACTGATCTCTGACTCCAAAGGCAGCTGATAACTGTCCGATGGCCCTGGCCCCCATCTCTGCCTCTGATGCAGAGCCCTCATCAGAGCCTTCCCCAGACTCCAGGACTGGCCCATGTTCCTCCCCAACCTCCTCACTTTCTGACTCTGTGGCCAGCTCCATTAGCCACTGCTGGGCCACAACAAAACGGGGCCTCAGTCTGATTCTGCAAGTGGTCAGATTCTCTTGACAATCTTCGACTTACAGCCACAATGGAGCCCAATTTGTTTTCTTGCTAAACGAGACAGTTGTTAAGCAAATTTTGCCCCATTTTTCTTGCCACAGTCATTAACCAAATCACTGCATTTGTTGAAGGCAGTATCACAATCTCGCTTCCCCATTGATTTTGCTTATCACGTGATCGCCTGATCCCGGAACACGGTAACCATCACAAATATAAGTTAGCTGCTACGCGTCCGAATTTGGACCAAGCGACCGTGGGAATGATGTAACAGTGGTGAGTCACTTACTTTCAGTGCCATTGTCACTTCAAACACTCACTAAATGAATTATTTTAAGTCAAGGATTACCTGTAATCGGTTTTTTCCCCCCCACTGACAGGAGAGTGAATTATATAGGAAAAAGGTTTTTTTTTCTTTTTTCTTTTTGCTGTTTATTGAAATGATTGCAGTTATTTACGGACACATGTTTATATGGAAAAATATCCTTATTTGGTGTAGCTTCCATTGCAAAATAACTTCATTTGGGTTTTCGATTCCTTTTGCCTATGGACTGGAAAGTCCTGTTAATTGACTCATTGTCGTGATTGTAAACTTATTTGAGAATAAAATAGAATAGAATATTGGCAAGAAGATATAGACTAGAATGCAGAATAAAATACAGAATAAAATAGAATATAGGAGAGAATAGAATAGAATAGAGTAGAATATGAGAGTGAGTAGGATAAGATAGGATTGGATAGAATAGAATAGAATGGAGAGGAGAGGAGAGAATAAAGGATAGGATCTTTATTGTCACTTTAAATATTCACTAATCAACATATATTAAAATGAAATTCTATTGCATTCAGCTCTCTAAAAAGATAACCATTATGCATGTACACACACACACACACACACACACACTTATATGACACATATATACAAACATCACACTCTAGTTGGAACGCATACATTCATAAATAACCTCCCTCCATCGCTATTCCTAGGAAATTGTGAAATCAGCAAACTGATTTGTAAACTTGACAAGTCAGTTAAAGTGACTGTTGGCTCCGAACAGAGAGCTAAAACGAGTTTCTCTCATCTTCTAGGCTGACAGATAAAACAAACAACAAATCCCGATCGTTACTGTTCGGAGGGCAGTTGATTCCAGCCGGATCAGCAGTTTTATACACAAGTTTGTCCGTTTTCCTTGCTGGAGGACAACCTCCATCTTATCTTCCATTTATCCTGCTTTCGGAACTTGATGCTGTTAAGCCTGTGTTCCCCAACCAGGGTTAAAGAGACAAGCTAAACAGAATGTGCAGCGTTAGTCAGATAGGCACACAGATAAATGAGCGAGATAAGTTTGTATGTTTATTAACATACAGTAAAAATAACAGATACGCTTGTGCTATCAAAAATATAGTTTATTCCATTTAGAATTATAACATAGTCAAAATAACAGTCCATTAGTCATGTATCATTTTAGTCAGTCCATTCAAGGATATTCAGTTAGCAAAGTCCGTGTAGAATATCCAATGTCAGTTCACATACAATAAATCAACAGTCCTTTATCTCTCTCCCGTTCCAGTAGGGAAAAACGCAGTCTTCATCCAGTAATTAGGGATCATCAAGCCAGAGAGAGCAAGCTGCAGTGCCTTGCTTCTTTTATGGTGCTTTCACAACCACTCCTTTAATTACATTCCTACAGTTAAAGTTGCAGACACTTTAACTAACAAACCATGATAACATATTTATTATTTTACCTAAACCAGTTAGGGTAAACAGATGCCTCCCCCCCCCCCCCACCACAAATTTTCCTCAAGATAACCGTGACATGGATCATCTTAAGAAGACACTGCCGCTTGGGTTACAGAAATGGTTGTTTGGACTTCTGCTTTGCTGTAGAACTGTTGGGGTTGCTTCAGCCAAATGCAGCAAGAGCTGCTGTACTTTTAGTTTAGGAAATATGTAGTGGGCTTTTTTAAAAAAATAAAATAAAATCGAAGAACACGTTGAGAAGAATTGTTCGTATCTCTACAATACTTCTGGAAAAACCTTTAAGCTTCTTCAGTGCAATGTCTCAGGAATTTTTATAAATTCTTTGAACGAAATAAAACTTATCTCAACACAGTCTGTAGAGATTCTCAGTCATCCAGGTCATTGCTTGTCCCAAAGATGCTTTTTCAGGAGGGAACTGGACTTCCTTGGGTTTTTTTTTCCTGTTGAAGACGTTTCACTTCTCATCCAAGAAGCTTCTTCAGCTCTGATTAGATGGTGGGGAATGGGAGGATTTATATTCCTTGCAGACAGCTGGTCATTTGCATCCATTTAGAGGGCCATTGAGGCCACTTGGGGGTTTAGATGAGAAGCGAAACATCTTCAAAAGACAAAACAGTTGCCTCCTGAAAAAGCACCTTTGTGTTAACTCAATATAGACAGAATCTACATATCCTACCCAATTTCATGAATCGAGGGATGTAAAAACTTGATTCTTATCAGAACTAAATTCTTTTATCTCAACCCATGTTCTCCCTTTTGATTTAGTTAAGGCACCAGGCTAGAAAGCTGGAGACTGGGAGTTATAGTTCTGCCTTAGCCATGAAAGCAAAACTGGGTGACTTTGGGCCAGTCCCTCTCTCTCAGCCCAGGCCCACCTCACAGGGTGGTTCCTGTGAGGAAAATAGTAGGAGGAAGGTGTTTTGAATATGTTGGCTGCCTTGAGGTATTTGCTTAAAACAATAAAGGCAGGATACAAATCAATTGATGCAACTTGAAGCTGGTTCTTTCCTGTGCTCAGTCTGGCTTAATTTTAAGATCATTTGAAAAAAAAAAAAAAAAACTTGTCTGAACTGAGACAAGTTGGCAAAATGATTCATGCCAAGCTGCCAGCTACCATGTTTTCCCACCAGACAATTTCCCTGTTGCTGTGCCCTCCTGTTGTTCTTTCCCAGGAAAGCATATGTCAAACGTTTTTTTGTGAATTTGTGCACATGCGCAAGAACGCAGGAAGATAAAAATGAAAGGAAGGGAAAGAAAGAAAGAAAGAAAGAAAGAAAGAAAGAAAGAAAGAAAGAAAGAAAGAAAGAAAGAAAGAAAGAAAGAAAGAAAGAAAGAAAGAAAGAAAGAAAGAAAAGGTTATATACTCGGACTAAGTGTACTTCAAAAATCAAGCAGGGAACTTCCCTCTGAGGTTGTTTTGAAGGGCAGTGGGGCTTAACAGAAGGTGGAGACATCCCTTTCTCCCCTCCAGAAAGAGTTGATGATGGGAGTAAAGATAAGCTCTACCAATATTGTAAATGGGTCAATCTGTATTATACCCCTCACTATAAGTGTACAGCAAAAAAAATGGTTTGTTTTCTTCTCATACAGACAACCAGAAAGCACCAACAGGAGAGAAGTCACATCCGCAACACAATATGAATGGCACCCTGGTAAGGAATCCCGCGAGCAAGGACATTCATCGTGAAAACGAAGCTAATTCATCGGTAGAAAAGAGAAATGCTGTTGGAAAAAAGAAAATTCCATGCGGAGGATCCAACAGAAAGGAAGAAGTAGAACTTGGCAGTTCTAAAGGAGAAGGGATTCCTGAAGTGGAAGCTTTGCTCGCGAGATTACGAGCACTGTGAACGTTCTAACCAGTTGCATAAAATTTTGGACTCATTTAGACATTCAAGAAAATACTTAGTTACATTATTCATAAGATTGCACCATTCGGAACAATGCTTCACATTATAAATACCTGCAAGTAGCTATTAGCATATTCCTAACATTGAGGGAGAAATATTCCTTATTTAAAACTCCCAGTCTCCACTGCTTTTCCTGTCATGACACCCGTTGGTAAAATATATATTTAAAAATATTTTTAATTGCTATCACAAATAATGTTTTACATATTTTAAAGTGTATATAGATATATACATTTTGCATGCTGCTGCATATTTGTCATTGTCTTTTGAAGTGCACATTCATAAATACTTTGGGTCCGAATTAAAATTGTATTACTATATAATATATGGGCTTAATATTTTGCAACTGGTTGGGAGGCAATTAAAACAATGAAAACCGACTTCTTGCTATTGCTCCCCTTTAATAACTGACATGCCTTTTCACATAAACTATTGGTTGAATGTTAAAAAAATGCAAATCAAGCTATATATGTTTACAGTTTTGTTACTAGCTCTCTGGAACGTGCAATACAATATATATCTTATTATAAAGTTTTATAAATGTTTTGGAGTGTTTGATGGGTGGTTGCATGGACTATAGATTATATGCATATATAAAATGTATTGTTATTTCTATAATAAATCTGAAATTTATATTCAACCTATAGCTGCTACTCAAATTGAAGTGTAAAACGGACTTGCTCACAGCACAAATCTAAGAACCAAAACAATTGTGTTGATTATTTGCACATAGCCAACCTTTTGGACTCTGCTCTGCGAAAAGTTTTGTTGAATTTATCCAGAAACTTTTATATCATGAATTATTATTGGAATAAAATTTGTGTGATTAAAAGGCAGTATTCCAGGCTGATCCTGACCAACTTAAGGTTGATTCAATCTTCCATTCTTTCAAGATCGGTAAAATGAGATTGTTGGGGGCAAGATGCTGACTCTAAACTGCTCAGAGAGGACTGTGAAGCGGTATATAAGTCTTAAAGTGCTATTTCTTATACTTCCAAATTCATTTGTTCGTTGCTCAACTCTATAGATATGGCTAATCATATTGTAAATGTGCCCTGTGCTGCAAATTATTTGGTGATACTACTGTTTGGTGAAGGAAAGTAATCTTCAAAATAGTGTACTGAAGGCACTACTAAGGTTTGTTTTTTCCTTTGGCCTATTTATTGCCAAACAAATAAAATAATACCAAACTCATTTTATTTATTTTAATGTATTTACCTGCCATGTTCAATCATTACTATATTTCTTGTTTGTTTCAAAACAAAGACTTTTGAACAAGCCTCTTTGTGAATATCAAACTTTATTGCTTACGTATATGCAAAATCTACCCTTTTGGCTTATTTTGTCCAGAATTCCCAAGAATCTACTAAATCATCACAGCCACAAGGAAAAAAATGGGCACATCCAGAATATTTGTTCCTAAAACAAAAGTATATATCCTTTCTTGCTAAAAGTTTGTTTTATGCAAAAAGTTTGTTTGGCTGGGGAATTCTGGGAGTTGAGTCTGAAGAACATTGATAGATGTTCCCTTCCATTGGTACTGATAGAAGTCTAATAGAAATAAATGACCACGTGCCACTATAAAGAGAGTCTCCCTCTATCCTGTGAGCCACATGGAAATAAGGCAGTGAAATAATGATGTTCCTTCATGTAAAATGGCATTAGAAAAACACTTGCAAAGATAGAGAGCTATCCAGAGATCATTCATCTCTGTTACAGGCTGGGTACAGCAAAATTGCCTTCAAGTCAAAGACCAGGTATGATGACTTCACAGCCAATTACGAACAGCCAATTTCTTCTGGGAAGTGAGCTATTTTTCTTTCTCTCTGTGGTTAGGCAAACTCTAGTATACTAAGAACCTGCCAGCCTTAAGGATGTAGTTTTTTGCTTGTTTACAATTTACAGCCTCCCAAATTGGATTGCATTCTGCTCTTCTTTGTATATTCAGTTGCCTTTGCCCGTCAAGGTAGTTTTGCTCAATCCACCTACTCAAAAAAGTTGACTTTCAAAAATATAACATAACATAGATAAGATAACCTTATTGCCTTTTTTTTACTGTGAGTGCACACAACACACACACACACACACACACACACACTATAATATAATATCTATAATTTTCCATGAATGTTTTCTGGAACAGATATAAAGATACAAAATACTTGGATATATGTTTGAATTCTTTCCCACTATGGTTTAGATCAGTCACCAGGGCGGATAAATCATTCTATTAAGAAAACCTCAATTTATTAGACTACACAAAATTTTATTTCCTTATTAAACTGAAACACAAGAAGATTTGTAGTAACAGATTGTATATCCACAATTTGTGTTCCCTTTACATTTTTATTTGGCAATTTGGAATGAAGCAACTTGGGTTGCTTTATGTGATTGTTCAGGGGCATGGAAGACCATTATAGACCTGGATTTTAAAAAGGAGACATGGTCAGTCCTTAATATTGGGCTACTCCCCCCCCCCTTTTTTTTTTCAATTCTTCTGATTAAATTGGATTTCCATCTCTTCAAAAGACGTCTTCCTTCCTCTGAAGTAGTGAATCCATTTTGCTCTTCCAGATCATTCTGAGGATTGACATCAAATCTCACCCAGGAGAATTTAGATTTGAGCAACCAAGGAGAACTTACCTAACAGATCTAAACAAGGCACATTGATAGTTATCACATATATGGGAAATTTTTTTAAAAAAAATGCTTGTACTCTGTAACTTTTACACAATTTACCAAATGTATTAATTTTTCTTTATGACAATTCAGATAAAAATAATCATGTTTTAAGGCACTTGTTTAACAATGTCATTTTCACAAGCCACAGTTTTAAATGAAATCCATTAAGTTACTTCAATTAAAATGGGTATTTCATTTTGTTAAATCATTCGCAGAGTTCATGGAAAACTTTAATCCTTTGAACTCTGACTTCAGGATGGCGGGTTTTTTTTTCTTTTACTGTTAAAGTTAAAGTTGCAAACTAGGTTGACGTTCTATTGAGTTTCATAATGGTAGAATTCATTCATTTCTCTCCCCCTTCCTTCTAATGCACTATTTATTTTTCTGACAGTTTCTAAAACAAGAATTCCCAATCTGACATCCTTCAGATGTATTCAGTGAATCTTTATATACTTTCTAAAAAAGCAGAGAATCCATTTCATCAATAAAATTGTTCATTTGTTTATTCATTTAGTCAGCTTATGGGGATAAAATATGAAGTTATCTGTAAAACTAATTTTCTTATCTTGGATCAGGAGATATACAAGATAGCAAAGAAAGATAGTTATCTGAGATTGGGAAGGTGAGGTAATAGTGCTAAATGTGTTGTTTGATTTCACTGGAGGGACCTGAAATTGCATTTCGTGCAAAATAAAGCAGCTGAAACTAAATTTCTCTCAAGGTCACGATGGAAATAATGGTTGATCATCCAGACTTGTGTAGTCAAATATATGTTAGAAGGCCTGTTCCCTCGCTTTATTAAATAGCTGTCAGAATGAAGGAAATAACACAACTATAACTCTTACCAAACTTAACAAAACTTTAAAGTAGTTCAAAATAATTTTAAAAGGGCAGAAGAATGTGGTCCAGAAGGAAAACTCTATAGTTTATTTCAATACAATGGACATAAAAACATTCAAGGAGGCTCAGTGTCTGATTCTTGCTTTAGACAGCTAATAAACTGTGTGTTTCTCACAATAAACTGTAGAAGAGACTGTAGACCATAGACAATAAACTCAGGATAATCCTAATTTAAATTCCTTGACAGAACAATGAATCAGTGGAATGAATTGGCTCCAGAAGTTGTGGCTTCTCCAACACTGGAGGTTTATAAGAAGAAATTGGACAATCATTTGTCTGAAATGGTATAGGATTTTCTGCAAGAGCAGGGGCTTGGACTAGAAGACCTCCAAGGTCCAGTGGTGGTATTCTACCAATTTGGCTCAGTTTGGCCAAACCAGTAGCTCCGACGATCATCTTTGTGCGAACCGATTTGCTCTGACGATCAGCTGCTGGGCCCATCCGCCCACCACGGCTCCATACTGACCTTTATTTCCTGTTTTTCAGCCTCAGCTGCTTCACACAGCATTGCCCATTGCCATGTGTCAGCTGTTTTATGGACAGGGCTTGCAGCAGAAGGTGAGTTGCAAACACTGTGCGTATGCGTCTCACACCAAACTGGTAGGAAAAAGTTTTGAAACCCACCACTGTCAAGGTCCCTTCCAACCCTTATCCCATTATTTTAATAATAATCAGGACTGAAATGATATCCCAAAGGTACTTTTTTTCAAAAGGCAACTGGACTTTCTCTTTTTCTTTGAAGATGTTTCGCTTCTCATCCGAGAAGCTTCTTCAGCTCTGACTAGAGGGTGGTGGGGAATGGAAGGATTTTTAGTCCTTGCAGACAGCTGGTCACTTGATTTCTCTTTATCTTAATGACTCACTAAAAAGATGCAAATATCCAGCTGTCTGCAAGGAGTATAAATCCTTCCATCCAGTCAACTGAAGAAGCTTCTTGGATGAGAAGCGAAACATTAGGTACTAATACCACTCTATAAAGCCTTAGTAAGACCACATCTAGAGTACTGCATCCAGTTTTGTTTACCCCATTATAAAAAAGATGTTGAGACTCTAGAAAAAGTACAGAGAAGAGCAACCTAGATGATCAGGGGACTGGCAACTGAAACATACAACGAACGGTTGCAGGAACTGGACATGGCTGGTCTAGTGAAGAGAAGGACCAGGGGAGACATGATAGCAGCATTCCAATATTTGAGGGGCTGCCACAGAGAGGAGGAAGGGGTCAATCTATTTTCTAAAGCACCCAAAGGCCAGACAAGGAATAATGGATGGAAACTGAACAAGGAGAGATTTAACCTGGAAACAAGGAGAAACTTTCTGACAGTGAGAACAATCAACTAATGGAACACCTTGCCCTCGGAAGTTCTGGGAGTGCCATAATTTGAGATTTTCAAGAAGATATTGGAATGCCATTTGTCAGAAATGGTGTAGGGTCTCCTGCTTGGGCAGGGGGTTGGACTAGATGACCTACAAGGTCCCTTCCAACTCTGATTATCTGTTATCTTCAGAGAAAAATGAGAAAGTCCAGTAGCCTGTTGAAAAAACACCCTTGGGACAATCATGACCTGGATGAATATCCATCGACATTGACCCAAATGATAATGCATTGAATGTGACTTGGGCATGTTTAGCAGCCCACCTAATCTAAAAGGACATAAAGCTAAATGTCAACTTGTAAAACATTCCTATGCTGTTTCCAAGTTGCCATGAGAAAGAGGGGGAAAAGTTTGATGTTTTTTGAAGCTTGGCTCAAGGCTTATGATTTAATTAGGGTGATCGCCGGAATCCTGACACTAGAATTTTTGAGAAAGAGCTTAAGATAATCATCTGATGAAATGGACTGCAGTTGATGAAGCTTCTAAGATACAAGAGAAGGCAACATACCTTTCTTTGCCTCTAACTCACTGCAGTACACTGTAACTCCTTTTTGAAGTTTCATGTCTCATTCCTATTGGTTCATACTGCTTGTATTGTGCTAGCCGTGTTCCTCTGAATTCCAACCTGCATGTCTGATTTATAATTTCTTAAATAAACAATGTTTCCAGTCCCGCGCTGAAAAGCCCTCTGGCGCTACTCAACGTGGTGTCTTCCAGATGGGCTGGGCTTGCTGGGCTCAACATTCCCAGCCTGACATGACCAAAAATTGCATTCTTAGCAGGGCCTCCATCAGAGAGGAATACGATTTGACATTGTGATTTATGTATTTTTAATTGTCAATATGGCACCTAGCTATCTCTCCTTCACTTCCAAAGACATCAGTTCTTAAGATTCCCCAAAAGGGGAGCGAAGGGGAAATCCAGTTCAAGGCCCAGCATCTCCTTTATGTTTTTGACAATGAAGCAGATGGAGAGGAATAATTGAGCTTTTCTGGAAATCTTTTATTTTTTTTTAGTGCATTTAAACAGTCGGTGGTCTAATATGCTGTTTTCCTCCTCCTCCTCCTCCTGTCTTGCATTTTATACAGTACAGCGGTGTGTGCATTATTTCTCCTAAGGAGTAATATGTAATGCGGCAGGATGTAAACCATACAGATATAGGATTCCAGACTTAGACATCTCATGTTGCTTCTTCTGAAGCCATTGTAGATCAGAAGGGGGAGAAGAACTCCACTGACTCCCTTGGGAAATCTTAGCACCAAATTGCTTCATCCAAAGCTGATTAATTTATACTCCATGGTCATATTGCAATAATTCAATAGATTCCATGGCCTTACGATTCCATGGCCATATTCAGCAAGCCAGTCTCTTCTCAACTGCAGTAGCAATTTTATCTCTAAAGTGAGATCTTTGTTTCCAACTGGCAGGCCTCAATTGTCAGATTGTCTCCCTGGAACGGAATATCAGCCATATTGCAAAGTTTTTTTGTCTCTCGCAAAACAGCACCGAGAGCATTGTACTCCGTAGAACACAGCAGGGTGATCTCTCATTAACACCATTTTTGAAATATAGAATCTTTTCTTTCCCCTTTGTGATTAAAATCCCCCAAGAAGGCTAACAAAATTCTCTCTTTCTCAAGAAAAAAAACCCATCCGTGCCGTAAATCTTCTAACGTGACCAACCACACTTGAAATACTTAAACTATCTCAGTATAATAACACTGCTTGGATAAAACTTCCAAAATCAAATGTGATAGAAAATTAGATACCTGTCAAGAAATATTAAATGTGCTGTGCACAGGCGCCTGCCCAACAGGAACTGAGGCGATTTCCACTATCTGAAGCTACATCTTGTTCAGATAAACTACTCGGCAGTACTTCCACTGAGAGGCACAAGAAATTGTCAGGAATTCAGCATTCCTAATTAAGTTTCTGCGAAGCTCCCCTGAAATCTGACTCAGATTTTGCAGTAGATAAATGCACAGCGGCTCCTCAGATGCTCTGTGCTTCAGTTGTATTTGACATTTTCACTGCTTAGGGAAACCCGAATGGAAAAGCTTCTGGAAGGAAGTTCTACACTGTTATAAATAAACGGGATACACACACACACACACACACACGTATATATATTTTAAATAGAATAGAATTCTTTATTGCCCAAGTGTGATTGGACACCCAAGGAATTTGTCTTGGTGCAAATGCTCTCAGTGTACATAAAGGAAAAGATACATTTGTCAAGAGTCAAGAATCATAAGGTACAATGCTTAATGATAGTCATAGGGTACAATAAGCAAGCAAATCATACCAGGAAACAGTCAATATAAATCGTAACGATTCAAGTGACAAAGTTACAGCCCTGCAGTCACAAGTGAGAAGGGGTGGGTGATAAAGAGTGATGAGAAGATTAACCATAATAGTGCAGACTTTGTAAATAGTTGAACAGTGTTGAGGGAATTATTTGTTTAGCAGAGTGATGGTGTTCAGGAAAAAAATGTCCTTGTGTCTAGTTGTTCTGGTGTGCAGTGGTCTATAGCGTCATTTTGAGGGTAGGAGTTGAAGCAGTTTATGTCCAGGATGTGAGGGGTCTGTAAATATTTTCACAGCCCTCTTTTAAAGTAAAAAAATAAAAAGTACTAGTTAAAAGTCCTTATTTTTATTGGGCAGACATATCTAACCTGTTGTTTACCAGCTACGGGAATCCCATTTCTTAAAACATCCATGAAAGAGATCCAATGTTATGTCGAGGGAATTGGTTTGAGGCACAAGATGAATGCTCTGTTTACTGGTATTTCAAATAGCTATCTTTAAAAAGAGCAAGAAAGACAGTCAACAACAAATAAATAATCACAAGCTTATAGTTATCAGCAAACTCTCTTTATAGCTTTTTTTTCTGATCATAGTTTGTGCTAAATATTAAAATGGTGATTTTAAATTTGCTTCAAAAATCCACAAGGGACTGTACTCTCTCATTCCTTTTGAATCAGTCTGACTTTACCTGATCATGACAAACTAAAGTATAAATTTCTCCCCTGTCACTTTTAATTTATCACTCGGCATTTTCACTTCCTCACTTATTTTTTTTAATGCAAGTCATTCCTGATAACTCTGTCCAACTCTTCAGTCAAAAAAAGGAAGCAGCACCTTCTGGAGATGTTGGTTGCAATGGGCAGCAGATGGTAGCTCAGTTTTTTTCAAGAGTTTTCTTCATGATTAGGTTGTAACCTGTTGGTTTGAAGGTCCAGATAAATAGTTGGCACAAGGTTATATAAAAAGGAGATAAGAATAGATAACTATACTTCTTCTTAGCCAAAAGGCTGAGAAGTAATATGTCAAAGAGTAGTTGTTCCATGATTATAAACAAATACAAATAAACTTAAAGATCTACTGCAGATTTTATAGCTATTGTTTTGTCCATAGAAAAATAAAACATGACTCTGAATCATTGTGACTAATTGTATTCATTGTCAATGTTTCCTTGGCCATGCATTGAAATGTGCCTGTAGCAGCAGGACTCAGGATTCCTAATAGGGAAAAAAATGTAAAATTATGAGAGATAATTTTGCATTTTCCCCTTATTAAGAATTCTGAGTCCTGCTGCTACAGGCACATTTCAATGCATGGTCAAGAAAACATTCTTAAGTCAACAGTGGCTTTGAAGAATACAAAGAAACTTTTTATTTAAACACGAATTATATAGATAGGTATGTTGATTGTTGAAAAAAGGTATGTTGAAAAAAAAACCTAAATGGTCCACTGGATCCCACAATATAAAATATTTTGAAAGAATGAAAACAATTGTGAGCTTCACTGCATACTTACTTTTCAAGAAATGAACAGTTTGTCAATCTGGATGATAGTGTATATATAACTGTGTCTGATGTTCCCTTATTATGCAGGTCTCAAATACAATAATCTGCTCCATAATGTTACTTACAACATTATTGTGAGAGTTAGTCACAATAATTCAGAGTCCTATTTTATTTCTCAAGGGGCAAAACAATAAATACAACACTGCAATCGATCTTTTTTGTTTATTTGTGTGTGTTTATAACCATGGCACAAATACTCTTGACATATTACTTCTCAGCCTTTTGGCCATGAAGAAGTATCGTATCTATTCTTATCTCTTCTATAACCCCCACCTTCCCAGCAAATGTATGTTAAGATATCTGCAATATTGACATGTGAATCCAGCTTCTGTTCTTTGGATGCAAATAGAATAGAATAGCAGAGTTGGAAGGGACCTTGGAGGTTTTCTAGTCCAACTCCTTGTTTAGGCAGGAAACCCTGTACGATTTCAGACAAATGGTTATCTAATCTCTTCTTTAAAATTTCCAGTGTTGGAGCATTTACAACTTCTGGAGGTAAGTTGTTCTACTGATTAATTGTTCTCACTGTCCGGAAATTTCTCCTTAGTTCTAGATTCCTTCTCTCCTTGATTATTTTCCATACATTGCTTCTTGTCCTGTCCTCAGGTGCTTTGGAGAATAGCTTGACTTCCTCTTCTTTGGGGCAGCCCCTGAGATATTGGAACACTGCTATCATGTCACCCCTAGTTATTTTTCCATCAGACAAGACATCTCCAGTTCCAGCAACCATTCTTTATATGTTTTAGCCTCCAGTCCCCTAATCATCTTTGTTGCTGTCTCACAACACCAAGTTTTCTGTTTAGAAAGCAGTTTAATGTTAATTGGTGTTAAATAATATTTTAGGTGGAAAGGTATAGCAACTTTTTTTTTTGGGGGGGGGGGATTCATTCGTTAACATTTTGTGTTTACATTTTTGTTGTGTATGTACCATAGTTAATAAAGTATGAGCTTGAGGTAAAGTGCAGGGTTCTGGCCCTGCACTTCTGATTGGCTGTTAGGCGGCCAGATCGGATTGGTTAGTTCTGAGGAATCCGATTGGCCCTTAACAGAGGATTATTATTGCTTTAAAGAGCTAGAGTTCATAGCTCGCTATTGGACAATTCTCACAAAGGTTGCCTATATAAGGCAGGGTTCACTGTTATTGTTTTGAGAAGTCACTATGCAATAAAGAGCTGAAAGTTCACATTCAAAGACTGTCTCCATTTACTCCAACCCATGTCCAAGTACTTAACACTGGCGACGAAGGTGGGATTTGGAGACGTCTGAACCTAAGAAGCCAGGAAGCAATACCGAGCACGTGAAAGACGACGCCAACAACAGAACCATGTCCAGCGGCATCGTACCACCCGCTCCGTTCGATCCAAACCAAGAGGATTGGGAATCCTACATGGATCGCTTCCAAATGTTTCTTGAGACGAATAATTTGAAGGACGCCACACCAGCAAAAAAGCGGGCACTGTTCCTGATGCACTGCAGCCCAGCTGTATTTAAAATGGCAAAAGCACTCGCCAAACCTCGAGAAGTGAAAGCCATGAGCTGGGACGACCTCGAACCCATCCTGAGAGACCATTACACGCCAACCGTGCCTACACTCATGAGATGCCACGAGTTTTATCAGAGGAACCAGCGAAAAGGAGAGAGCTTGGTCGATTTTGTGGTGGACCTCCGGAATTTAGGGAGCCTCTGCGGGTTCGCCGATTTAGAAGAAGCACTAAGAGATCAAGTAATTCTGGGATTAGATGCACTAGGCGTGCAAAGCAAGCTGATGGCGAAAGGCAACATCAGCCTTGCTGACGCCATCGCTGAAGCCACAGCTACGGAGGCGACCAAAAAGTCGGCTGCACAATTACGGCGAAGCCGCACTCCGGCAACACAACCGACCGGCGAAATCTCACCCAACTCAGAAGGGCAGCTACTAACGATGCACCATGAGGACCTCCCTTCGTCGTCAGACAGCGACGAAGAAGGGGTCCATCAACTGCGGTCCGATCGGGATCCTCGCCCTAAGCCCTTACGCCCTTGCGCTGGTTGTGGAGCAAACCATGCCAGGGCCGAATGCAAATTCCGCGACGCACTCTGCCATGAGTGCGGGAAACGAGGCCACATCAGCCGGGTCTGCCGCAGCTTACCAGGACCCAGCCAGGCCTCAAAAGGGGCCAACTATCTCCAATCGACAGGAAACCGTCCTGTAAGGTGAGAACCAGTAAGCCACTCCAACAGAAATCGAGCTTTGCAAAAAGAAGAGGCTCACCATACTATCACTATAGGTCATGCCTCAGTTTTGGACACTAAGAAAATTCGAGTCACGGTAGCCATCGAGAACCAGCCTTGCCACATGGAGGTCGACTCGGGATCGTCCCTCTTGATGGTGTCTTGGAAGACACTCAAGCAACTTATCCCCCCAATCCAACGCCAAGACCTCCAATTTCAACGCCTCATCCTCAAGGACTACCAAGGAAATCGAATCCCCGTGGTCGGGTCCTGCCAAGTCCGAGTCTCCTTCAAAAAGCATACAGCGTACTTACCTCTAATGATCATCGACAGAGATAGGCCTAGTCTATTAGGCCTCCAATGGTTCGCGCCACTCGGCATCGAAGTGGCCGGCGTGAACTGAGTCGGTTGTGAGTGGGAGGAAGACCTTATTTCTGAGTTCAGCGATGTCTTCGCGGACCGTTTAGGCGAGTATAAGGGGACCCCAATCTCATTTAATCTAGATCCAAAAGTAGCCCCAATTCACTTGAAACCCCGTCGAGTTCCATTCGCTCTTAAAGCTAAGATCGACGAACAACTCGACAAGCTAATTGCTCAAGGGGTGTTGAAGCCCATCGATCACTCTCCATGGGAAACCCCTATTGTAACACCCATTAAGCCAGGCGGGTCAATCCGAATTTGTGGGGACTACCGGGCCACTTTAAACCACGCCCTACAGCAGAATGCGTATCCAGTTCAGGTGGTGCAGCACCTCCTCCATTCCTTGGGGGGGCGGAAAGGTTTTCGCTAAATTAGATTTAGCTCAAGCTTATCAACAACTACCAGTGGATGAAAAGACGGCCCAAGCCCAAACAATTGTAACACAGAGAGGTGCTTTTAAATGTACTCGATTGTAATTTGGGGTTAGTGTGGCCCCGGGGATATTCCAAAGCCTCATGGAAAGGTTGTTACAGGGAATCAAGGGCGTGGTTCCATATTTTGATGACGTATTAATTGCAGCCCTACCAAAAAAATCTTGCAGGATCATTTGAAATGTGTTCTTAAAAAATTCCAAGAGGCAGGACTTAAGGTGAAAAAAAATAAATGTCACTTATGTACTGACAGTGTTGAGTTTCTAGGGTATCGGATTGATAGCCAGGGCATCCACCCTACCGAAAGTAAATTAAAAGTGATAAAAAATTCTCCCAGGCCACGTAACAAGGTCGATCTACAGGCATTCTTAGGCCTCATTAATTTCTATAATGTATTTTTACCGCACAAGGCGACTGTTGCTGAACCGTTACACCGGTTATTAGATAAAAAAGCATTGTGGGTATGGGGTTACCGGGAAGAACAAACGTTCCGGAATGTTAAAAAATTGCTCACATCTGACTCTGTACTTATGCAGTATAAAGAGACTTTACCATTAGTTATAACCTGCGATGCCTCGCCCTTCGGGGTGGGCGCCATTTTGAGTCATGTACTGCCTAATGGGAACGAAGCCCCTGTTGCATACTTTTCGAAGACTCTCTCACATGCAGAGCGGAACTATGGACAAATTGATAAAGAAGCTCTCGCAATCGTTGCAGCTGTAAAGAAATTTCATGAATATGTGTATGGAAGGACATTCACCATTATAAATGACTACAAACCGTTGCTAAGGATAATAGCCGGGGACAAGCCAACCCCCTACATATTATCCCCTAGAATGACCCGATGGTCAGAATTCCTAGCTGCTTATAATTATCGCCTTCAATATCGCCCGGGGAAAGCCATTCCCCACGCCGATGCATTAAGCCGAGGACCGCTTCCAGAGACTCTCGACGATCCGGCACCAACGGCAACCACGTTGCAGATCGAAACACTCAACTCGCCGCCTATGACCGCCCGAGACATTGCGAGAGAAACCAAACGAGACCACACCCTAGCTCGAGTCCTAGGCTGGGTAGAACGCGGATGGCCATTGGACCAAGTCCCAGATGACTTTGCACTGTTTAAAGCAAGACAGACTGAACTTTTTTCCCAAAAAGGCTGTGTCATCTGGGGCGATAGAGTTGTTGTCCCAGAACGACTCCGGAAGACGCTGCTACAAATTCTGCACGAGGGCCACCCTGGCATTGTGCTGATGAAAGCGCTTGCACGAAGCTACGCATGGTGGCCGGGCATGGACCGGCAAATCGAGCAGTGGGTCAAAGCGTGTACCAATTGCCAACAAGACAGCAACGCCCTACCAAAAGCCATGCCTACTGAATGGGAGACGCTACGTGGACCCTGGTCCAGAATCCACCTGGATTTCGCGGGGCCAACCGAAGGATATACCTTCCTGCTGACAGTCGACGCATACTCCAATTGGTTAGAAATTCATCGTATGACGGCCACAACTTCCGAGGCAGTGATTAAGATCCTAAATAGACTCTTTGCAACCCACGGATTGCCTGATGTCCTGGTGTCCGATAACGGGCCACAGTTCACGGCACTAATGTTCGAGCAGTACCTTGCTGACCGCAGCATCCGCCATGCGCTCACCTCGCCTGCACACCCTGCGACCAATGGCCGAGCGGAACGCATGGTCCAATTTGTTAAAAAGACTTTGCAAAAAATGGACTATGACAATATCGATGACAAAGTCAACCAAATTCTCTTTTTGCAACACATAACTCCACATAGCGCCACCGGCAGAACTCCCGTGGAACTACTGATGAAACGAAGACTCCGTTCCCACCTCAACCGGTTGCAACCTGCTTACGAACCGGAAAAGCCAATAGGATCCAGTGGCTGCTGTCGCACTTTCCAGGTAGGAGACTGCGTTTACGCACGAAACTTATCAGGCGATCCGTTATGGATAGAGGCAACGGTAGTGCAAGTGACCGGCCCCAAATCCTACGTAGTGAAATGCTGTGACAAAAGACTGTGGAAACGGCATATCGGCCAATTACTGTCACGACTCACAACAGCCAGTCAACAACTCCCCCATGACCAAACCGACGGGGGGGGGGGAGGTACAGAAGAAGATGACGTTCCAGGGAACCTGCTCGAAGGGAGCGACGAATCAAGTGAGACTCAGGAAATGGAGCAGGAAGGAGAATTGTTTGCACCGCAAGAAATTGCACCTGAGCAAGAAGCAGATCCACTGCCAAACAACAATCTACCTCAACAGGATTGCAATCAACCAGTCCAACAAAAATCTGAAAGAGTTAAAAGACAACCGTCCTATTTAAAGGACTATATAACTACACCATAATTAAGAAGCCAGGGGGAAGGGGTGTTGTGTATGTACCATAGTTAATAAAGTATGAGCTTGAGGTAAAGTGCAGGGTTCAGGCTCTGCACTTCTGATTGGCTGTTAGGCGGCCAGATCGGATTGGTTAGTTCTTAGGAATCCGATTGGCCCTTAACAGAGGATTATTATTGCTTTAAAGAGCTAGCGTTCATAGCTCGCTATTGGACAATTCTCACAAAGGTTGCCTATATAAGGCAGGGTTCACTGTTATTGTTTTGAGAAGTCACTATGCAATAAAGAGCTAAAAGTTCACATTCAAAGACTGTCTCCATTTACTCCAACCCATGTCCAAGTACTTAACAATTTTATGTATATCAAACCTAAAAAGGCCATTTCCTCCCCTTGGTTGTTGTTTTTTTCACCATATGATTCTGCCTTGCATTTCACAACTTCATACGTTGTATTAAGCTATGATTTTTTAGTCATGCAAAATACAGTTGGCTGAATTCACCAAGAAGCAAGCCCTGTTATGATGTAGCTAGCACAGAGCTTCACTCAGGTTCTGTTGCTTCTCCTTATGCCAGCATACTCCCTGTAATACATGGCAGTATTTCAAGAATTAAGCCAGCCATCCTTTTGCTTCAATCATTCATTTCAAGATTACTCACGTGTCCCATTACTGCTGTTCCCTGCTCTCATCACCAACTGTTTTATTATTGCTTTCTTTTGTAAATCTGATGACACAGATTGGATCTTCTTTCTTACCAGCTTTCTAGCCAGTCTGGCAAATTTTTCACGGTTGCAACCAGCCCTTTTTTTGAATTGCCAATGTTTTCCAAGCCGAGTGGAGCAATTTAGCTAATCGTGCTGTCTCTTTGTAGACAGAAGAGCCTCTGGAACAGAAATGAGATTCTCATCCACCAAACAGAAGAAGACTAAGTGACAAGAAGAGAGACCCTAAGGCAGGAACGAGAAAAAATGATCTAGAAAAAGGCCTGATCTGTAAATTGTTTCGTGCCATCATGTTCCTCGAACAAAATCTGACAGTAGAGAAATTAGGAAACGCCCCAGATAATGTCAGTGATATATTCGATGATATATTCTAGATAAGTAGAACTAGCTTCCTGTTTATAATGCCTATTTCTTTCAAATTGCTGATGTTTTATGATAAATGTATTTTACAATGACTGTGATAATGATCTATCACTATTGTTGTACGCTGAAAGCTTATGCACCAGAGACAAAGTCCTTGTGTGCCTAATTGCATTTGGCCAATAAAGAATTCTATTCTATTCTATTCTATTCTATTCTATTCTATTCTATTCTATTCTATTCTATTCTATTCTATACCACTCCACTCCATTCCACTCTACTCTACACTACTCTACTCTACTCTATTATATACTATACTATGCTATGCTATGCTATACAACTCTACTCTACTCTACTCTATACTCTACCCTACACTACCCTACATTAGCCTTCTATTCTATTCTATTCTATTCTATTCTATTCCATTCCATTCCATTCCATTCTTTCTTATTCTATTCTATTCTATTCTATTCTATTCTATTCTATTCTACATTATGTTCTATTCTACATTCTATTCCATTCTTTCTATCCTATGCTATCCTATCCTATCTTATCCTATTCCGTTCCATTCCATTCCATATGAGCTGTGGTGGCGCGGTGGTGAGAATGCAGTATTGCAGGCTAATTCTGCTGACTGCCAGCAGTTCGATTCTCACAGTTGACTCAGCCTTCCATCCTTCCGAAGTCGGTAAAGTGAGGATCCAGATTGTTGGGGGCAAGATGGTATATAACTCTAAGTGGTATATAAGTCTATGTGTTATTGCTATGTCCTGTCCTGGCTTGTAGCTTGAATGGCAATTTTCCCATCTGGTAAATTTAACTCCTGTTCATCCACTATCTCATAGATGTATCTTTGGATGATCAGGGTGGGAGGGGAGTTTGTGCAGCTCAAGGAAAAGCTGTCGCTCCTCTGCATGTTTGATCTATATATATTTGATTCAGAGCCATCTCATTCTCTGACTTTGTAGTAACACAAGGAAGAAAAGAAAAGCCACACAAGAGGCGGGTTTTTTTTAGAAAGGCTGAAGAAAAAGAACAGGGAGGAGGAGGAGGAGGAGGAAGAGGAATTGATTTACAAATCTTCCCAGAAGATTAATTAGGTGCCGTGCGGGCAATTGGTTAATGGGACTGGATCGGAAGCAATGGGTGACAGACATGTTGACAGAAGAAGAATCTTTGCAGGTTGCGTAGAAAGGGGACATTTGTTTCCCAGCCCTTGTTTACCTCTCTGCTGCAAGGAAAAAAAAGTTAATGGGTGAAACGCTACCTTAGATTACAGTTTGGGTTATTTGAAAAGAAGCTTTATAAGCCGAGCTCTTCTCCGCTCGGCAGCTTCCGTGCCTTGAAAAATGAAACAAATCTAAATGGAAATTACAGGCTTAGCTGACAAATTTTCATGTTGGGAATTGACATTTGTACATTTTTGAGTTATGAAACCCGTGGCCTTCGGATTCCGTCGGAGTGGAATCAAGCACAGGGCAAGGAAACAGAGTTGGAATAAATCAGCCGAGGAGATGCTTTGTCCCACTTCCACATCTGCTGATAGCTTCCAGCTACTTAGGAGCGACTGAGTCTGCTCTGTTTTGAGTCTTTCCTATAAGAAAACATAATATATATTTTTTAAAAGCAGGAAGCCACTATTCCTGAAAAGAAGTGGCAATGATACGGATGCAGATTAACAGAGTTGGAAGGGACTCCCTGCCCAAGCAGGAGACCCTACACCATTTTGGACAGATGGCAATCCAGTCTCTTCTTGAAAACTTCCACCAATGAAACTCTCATGACTTCTGAAGACGACTTCCGTTCCATTAGTTGATTACTCTCACTATCAGGAAATTCTTCCTTAATTCCAGGTTGAATCTCTCCTTGTTCAGTTTCATTATTCATTGTTCCTTGTCTGGCCTTCATGTGCTTTGGAAAATAGCTTGACCCCTTCCTCTATGTGGCAGCCCCTCAAATATTGGAAGACTGCTATCCTGTCTCCCCTGGTCCTTCTCTTCACTAGACTAGCCAGGTCCAGTTCCTGAAACCGTTCATCATAGGTTTTAGCCTCTAGTCCCCTAATCATCCTGGTTGCTCTTCTCTGCAATGTCAGGAGAAAGACTTGGAGAGCCATAGGGGAAACCGTGGATCTGGTTTTTAGTGAACTTACTTGGCCAAGGCGGCTAACCCCTCTTAAATATATATAATACCAAAACAAACATTAAAACCAATTTGCCATTAATTAAATAAAAAAGTATATTAATTAAATACTGTTAACGTGCTTTCATTCCCCCCCCCCCCCCCCCCCCCGTCTATTTAATAATTTCCTCTGGCGATACTTGTATAAGATGTTTTACAGGTGGCACTTTCCCCCGACAAGAATAGCAAGAATGTTTAAGAACAAATCTGAAAAATGTTGGAAATGTCATCAGATACCTGGCTCATATTACCATATGTGGTGGACTTGTGAGGACGCTAGAAAATATTGGACTAAAATTCGCATGTGGTTGGAAAAAATGACAAAGAAACACATAGACTTGAAACCAGAGATCTTCTTATTGGGAATTTTACCTGATATATATAGTAAAGATTTGAAATACCTGACTGTAAATGTATTAACAGTGGCTAGGATTGTGTTTGCTAAAAATTGGAAGAATGAGAAAATACCATTACAGGAAGAAATTATTAAGAAAATATTGGAATGTGCTGAGATGAGTAGATTGACATTTGAAATTAGAGAGCAAGAGGATAAACAATTTTATGAAATTTGGGATCTTTTTTATCAATGGCTAGATGATAAAATACGATAATAGAATATTTAGAATGCTAGACAGTAAGGAATATCTTTATTTTGCTATTTTGTTATTACTTTGTTATTTGACATTATATTTATAAAGGGTTTTTTAGGATTGATTTGGTATGATTATATGATTTGTTACAGAATAAACTGTTTAAAGTATTGTTATCTCATAAAGCATGAATGATTAAAAGTATAGTCAAAAATTTCTTTTTTTTCTTAGTGATATTAGGATATACAAGTTTGGATTGACAATATGAGTTGTTATGTAACATAATTGTAATTGAGACTACAAAAGGAATGCACAAAACTGATGAACCAACCGACACACTGGATGTACATATGAGAGTTGATGTTTTAATGTTTTGTTTGTCTTGTTTGTTTGTAGAAAATTGATAAAATTCTTTTCAAAAAAAAAAAAAATTTGCATCTGTCAGTTTGTACCTTTGGAAAGATTTTCAAGTAGCAGGGGTGCGCGGTGGCTGGTAGCTCATCCGTCCATCTGTTTCTCTTTCTCTTGCAGGACTAAGTATGCAATATGGATCATTTGATTTTTGATGTTACCACGACGAGATGGGAAGATTGGAGTTATTTCAACCCTGTACTTTATTAGGTGTGTCCTTGGAATAGCTGTTGTTGGGGATGATTTACGTTGGAACATTGGAAAGAATGGAAGATGCCATCCTGTTGCATTTTTCCCATTAGTAAAAGAGCAGTGGTTGGGTTACTCCTATTACTGTATCTTACTATCGCATGAATTTACCACCGATGACTTCGGAAGGAATACCACTAGAAAAAATTGAAAGGATCACATACCTCAGTTCTAATTTACATGAAAGCTGGGACATGACTACTGAAATAAAAAAAAAAAAAAAGGATAGAGAAAGTTTGAACAGCATTATTCAAAATGAAAAAGGTCTTCTGCAGTCATAACACAAGCCTGAGATTGAAAAAAATCAGGCTTGTCCGATGTTACATCTTTTCTATCCTGCTCTATGGAACCACTTGAAGAGATTAGAAGCATTTGAAATGTGGATTTACAGGTGTCTGTTACATATAAGTTGGGTTGAAAATCAGAAATGAAGAGGTGATAAGGATTGGGAATGGCAAGGGAAATCATCAAAACCATACAAAAGCAAAAGTTATAATATTTTGGACATGTGATGCAACACCCAGGAAAATAGGGCACACTTCACTTGAAGGCAAATGAGGTCCAAGCAGAAGAAGAACATAATGGCTTCAAAATCTACAGGATGAGCAAAACTCAGCAGCACTTTTTCATGCAGCTGTTGATAAAAATAGGGACGCCAACATGACCGATGTCCGATGACAGATATGGCAGAAGGAGGAGGAGGAAGAGGAGACTGTGCCAAATAAAAATTAGCAAATGGGTTTCTATATTTGCCATTCTTTTTCCTTGTACTTCATTCTGCGAATTTTGATGTAATTTCTATTTTTCTTCCCATTTAATCCATTGAAATAATGAACGAAGAAAATGCAGCCACAATCACCTTTGGAATTAGATTTATCCACATACCTTCAGTTTTAGTTCCTCAGATAGGCTCAAGTTAGCATCTGAGAATCACCTGCGTTCCATAACAACTGAGTGAAGTTGTTAACTGAATTTCAAAAACAACATTTTGAAATGAGATGTTGGCCTGCTGTAGTGTAAAATGGGGAATATAAATGAAGGCCTTGTATTTTAATTAATATTTTAATTGAAAAATATTTGAAGGTCAAGCCACTGCCTGCAGTAGAAAATTATCTATTGCTGCTTGCTATAGGGTCTGAGTAATAGTGTGTTGTCAGCACTGTTTCTGACTTGCACAGAAGAAAGAAATGTTCCAATTTCAACTTTATTTTTTGAATACAGACATAAAGAACTCAACCTTTGACCTTTAAAGGCATTCTCCTCCCCTCAAAAATGTGTGAAAAAAGGGAACAAGCTGACTAAAAACTTACCAAGTGTTGGCATAAGATGATGAGAATTTTTTCACCTATGGAATCAGAATTCAAAGAAAGACACATCCTATTACAGAGACTCCTTTTCTACAGAATACCATTCATTGGTCCAACTGGTAGATCTCTTTTAATTAGGAATATCACAGTGGGAGAATTAACAAGGAAACCATAAGATACAGTAGATGGGAAAGAAGAACCAATGTATCTCCTGTAGAAAGTTAGAACCCCTCTCCTAAAAGAATGAAATATTTTGAGAAATAGTAAAAAGGCAGAATATTATATTTCCCTGGATGAGAAATGGAGAAACGTGTTCCTGGAAAGCAGACCCCACCTTCCTGAATAGCCTTCAGCAGATATCAGCACCAAAGAGATAAAGAGATAGATAGCTCTTGTCATGCCTCTGTCAGAGTCTGAATCCGAGGAGGAGGACAAACAACTGACAGGGAGTGCGAGTGTGGCTCCATTGGCTGTGGAGGAAACTGGGGAAGGGCAAAGGCCAGCTGGGCAGAGAAGGAGAGAGTGAACAAGAGAGAGGAAATTCAGAGGAAGACCCAGGTCCACCCCCTCTTCATCCTAAAGTACGCAGGGAGGAATGGAGAAGAGAGCAATGTTGGTTGTGTGGCTTACGGGGGAGGAAAGGGCCCTGATTTCCTTCAATAGCCAAACCTGGGAATGAGAGTGTTGTGAATGAATAAATGTTTAATAAAGTTATCTAGAGCTTGAAGTCAAGTGCAGGGTTCTGGCCCTGCAATTCTGATTGGCTGTTAAATGGCGAGATCAGATTGGTCCGTTCAGGAGAGTCTGATTGGCCATTAGCAAGCCGTTCTCATTGGCCAACGGAGCTAGCGCTCCCAGGTGTTCATTGGTTGAATAGTTAATAAGTTGCCTATATAAGGAAGGCTATAGCAGCCATTGAGCTAAGCTGTCACACCATGTAAATAAAGAGTTGAAGTTCACTGTTTCACCGGCTCGTCTCCATTCTTCGCACCCATGCTCCACACTTAACAGAGAGTTTAAAAGAAATGCAAGCTGAGTGCGGCAGCTGCTGGCAGCAAATGTGAGTTTATCTTTTGTTGACTTTGCTTACCTGTGTTCTTGGTGACTTCCCAACTGTGCGGAGTTATTGCCGTGCCTTCATGTCTGGAATTCTTGCTCCTGCCCTGACAAACCAATTACCTCATTTTGCCTTGATTAGACTTGTATTTACAGTTTTTGTTGACCACGTTTTGGACTTGATTCTCTGCAGCCAAAGGCTGTTCCTAGGAGATTTTTTCTCCAGCCAGAAGGGAGCAAAGTTGGCGCTGTTAAAAGGACTCCTACTGATTATTTGACTCTGTTGCCTTTGTGCCATGTCCCGGGTCACCACAGCTCTATTCATAAGCAAAGGCCCTCACCTTAGATCCAACAAAGGTAGAATTAGCCCTCAGTCATAATAGGAATTGCCCAACAAGCCCCTTCATTGTATCAGCCAAACTTCAACCAAATTTAGCTCAGACAAACTCCTAGTTTTTGTACATGGCCCCATGGGAGTCTGACAACAACCAATAGAATATATATTCTTGCACAGAAACAGGATGCTCAAGTTCAAAGCCCAAGAGAAGGTATAAAAAACCCTCACTCTCAATTCCATGTGGTCAGCTGCATCGGAATCACACGTGCTTGGTGGTTCTGTTCATCATTAAACCATCTTTCCAATCGGCCTCCATGTTTCCAGTGTCTTTCTCCCAGCTTGGAACTGAACCAGATGGATATTTCTCCCAACACTCCTCACCTTGTGAAACTCGTATTTTGTGTAAAAGGATTATCCAATGATTGAGGGACACTATACTTAGGGTGATTGTGTCATGCCAACTCAAGCTTTATCTTGTTTTTCTCTATTAACTTCAAGAGTTAAGAGTGGCACCTTATTGTTGGGCGTGTGACTCTACTGGCATTGACTCTTTAACATCTATTGACCAGAAAGGAACCAGGATGTAGATAACAAGTTATAAGATTTATTCTGAGACTTCTTTGTCTAGCATTCTTTTTGTTCTTTGTGTAAGAGGTACCTAATCTCAGGTCACTGCTGTATTTTTTCCCCAGGCATAGTTCAGACAGCACATTCTCTTTGCTCTTTTGTTGCTGTTGCTGTACAAAATTCTCTTGTTGAAAGCTACTGTATTTTGTAGAAGATTTATATTTTTCTTTAAGACAACGATCCCTAAGAATCCTGAGCAAGAAACCAATAAATATGGTTACTATAACTACATGTTTGACTCTTTCTGAAGGAAAGTGGGAAGAAAGTATATTTCTTCCTGAAGAAATGGGAAAAAAAGTATTTTTCTTCCTGAAGAAATGGGGAACAATATTTTTCTTCCTGAGGAAATGGAGAAAAAGCATAAGTGGCATTTTTGTAACAGTACATTACTACTAGTATAGAGTTCTTAACATTTATTTTATTTATTTATTTATTTTATTTTTATTTGCCAATTGCTTACAAGATAATAGGTATAAGTAAAAACATAGTTGTGAATGCATGGATACATATAAGAAAATATATATATATAAAAGAAACAATAGGACAGGGATGGTAGGCACATTGGTGCACTTATGCACATCCTCTACTGATCTTTTAGGAAAGGGGTGAGGTCAATAGTAGACAGTCTAAGGTTAAAGTTTTTGGGGTTTGGGGGGAAAAAACCACAATCAGGTAGAGTATTCCAGACTGTTTATGATCATCATTGAGCCCAACATTTGTATTGCTAAGTGAAACATTTGTTAAGTGACAATTTCTCCCATTTTTACCATTGTTTTTACTGCCCTTGTTAATTGAATCATTGCAGTTGTTTAGTCAGTAACATGGCTGTTAAGTGAATCTGGCTTCCCCATTGACTCTGCATGTGAGAGGGTTACAAAAAGGAATCATATGACCCCAGAACACAGACAAGGATAAGTACATGCCAGTTGCCAAGCGTTTGACTTTTGATCATGTGACCATGGGGATGGAGCAATGGTTGTATGGGTGAAAAAGTCACTTTTTTCAGTGCCCTCATAAACTTTGAATGGGTACTAAGTAAACTGTGGTAAGCACCTGTATTAACAATGCTGATTGGCTCTTATCTGAGGGCTGTGAAAATATCTACAGACCCCTCACATCCCTAAACTGTTTCAACTCTTACCCTCAAAATGATGCTATAAAGCACTGCACACCAGAACAACTAGACACAAGGACAGTTTCTCCCTGAATGCCATCACTCTGCTAAACGAATATTTCCCTCAACACTGTCCAACTATTTACAAAGTCTGCACTGCTATTACTATTAATCCTCTCATCACTTCTTTTCACCCATCCCCTCCCACTTGTGGACTGTAACTTTGTTGCTTGTATCCTTACAATCTATATTGACTGTTTCCTGGTATGATTGGATTGCTTATTTTATCCTATGACTATCATTAAGCATTGTACCTTATGAATCTTGACTCTTGACAAATGTATCTTTTCCTGTATGTACACTGAGAGCATTTGCACCAAGACAAATTCCTTGTGTGTCCAATCACATTTGGCCAATAAAGAATTTTATTATACTCTGCTCTACTCTACTCTACTCTACACTATTATCTGAACATAATTTTCTGATCCCAGAATTGAAACAGTGCTTAAAACTTAAACATTTACTTGACATATTTGGAAAGATTTCTGGTTTGTCAATTTAATGGGATGAATCTCAAGGTTTTGCAATGAGGTATTTTTCACTTAACCATAGATTAGCTATTTAAAAGGCTAATACATATTTTCAATATTTAAAAACATAATGCCTCAAGTATATGTATTAGATGGTTGATGAAAATCTTAAAACTGTAATGGTTTTTTTTTAAAGAAAATTAAGAATAAATATACTTAAGTAATGTGATTCCAGGATTGGTAGTTTTTCAGTGGTTTAAGGTTTATGCATCTATTTCTTGAATTCAGTTTGCTTCGGATGAAGAAAAGTCTTCTTTAATAACTGAAATGTATTTATGGTTGCCATTGTCCAAATAGAGATATGTAATATGCTTAATTGTGTAAGATATTTTATAGTATTAATGACTCATAAAGCTCATTTTCAGAAGGCTTTCCATTTTGAATCTGCATTATGGAACAATATTAATTTGACCCAACAGTTAGACTGTAGAAGTTGATTGATTGAGGCTTCACAGTTATAAAATACATTTTTGTACTTTAGTAGTAACAAGCAGGTTGACATTATTAAAGTACCTTCTAATGTTATTTACAAATAAATGTCCCCATTTATTTGTACCTATTTCCTGTGTTCTTACTCATGTTTATACTTATACCCGTTATCTTGTAAGCGATTGACAAAATAAAATAAATAAATAAATAAATACCTATCAACTCCATTCACACCAAGGAAGACAACAATCTGGGTTCTGTTATCCGTTTCCACCAGTGGTGGACTCCACTTTTTTTATAACCACCGGTTCTGTGGGCGTGGCTTAGTGGGTGCGCTTTGCCGATGAGGGACAATCTGTTTTCCCCCATGAAGCAGCTGAGCTTCAAAAGCAGGAAATAAGGTTCAGTATAGAGCTGGGGTGGTTGGGAGGGCCCAGCAGCTGATCGTCAGAGCAAACTGGTTTGTTCACAGATGATCCTTGAAGCTACCGTTTCGGCTGAACCGGTAGAATATCACCACTGGTTTCCACCCATCTAGGGTTGTCAGGCCATTTCTGTTTCCCTGCTCCTTTTGAGCAATTCAAAAATGAGTGGGTCTGAGAAAAAAATATTATTTGTCCTCCATGCTAAGCAAAATGCCTTTCCTCAAAAAATTGGACATCCCCCAAGTACATTTAGATCATATTTAGAAGCGCTAGCTGCTACTGTTGCTGCAATAACTTTTGGTAAGCAAAGCATTATTTTTGGAACTTGAGAATCTCTAGGAACATCAAAAGGCATTAACTGGAGCCTTTTAGCTTTTGGAAAAAAGAAACTTTATATCTTGTCCTTTTTTTAATTTTGTTTTTTAATATTTCAGAATGCAATAAAAATCCTCAAATAGATTAGAGAAATTACAGGGTACAATATTGAATTTAAGCCAGAAAACTTCTTACTGGGGATGATTAAAGGAAATCTGGAGAAACCCACCCAATAAGTCGTTCCACATGCTAATAACAGCAGTGAGAATCGCCTATGCCCAAAACTGGAAAGTAGATGACATACCTTCTGAAACCATGGTAATTAATAAAATACTTGATTGTGCCGAGATAAATGAGCTTACAAGAAAACTAAAAGGAAAAGAGGAGTCAGAGTTTTATGAAGTTTGGAAAATGTTATATATATGGTTAAAAAAAAGGACTAAGATTTGATATGAAATAGAATTGTAAATAAAATGTATTTTATTTATAAAATTGTAATGCTTGACACAGAAGTGTTAAAATGTAAATACACATGTATTTTGAAAAATAAATAATTAAAAAATCCTCACAATAAAAATAGACACACGCGCGTGCATGTGTGCACCTAAAAAACACAACAGAACAGCACAAATCAACTCAGACCCTTTTAGCTATTCAACGGATGTTCAATTTTCAACTGAATTTAACAATTCAATTAGAACTGTTATACCTCATCCTTCTAATTTTGTTTTTAATTTCATAGGACAGGTAGTCCTCAACTTAAGACCCAAAATTCCTGTTGCTGAGCAAAACCTTTGTTAAGTGTGTTTTCCCCCCATTTTACGACTTTTCTTGCCACTGTTGTTAAGTGAATTACTGCAGTTGGTAAATTGGTAGCACAGTTGTTAAGCGAATCTGGTTTCCCTGTTAACTTTGCTCGTCAGAAGTTCCCAAAAGGGGATCATGTGACTCCTGGATGCTTCAACCATCATAAATGTGAGTCAATTGCCAAGCACCTGAATTTGGACCATGGGCATGCTGCAATGTTCATAAGTGTGAAAAATGGTCATAGGTCGCTTTCTTCAGTGATATTGTCACTTTGAACGGTCACTAAATGAACTGTTGTAAGTTGAGGACTACCTGTATATATTTTAGAATGCAATAAAAATCCTCACAATAAAAATATGTACACACACACACACACACCTAAAAAACACAACAGAACAGCAGAAACCAATACAGGTGCTGGAATAAGAGCAATAAAACTCTGGAAACAATACATTAAAAAAGGAGTAAAGTAGGAATCTGTTGACAGAGTTCACACTGATTGTCATGCCCCAGCATATAACTTTTATATATTGTTATTGCTCTCTAGCCCCATCTAGTGGCCGGAGAGACAAATACCAAATATATTGTTTGAAGCTGACCCAACCCCATTACCCATCAGCCAGCACTCTCAAACTAAATGCACTCTGGGAAGCCAGACTCCATTTCCTTTAGAATTTGGAGAAGGCAGAAGCGCAAAGAAGAATCCATCTTAATCTATGGCACATGGTCATCCAAGGACAAACCCACATCCCACACAATGAGCATCAATGGTGAGATTTAAATTACTTGTATTTATTAATTCTCATGTTCAGCAGTCACCCAGTGTTGGCTATCTTGTATTTGGTTCTCATTATGTGTATCCCTATTTTCCCCAGTTTCACCATATCCTGTTCTTTCAATAAAGCATTCAGATCTACACACCTGGTCTGTTTTATAGGAGGATAGGTGGGTTTAACTGCATGTTGAACCGCAAACAGATTAATATGTAGTGAGGACAGAACACTGATATAAAAAAATCCCATTGTAATAATAATTTCAGCTAAAAAATATTCCTTAAAGGAGGGAGATTTAGATATCATGCTTGTCAATATATCTGTCCATATCAACAGGTTTTAAATATATTTTTGAAAGCATAAAGTTGGTCTTTGGATGTAGACTGCTTACTCACAGACAATTGGATCTCAGAAAGCTCTTATTGCTAAATTTAAGTCACTTCTTTTGTTGCCTTAGATACTTCAGAAGGAAGAGGTCACAGTGACACTATTTTCAAAGATGCCTCTTTCCTTATGCTCTGTTCAGCCGCATCCTTGGAGGAATGTAATATTTCACAGTTGTGCTGCTACTTTGAATGAGCTTCTCTTAGCCATTCCTCCCCCTTCCGCTGGGATATCGTTCTCTGATTCTATTTCCATACTTTCCTGTCTCACTCAACCTTACCAAACGAGGATGGAAGGCTCCGTGCAACAGAAAATTAAGAACAGGGAGGCATTTCATGCAAATAAGAAAGTTTCTGTTTAGCACACATGTCTGACATTTTCTTCAAAAGCCAGTGAGAAATGCTGGTTGACATTTCAGGTTCAGAAAGGTTTGCTAAGGAAGACGCTAGTCAACAAGATGCAAATATTATTGCGTAATTTCTCCTCCCTCCTTCTTCCTGCAACTTAGTCAGAATAGATCTATAAAAGGGACCTTGGATCTCTTCTAGTGACTAGAAGTCCAACCTCTTGCTGAAGCACCGAAGCTGGAACTCTGCAAAACTGAAGAATTTCGTAGCGAACATATTATGGATTAGGATGGCTTTCTTTTACTCCCTCACAACTTCAGAAAGTTCGAATTTTACTATCACAGCCAGTTCAGGTGGCAATAAAGGCATCAAATTAAAAACTGGGAGACCCTTGAGCTCTATTTAAGGTCCATGAGTTTAGGCATGAAAGTCTGGTGAAATTCAAAATATTTTACTACCGGTTCTGTGGGTGCACGCTTTGCACAAGCACATTCATGGAGCGTTCTAAAATGGGCAATCTTAAGCATGAAAACTTACCATCAGCGCTGGTGAGTAAAACAGCTGAGGTGCGGCAATCCACTCTGCCGCGCCTATCAGATGAGCTAAAAGGAAATATAGGACAGGAAAGGTCAGGGCCAATTGCTGACTGGCGCTACTTGATCACTAGAACCAGTGCAAACCAGCAGTATACCACCACGGATGAAAATCCAATCCTCTTTCTTCATCCCAGCGGCAAAACCTTTCCAAAAATGTGGATAAGGAAAATACAGGAACCAGTCCAGGCCTCCAGAAGGAATCAACATTGACCCAAAGGCACTTGCACTTTTAACATAAGCAGTACCAGAGTGTTGAATTTGTCTATGGACAATTGAGACAGTCCACAATAAATCCATCACAAGGGATGATCTTTCCCTTAGTGACTTTATTTGAATGTCTAAAAGCTAAGCGGGTCTCAGGTCTGCAAGCTAGTTTGTGAAGTTAGAAAAACATACTCAAGAAGGAAACTATCCCTACCTATCTAAGTCCTCAGAGCACAATTCAAGGGAAGTCTTATTTACATAATTGTCCCCTGTCAACACAGATTTAACCTCTTTGTTGTTGTTGTTGTTCAACTGCTAAGTCATGTCTGACTCTTTGCAGCCCCATGGACCACAGCAGGCCATGTCCCTCCCCCCATCTTTTACTGTCTCCTGGACTTTGCTCAAATTCACATTCATTGCACCGATCTAACCCTCTCATCCTCTGCCATCCCCTTCTTCTTTGGCCTTCCATCTTTTCCCAACATCTCATTTCCAAAGAGTCCTTCTCTTCTTATTTGATGGCCAAAGTATTTGAGCTTCAGCTTCAATATCTGTCCTTCCAAAGAACAGCCAGGGTTGGTTTCCTTGAGGGATTTAATCTCAGTTCCCTAAAAATGTGCTTAATGAGACAACTAGTTTTTACACCTGCCAAAGAAGTCCAGGATGAATTCTGATCTGAGTGAAAGTGGTTTCTGAGTAGGAGACTCATGGAATCAATGAGTCTGTTGGAAGAAGTATCCATCTGGTTCAGTTCCAAGCTGGGAGAAAGATACTGGAAACATGGAGGCTGATTGGAAACAAGGTTTAATGAAGTGGAACCGCCAAACATATGTGTTTCTGGTGCAGCTGACCACATGGAGTTGAGAGTGGGTAGCTTTTATACCTTCTCTTGGGCTTTGCACTTGAGCTTTCTGTTCCTGTGCAAGAACATGTATTCTATTGGATGTTGTAAGGGTCATAGCTGGATCTGTAGGTTGTCTGAGCTCCCAGGTTTGGTTGAAGTTTGGACTCTGATGCAATGTCCTTAGGAGATTGTGCAATGTAGTGAGCTCTGCTGCTAGTGGGTTAATCTTATTATGTCCCGGAAGGGCATGTCTTAATCCCTTCACCCTGGAGCTGGAGGTCTTTTGTTTTGTAGATAGGCTGGCTCAGATTTTCTTAATGGGCATCAAGTATCTGCTGAGGAAAAGGAGCTGGGATTCTGAGTCTTTGTCTCCCTTAAGATTTTTTTTTAATTTCTCTTTTAGGGAAAATATTTTATCCTGCCTTTTTAAATATTTCTCAAAATATTTTATTCTTCCAGGAAGGGGGTAGTGGCTTCCCACAGGTCAAAAGAGCTCATTTTTGATCCAGTGAAGCCAACTGAGGTTCAGAAGGATCTTCAATGTGTGTACACTTTCTTTTATGGTTATCCTATCCATTTCATTTTCCCTTCCTCACAGGTGTGCCTAAGAAATGGCTCAAGAGCTCAATGCAATCAGCAGGAAAGCAAAAACACAGCTTTGTACATGGGCTAGGCCTTTTTTTTCCTTCCTTTCCTATTTTCTGGCATGCAAATTAACGTGCCAATTAAGAGCAAAACCCTAATCAGGCTTCTTTGGAAACAGACTTGTTTATTTCAGCATAGTTCACTTCTCTGTGCAGGTAGCTATTACATTGCGGCCTTCAAATTTCAAAACCTAAAACAGCTCTGAGAAAACCAGCATAAGGCATTCAGATTGTCTTGCAATAAAAGTACCTACTTTTTATTTATTTATTTGATTTGTCAATTGCTTACAAGATAATAGGTATAAGTATAAATGTGAGTAAGAATACAGGAAATAGGTACGAATAAAAGGGGACCATAGGACAGGGACGGTAAGCACGATGGTGCACTTATGAACGCCCCTTACAGACCTCTTAGGAATGGGGTGAGGTCAATAGTGGATAGTTTGAGGTTAAAGGAGTGTGGGGTTTGAGGATGTAACAACAGAGTCAGGTAGTGCATTCCAGGCATTGACCACTCTGTTGCTGAAGTTGTACTTTCTGCAATCGAGTTTGGAGTGGTTTATATTGAGTTTGTATTGGCTGTTTTTGTTATGAACTAATAAAGGCGTTTAATAAAGTTTTAACAACCTTAAGTAAAAAGCAGGGTTCTAATCCTGCACTTCTGATTGGCCGATAATAGCGACATCAGATTGGTCCTTTCTGGGAAATCTGATTGCCTGTTAATGGGCCAACTCTCATTCGTTCAAGGGTTTAACACTCCCATGTTTTTCATTGGCTAATAGGACAGCAGCCAACTCGATAAAAGGGCTGCTGCTGCCCTAGATGATTGCTCTGTTCAGTATGCTTAATAAAGAGTTGAAGTTCACTGTTCACTGCCTCGTCTCCGCTCCTTGCACCCATGCACAGAACTTAACACTGGCGATGAAGGTGGGATGCAGAGACATCTGAGCTGACTGAACACTTACAGAGCACGAAATAGAGCACGTGGCTGAAGGCGCATCGACAACAGAAACCATGTCCAGCGGCGCCATACCACCCGCTCCATTTGACCCGGCACAAGAAGACTAGGACTCCTACATGGACTGGTTCCAGATTTTTCTGGAGACCAACAACTTGAAAGACGCAACTACGGGGGAAAAGTGAGCAGTGTTCCTGACCCATTGCGGGCCTGCCGTCTTTAAGATGGCCAAGGCACTAGCGAAACCGGCTGAGGTGAAATCCATGGACTGGGACGTCCTCGCGCCCCTTCTATGGGCCCACTATGCACCTGCTGTACCAACGCTTGTCCGAAGACATGAGTTTTATCAGAGGGATCAACGGAAAGGAGAGAGCGTCGCAGATTTCATCGTGGACCTCCAGAACCTGGGAGGCCTCTGTGGGTTTGCAGACCTCGAAGAAGCTCTGAGAGACCGAATAGTTCTGGGATTAGATGACCATTCGGCGCAGAGCAAGATCATGGCCAAAGGGGACATTGATCTTGCCGATGTCATCAAAGATGCTACTGCAGCAGAAGCAACCAGAAAGTCGGCCGCCCGAATGCGCCGCACCAACGCACCGCTCTGTCAACTCGCCAATGATACCTCACCTTGCCTAGAGAGGCACACAACAGCGACCCACCACGAGGACCTCGAATCTCCATCAGAAAGTGATGAGGAGGAGGTCAACCGGCTCTGGTCTGAACGCGACCAACACAACCCATGGAATCGAAGACTACCGCATCAATGCGCGGGTTGTGGGGCAAACCACCCGCGATCAGATTGCAAATTCCTCAACGCGCTCTGCCATTCCTGTGGGAAAAGAGGCCACATCGGGAAGGTCTGTAGAAGCAAGCGAGGATCCAGCCCAATTCAGAGAGAAAACAACTACCGGCAGACCACAGGGAATCGTCCTGTGAGTTGGGAACACTTGAACCACCAATGGAACAACCACTCCTACAGAAATAAAACACTTGCCACTTCAACGAGACGGGAAGAGGCACACCAAACCATTACCATCGGTCATGCTTCATCGTTAGATGCAAAGAAGATCGGAGTGAAGGGTCGCATCGAGAACCAACCTTGCATGATGGAAGTTGACTCAGGGTCGTCCCTCTTGATGGTTTCCTGGAAGACCCTCAAATAGTTAATCACTGCCATCTGGCGTCAAGACCTCAGAGCCCAAAGAATTATACTCAAAGATTATCAGGGGAACTGAATTCCGGTTGTCGGCTCCAGCCAAGTCCAAGTATCATTCGAAAATCATACTGCATCGCTACCGCTGACCGTCGTCGATAGTGACCGGCCTAGTTTATTAGGCCTTCAATGGGCCCCACTAGGGATTGAGGTAGCCGGCATTCACCAAACCAGAAGCGACAACTGGGAGGAGGCCCTCATCCAGAAATTCCAGGGCGTCTTTGCAGACAAACTAGAAGGCGACCGTAGCTGAGCCCCTACATAGACTGCTCAACAAAAAAGCCACCTCGGTTTGGGGACACCGAGAGGAGCACGCATTCTGACAAGTGAAAAACTTACTAACCTCCGATGCTGTTTTAATGCAGTATTACAAGACTTTGCCTTTAACCATTACATGTGATGTGTCACCATTTGGAGTAGGAGCCATTTTAAGCTATGTGTTACCAAACGGTAGTGAGGCCCCTATTGCTTATTTTTCAAGGACCTTATCGAGGGCTGAACGCAACTATAACCAAATTGACAAAGAGGCTCTTGCTGTTGTATCTGCTGTGAAACGGTTTCATGAATATGTGTATGGATGAGCCTTCACGATAATTACCAATCACAAGCCCTTGCTGGGGATTATTGCGGGAGACAAACCAACCCCTTATATATTGTCACCCAGAATGACTCGCTGGTAGGATTTCTTAGCTGCGTACAATTATAAATTGCAACATCGCCCGGGGAAAGCCATTCCCCACGCTGACGCATTGAGCCGTGCCCCACTTCCGGAAACCGTCGACAACCCAGCTCCAACCCTGACGACACTCCAGATTGAAACACTACATTCACCGCTGCTAACAGCCAGAGACATCGCTATCGAAACGAAACGAGATCCTGTCCTGGCGCGAGTTCTCAGCTGGGTCGAACGAGGATGGCCAGCAGACCAAACCCCTAACGACTTCGCCCCTTTCAGAAACCGGCAAACAGAGCTTTTCTCACAGAAGGGCTGCATCCTATGGGGAGACAGAGTTGTCGTCCCAGAGCGGTTACAACAAACAGTTTTGAAAGCATTGCATGACACTCATCCCGGCATCGTGCGTATGAAAGCGCTCGCACGAAGCTACGCGTGGTGGCCAGGCATCGATTAGCAGATTGAAGCCTGGGTGAAGACTTGTCTAAAATGCCAAGAAGTCAGCAGTGCCTCACCTAGAGCGATTCCAACGGAGTGGGAAACTCCTCAGAGGCTGTGGTCCCGCATCCACATTGACTTTGCCGGACCTACTAAGGGACATACGTTCCTCCTAACAGTGGATGCCTATTCCAACTGGCTCGAAATCCACAAGATGAAGACTACTACAACGGAATCGGTCATCCGCAAATTAAATAAACTATTCGCAACACATGGACTGCCAGATGTTTTAGTCTCCGATAACGGACCCCAGTTCACTGCTCTGGCATTCAAACAATTCTTAGCGGACCGGGGCATCCGCCATGCACTAACCTTGCCAGCACACCCTGTGGCCAATGGAAGGGCCGAGCGCATGGTCCAATTTCTTAAAAAAAACTCTCCACAAGATGGACCATGGGGACATTGACAACAAACTGAACAGAATACTCTTACTCCAACACATCACCCCGCACAGCGTAACCAACAAAACGCCAGCTGAACTGTTGATGGGATGCAGGCTTTGCTCCCACCTCGACCATCTCCACCCGGCCTACGCGCCAGAGAAACCCTGTGGATCGAGCAGAAAGTGCCACGAATTCAAGGTAGGTGACTTAGTCTTTGCTAAAAATCTTTCCGGCGAACCGTTGTGGGTCGAAGCAACCGTAACCCAAGCCACCGGACCCAGATTGTACCGCGTACAAACAATGGATGGGAAAATATGGAAACGCCATATAGATCAGCTTCGCTCTAGGTTGCAACCCAGTTCCCACGACTCCTGTGACCCTCAAACTGAGGGGGGAGGGGATGTCAAGGGAACCGAATTCGAGATGCTGGATGACGAAATCGAAGAAAGTCAGCAGCCAGGCGCGTTCCATGAAATAAAATCAGGAAGGGGGTGTGCCTCGCCAAAGAGAAATACTTCAACGGAGGCGAGCCCGCAGGAACCGGAGGACAACGATGACAGAATTAGCGGCGCTGAGTCGTCCTGTGGGGATGCGGAACCGCCTGTTACCAGATAAATCAAAAAACGTTCCACCAGAACCGGACTACAGACAGGAACTGATGGGACAGCGCAAATCTAATAGGCAATTGAAATGACCTGCATATCTACGCAATTACGTCACCGCACCCCTCAAACGGAACCTAGGGGGGAGGGGTGTTATGAACTAATAAAGGCATTTAATAAAGTTTTAACAACCTTAAGTAAAAAGCAGGGTTCTAATCCTGCACTTCTGATTGGCCGATAATAGCGACATCGGATTGGTCTTTTCTGGGAAATCTGATTGCCTGTTAACAGGCCAACTCTCATTGGTTCAAGGGTTTAACACTCCCCTGTTTTTCATTGGCTAATAGGACAGCAGCCAACCCTATAAAAGGGCTGCTGCTGCCCTTGGTGATTGCTCTGTTCAGTATGCTTAATAAAGAATTGAAGTTTACTGTTCACTGCCTCGTCTCCGCTCCTTGCACCCATGCGCAGAACTTAACAGTTTGCCCATGTATTATTGTGGTTGAAGCTGAAGTAGTCATTGATGGTAGGACATTGTCGCAGATAATTTTGTGTACTACACTTAAGTCCAACCATAGGCAGTGTAGTTCTTGGTTGTCCAAGCCCAAAACCTCAAGCCTGGTGATGTAGGGTATTCTGTTGTGAGCAGAGGAGTTAGTACTCTCCTCGTGAAATACTTCTGGACTCAGTCAATTGTATTAATGTCTGATATACAGTGAGGATTCCAGACTGATGAGCTGTATTCGAGTATTGGTCTAGCAAAAGGTTCGTATGCTCTAGTTAGCAATTCAATATTTCCGGAGGAGAATCTTCGTAAGATTACATTTACAATTCTTAATTCCTTTTTGTCAATGCTGTTACAATTTGTTTTTGGCTATTGCATTATTATAGATTTTGAGAGAATGAATGAATATATATGTATATGGCTCAGGGATAAGTGGATAAATATGAAGGGATGAGGGGAAGCAGCAAACCTGGATCAGCCTAAAATGAATAGATTTTAATCCATCATTAAAAGTGCATGACATTGTAAAATATTTCATTTCCAATTCCTAATGAAAATCCAGGTGTGCCCTTTCGCATCTCAATTTAATTTAATTATTTAACATTCTGAACTTTTCGCTAAAAATGCTTGGTTAACAGATCATTAACGTAACACTATATATGGTAAATAAATGCCTGAGTCAACATTATGAAATTAGACTTCACAGCTGTCTACTTTTTAAGAGTCCGACCTCTAAGTCCAAATGATTCATAGGATCTCAACTTTTCAGGAACACAAATAAACCACAAGTTATCACAAGTTCTCTCCCCCTGAGAAAAATGTGGCTGGTGTTAAACCACATGGGCACCCATTAAGCAAACGATGAGAGTGGACTTCAAAAACTTAAACCACTTCTTCTTAAAATTAGTGGTGATGTTAGATCAACAGCCTGGAAGAACTTAAAGATGTTGGAATAAAGAAACATGCAAATGATTTTTGTTATTATTATTTGCAGATGCTTTGTTTTTGTAAGTAAAAAGTCCAGCAATTTGGAGGGGGGGGCAGAACCCTATTTCTGTTTTAAGGCATTTTTGGAAAGCAGAGGTTGAAAGGAAAGCCTTTTAATACTAGATAATTTCACCTATAAAATTTAGTTTTATTACTGAATAACAGAATTGGAAGGGGCCTTAGAGGTCTTCTAGAGTACTGTATCCAGTTTTGTTCACCACATTATAAAAAAGATGTTGAGACTCCAGAAAGAGTGCCGAGAAAAGCAACCAGGATGATTAAGGGACTGGAGGCTAAAACATACAATGAACTGTTGCAGGAACTGGGATTGGCTAGTCTAGTAAAGAGAAGGACTAGGGGAGATATGATAGCGGTCTTCCAATATTTATGGGGCTGCCACAGAGAGGAGGAAGGGGTCAAGCTATTTTCTAAAGTTCCTGTAAGCCAGACAAGGAATAATGGATGGAAACTGAACAAGGAGAGATTTAACCTGGGAATAAGGAGAAACTTTCTGACAGTGAGAACAATCAATCAATGGAACAGAAGTTGCCCTCGGAAGTTGTAGAAGCATCATCACTTGAGATTTTCAAGAAGAGATTGCACTGCCATTTGTCAGAAATGGTATAGGGTCTCCCGCTAGGGCAGGGGTTTGGACCAGATGACCTGCAAGGTCCCTTCTAAATCTGATTATCTGTCATCTGTTAGTCCAACCCCCTGCTCAAGCAGGAGACCCTATACCATTTCAGACATGTGGCTGTCCAGTCTCTTCTTCAAAACCTCCAGTGATAGAGTAACCATAACTTCTGAAGGCAAGTTGTTCCACTGATTAATTGTCCTATAACTGTCAAGGAATTTCTCTTTAGTTCTACGTTGGTTCTCTCCTTGATTAGCTTTCATCGACTGCTTCTTTTCCTGTCTCCAGGTGCTTTGGAGAATAGATTGATCCCCTCTTCTTTATGGCAGCCCCTCAAAAACGGGAATGCTATTAGTCTCAGAAATTGAAATAGTGAAGAATTCACGATTCTGTTGCCACTTCCAAAGGTTTAAATGGAGATTTTCAGTCATCCAGGTCATGGTTGTTGTTGTGAACAAATAAAATACTCAAATAACGTTTATCACAACCTTTAGAAAATAGCAGGGTTCTAGCCCTGCACTTCTGATTGGCCGATAATAGCGATATCAGATGGGTCCGTTCAGGAGAATCGGATTGGCTGTTAATGAGCCACTCTCATTGGTTAAGGGGGCTAACACTCCACGTTTCCTATTGGTTACTAGAGCAGCAGTTTGCCTATAAAAGGGCTGCTTTTGCTCTAGGGTTTTGCTCTGTTCAGAATGTATAATAAAAAGATGAAGTTCACTGTTCACCGTCTCGTCTCCGTTCCTTGCGCCCATGTGCAGAACTTAACACTGGCGACGAGGGTGGGATGCGGAGATGTCAGAGCTGAATGAACACTACAGAGCATGAAACAGAGCACGTGGCTGAAGGCGCATCAACGGCAGAAACCATGACCGGCAGCACCATACCACCCGCTTCATTTGACCTGGCACAAGAAGACTGGGACTCATACATGGACCGGTTCCAGATGTTTCTGGAGACCAACAACTTGAAGGATGCCACTACTGGGAAAAAGAGAGCGGTATTCCTGACTCACTGCGGACCTGCCGTTTTTAAGATGGCTAAGACACAGGCGAAACCGGCTGAGGTGAAATCCATGGACTGGGATGTCCTTGAGCCCCTCATATGGGCCCACTATGCACCTACCATACCAACGCTTGTCCAAAGACATGAATTTTACCAGAGAGACCAGCGGAAAGGAGAAAGCATTGCAGATTTCATCGCGGATCTCTGGAACCTGGGAGGCCTCTGTTGGTTTGCCGACCTCGAAGAAGCTCTAAGAGACCAAATAGTTCTGGGATTAGATGCACCACACGTGCAAAGCAAGCTGATGGCGAAAGGCGACATCAGCCTTGCAGATACCATTGCTGACGCTACTGCAGCAGAAGCAACCAGGAAGTCACCTACCCGAATGCGCCGCACCAACGCCCCGCTCTGCCAACTCACCGGCGAAACCTCACCTCGCCTTGAGGGACATGCAATGGCAACCCACCATGAGGACCTCAAATCGTCATCAGAAAGTGATGAGGAAGAAGTCAACCGGCTCTGGTCTGAACGAGTCCAACGCCACCAGCGTAACCAGAGACTGCAGTACCAATGTGCAGGTTGTGGGGCAAACCACCCACGATCAGACTGCAAATTCCTCAACGCGCTCTGCCATATTTGTGGAAAGAGAGGCCACATCGGAAAAGTCTGTAGAAGCAAGCTAGGATCCAGCCCATTTCAGAGGGGGACCAACTACCGCCAACCCACAGGAAGTCGTCCTGTGAATCGGGAACAATCGAACCACCAATGGAACAACCACTCCTACAGAAATAAACCACTAGCCCATTCAACGAAACAAGAAGAGGCACACCAAACCATTACAATTGGTCACTCCTCATCACTAGATGCAAATAAGATCCGAGTGAAGGTCACCATCGAAAACCAGCCCTGCATGATGGAAGTCGATTCAGGATCATACCTCTCGATGGTTTCCTGGAAGACCCTTAAACAATTAATCCCTGCCGTCTGGCGACAAGACCTCAGAGTCCAAAGAATCATACTCAAGGAGTATCAAGGAAACCAAATTCCGATCGTTGGATCCAGCCTAGTCCAGGTCTCATTCAAAAATCGTACTGCATCTTTACCATTGACCGTCGTCGACCGTGATCGGCCTAGTTTGTTAGGCCTTCAATGGTTCGCTCCACTTGGGATTGAAGTAGCCGGCATTTTTGCAGACAAACTAGGCGAGTACAAGGGGACCCCAATATCATTTAACCTTAACCCTGAAGTAGCCCCCATCCGCCTTAAGCCTCGTCGAGTCCCTTTTGCCCTTAAACCAAAGATTGACGAGCAGCTTGATAAATTAATAGCCCAGGGCGTTTTAGAACCAACCGACCATGCTCCTTGGGAAACCCCAATCGTAACACCCACCAAGCCGGATGGATCGTTAAGGATCTGTGGGGACTACCATGCCACCCTGAATCACGCCTTTCAACAGAATGCGTACCTGGTGCCGGTGGTACAACACCTGCTCCATTCCCTGGGGGGCGGAAAAGTCTTCGCTAAATTAGATTTAGCACAGGCGTACCAACAACTGCCTGTAGATAAAGAAAACAGCAGAGGCACAAACGATCGTTACGCACCGAGGCGCTTTTAAGTGCAACCGACTCCAATTTGGAGTTAGCGTGGCCCCAGGGATCTTTCAGAGCTTGTTGGAGAGGCTATTACAGGGAATAAAAGGGGTCGTACCATACTTTGATGATGTTTTAATTGCTGCCACGAATAGAGAAATACTAAAGGAGCGTCTTAAACTGGTTCTCCAGAAATTTAAAGACTCTGACCTGAAAGTTAAAAAAGATAAATGTCAACTGTGTACAGATAAAGTAGAGTTCCTGGGGTACCTAATCGATAAACAAGGCATTCACCCCACCAGTAGCAAGTAAAGATCAATCAAGAACGCCCCAAGACCCAGAAACAAGACTGATCTCCAAGCTTTCCTGGGGCTTATTAATTTTTACAACATCTTCCTGCCCCACAAAGCGACCATAGCCGAGCCCCTACATCGGCTCCTCGATAAAAAAGCAACCTGGGTTTGGGGGCACCGAGAGGAACATGCGTTCCAACAAGTGAAAAATCTATTAACTTCAGATGCTGTTTTAAGGCAGTATAACAAGACTTTGCCTTTAACAATCACATGTGACGCGTCACCATTTGGAGTAGGAGCCATTTTGAGCCATGTGTTACCAAACGGTAGTGAAGCCCCTATTGCCTATTTTTCAAGAACTTTATCAAAGGCTGAACGTAACTGTAGTGAAATCGATAAAGAGGCTCTTGCTGTTGTATCTGCTGTGAAACGGTTTCATGAATATGTTTATGAATGAGTTTTTACTATTGTTACCGACCACAAACCTTTGCTGGGGATTATAGCGGGAGACAAGCCAACCCCCTATATATTATCACCTAGAATGACTTGCTGGTTGGAGTTTTTGGCTGCGTACAATTATAAGCTGCAGCATCGCCCGGGGAAAGCCATTCCCCACGCTGACGCTTTGAGCCGTGCACCACTTCCGGAAACCGTCGACGACCCAGCTCCAACACTTACAACACTCCAGATTGAAAAGCTACAGTCACCACCATTAACAGCTAGAGATATCGCGATCAAAACAAAACGCGATCCTATCTTAAAGCAGGTTCTTAGCTGGGCTGAACGAGGATGGCCAGTGGATCAAACCCCTGACGACTTCATTCCCTTCAAGAATAGGCAAACGGAACTTTTTTCGTAAAAGGGCTGCATCCTGTGGGGGGATAGAGACGTCGTCCCAGAGCGGTTAGAACGAGCGGTATTAAAGACACTGCATGAGGGCCACCCCGGCATCGTGTGTATGAAAGTGCTCGCACGAAGCTACGCGTGGTGGCCGGGCATCGACAAATAAATCGAAGCCTGGATAAAGACTTGTTATAAGTGCCAGGAAGTTAGCAATGCCCCACCAAAAGCAACTCCGACAGAATGGGAAACACCTCGGGGACCGTGGTCCCGCATTCATATTGACTTTGCGGGACCTACTAAGGGACATACGTTCCTATTAACAGTGGATGCCTATTCAAACTGGCTCGAGATCCACGAAATGAAGAGTACCACAACCGAGTCCGTCGTCCGGAAGTTAAACAGATTATTCGCGACGAATGGACTGCCAGACGTTCTGGTATCCGACAACGGACCCCAGTTTACCGCACTTCCTTTTGAACAATATTTAGCGGACCGTGGTATTCTCCATGCGCTAACTTCACCAGTGCACCCTGCGGCTAATGGAAGAGCCGAGCGCATGGTACAGTTTGTTAAAAAAACCCTCTACAAAATGGACTATGGGGATATTGAAGATAAGATAAATAGAATACTCCTTCTCCAACACATCACTCTGCACAGCATCACCAACAAGACTCCAGTGGAACTATTGATGGGACGAAAACTCCGCTCCCACCTCAACCGGCTTCACCCGTCTTACGAGCCAGAGAAACCCTGTGGATCTAGCGGAAAATGCCGCGAGTTCAAGATAGGCAACTTAGTTTTCGCCAGAAACCTTTCTGGCAAGCCGTTGTGGATCGAGGCCACTGTTATTCAAGCCACTGGACCCAGGTCATACTGGGTGAAAACCTGCGACGGAAAAATATGGAAACGCCATATAGATCAGCTTCGCTCAAGGCTACAACCTAGTTTCCGCAACTCCGGTAACTCCCAAACTGAGGGGGGAGGGGATGTTAAGAAACCAAATTCGAGATGGCAGAAAGTAGGAATGAAAGAAGTCAGCCATTGAGCGTAACAAGTGAAGAAGGATCAAGGATGGAGGTGGCCTTGCCACAGAGGGACAACCCAACAGAGGCAAGCCCGCAAGGGCCAGAGGACAACAACGAGAACATTCGCGGCACCGAGTCTTCCAATGAAGAACCACCAGCACCCGACTTGCCCGAAAACGCCCCACCCAAACAGGCTTACGGACAAGAATCGGTGGGACAGCGTAAATCCAATAGACAGTCAAAGCAACCTTCCTACCTCAGAGATTACGTCACCGCACCCCCCCAAATGGAACCCAGGTGAAAGGGGTGTTGTGAACTCATAAAATAGTCAAATAAAGTTTATCAAAAGCTTTAGAAAATAGCAGGGTTCTACCCCTGCACTTCTGATTGGCTGATAATAGCGATATTGGATTGGTCAGTTCAGGAAAATCTGATTGGCTGTTAACGAGCCACTCTCATTGGTTAAGGGGTTAACACTCCACGTTTCCTATTGGTTACTAGAGCAGCAGCTTGCCTATAAAAGGGCTGCTTTTGCTCTAGGGTTTTGCTCTGTTCAGAATGTAAAATAAAGAGTTGAAGTTCACTGTTCACCATCTCGTTTCCGTTCCTTGCGCCCATGCACAGAACTTAACAGTTGTCCCACTTTTTTTTTCAAGAGGCAACTCTTGATTTTTTTTTCAAGACATTTCACTTCTCATCCAAGAAGTTTCCTCAGGTCTGACAGGATGGTGGAAGCTTCCCCATCATCCAGTCAGAGTTGAGGAAACTTCTTGGATGAGAAGTAAAACGTCTTCAAAGAAAAACCAGAAAGTCCATTTGCTTCTTGAAAATAAAGCACCTTTGGGACACTTCCAAAGGGTGTGTGTTTCTATCTTGCACCTGTCTTGGCCCTCAAGTAGTTTGTCTCTGCTTTTTTCTGAGACCTTTTCAGTTTTGCCGTCTAGGCTACAGCTCTGGGATATTTTGGTATATATATTTTATCTCCAAGAAAAAAACAAGGCCTAATCTCTATAAGTGACTAAGGGTTTTCACAGAAAACATTATTTGCTGTGACTTCCCTCAAAGCATAAATATACAGTACCAAGAGCTGGGGAAATCCTATGAAGAGAAAACCATTATGTAGGCCCTAGTAGTGAGAGGAGATGCTTTAACACTTGCTACGTATTTTACGTTTTTGAGAAATGCCCGTTTCAAACCCAGTGCAGAGCCATGCGTTTCAACAGTGAGGGAAATTTTCACATTTCCTGGAGTAATGTGGCAGCGAGACCCCCCAGAAAGTCTGCCCATGCGTGTTATTTTGCTTTTTCCACTCATTTATTTTCTACAACACAGGGAAGAAGCCATTAAAACCTTGGGGGAAATTTGCTGGAATTATAGGTGGGAGAACCATAATATTTTGTAGATGACTACGTGGTAAAAGTTCCTTAAATTGGATTTCAGAAAGCACTTTCAGGTAAACGTTTGACTTTCCAAAGAGCACTGAGAAGTGGAGATATCAAAAATAACTCATTTTCTTCATGTTACTTAGAATTTCCAAATGTGAGAATGAGCTCTGGACTGAATGCAGAACTTTAAAAGTGCACAATTATATTTAATCAGCTTTAAAAAAAAAAAAACTTTTGCAAAATTTAGCATCTTTAACGCCGTAGCCCTAGGTTTATTATATGTGTTTTTCCTCTGATTTAAAAAAAAAAAAACTTTTAAGAGTCAGCCTGAATAATTTTAACTTATTATTTAGGCCGGTGTTACTTTGCTCAGGATTTATTTATGTGTATACTACCAAACTCATAATATGCAAATGCCCCAGTGTTAATAATATTTACTCAGAAGCAAGTACTGTTGATATCATGAGGTAATTTTTTTTCCCAGAAAAACAACAACTTTGAATTGTAACCAAAGGGTTGTGTTTTAATTGTTATGCAATTATTAAAAAACAACAACACCTCATCTCTTTAAGAGTTTGGTATCCAGTAATTAGCATAACGAATTTATGCTATGTTTACTTATAGGTGCATGACAAATAAAATTATTCCCACCATTGCTTGCTAAAATTGGAAGAATGTATAATACCGCAATTAAGGCTGGACAATTTCAAAGGCAGCTCCGTAGGTTGTAATTCCTCCTTGTTCGCTACACAATATATAAACAGGAGCATATGGTGTCTATTTTGTATACAAGTGTTCCCATCACCAGCTAGGATTTGTCTGGCAATTAGATTATTTAATATGTTTGCATCTGTATTTGCAAATGTAATGGTTAGGGCTTTGGAAGGAAACTGGGTTAAATTGCTGGTTATTTCATTTGTATTTAAATATGAATTAAACATGATGAGCGCAAGGTTATGAGACTGAAGATCAGGTATGGAAATTTGGAAATCTGAAATGTGAAATGCTTGGCTTTCGGTATACATCAGACTCTTGATGTGCTTTTGAGAAGGGATTCTATGGAATCTGATACAGATTTTAAGCAAACCTCCTTCTCCAATCGTCTATGGAGATTCTCAGTCATCCAGGCCATAGTTGTCCCAAAGGTGCTTTCTTTCGAAAGGCAACTGGACTTTCTTTGTTTTGCTTGAAGTCGTTTCGCTTCTTTGCTGATAAGTGAACCGTCTTCAAGCCAAACCAGGAAGTCCAGTTGACTTTTGAAAGAAAGCATCTCCTCCAATCGGGGTGGGCCACCTCTGCCTTCAATACTCCAAGTTGATAAGAGTTCACACCAGCAGCCATTCTTCTCAAATTTTGTGGGGAGGAAAGAGAGGATTGTGATTTCATCCTGAGTTTCAGGAGATCGAACAGGAAGATGAAACCTTATCATTTTTCAGAGGACAGTTATAGAAATTGAAAAATATGGGACTCAAAAGATTGTTTATGAGAACTCGGAGAAGATCGTGGAAGTGGGAGAAGAAATACTTTTCTAAGTTTAGGGCTTTCTCAAAATGTCTGGTGAGCCATCAGATTTAAATAAAATTTATACCATTGGAAAACATGCTGTATGGACTCAATTTTTCCTGGTACCCATGGACAAAACCTCTGAATTATTGGGATGTTATTATAATTGTCCCCTGGAGTTGCTGAAGAAAGAACATTGAAGCAAGTTCCAGAGAAGATCCATGATGCTTAGAACAAAGATAGAAATAAAGGTAAAGATATTTTTAAAAAAACTGGAAAGACGCTCCAAACTCTTTTACGTGTACAATGCATCTTTCTGCCTTGAGTTAACTCAGCAGAGGAGAGAAGGAATGGACTTGAGGGACAAGAGAAAGGCCAAATATCAAGACAGATAAAAGAGAACTAAGTCTGGGACATAACATAAGTAAATGTCTCAGACAAGACTCTCCCCAATTTTCATACATACGAAGGGAGGATGAACAGATAGAGGCATATTTAGACTTGCAAGAATGTGTTTCTGTAAAATAAAAATAATTGACAATAAAAATAATACTGACATTGGATTCCTTGTCTGATATACCTTGAAGAACTAACCAATGAGCCATGGTGGCACAGTGGTTAGAGTGCAGTACTGCAGGCTACTTCTGCTGACTGTCGGCTGCCTGCAATTTGGCAATTCAAATCTCACCAGGCTTAAGGTTGACTCAGGTTTCCATCCTTCCAAGGTGGGTAAAACGAGGACCCAGATTGTTGGGGGCAAGAGGCTGACTCTGTAAAAACCATTTAGAGAGGGCTGTAAAACACCGTGAAGTGCTATTGCTAATATTTTTTTAAAGTTCAACAGCCTCCATCAGTTGTTGATGGACTACCTCGGCCATTATGACAAGCGTAAGTCATGCATACATGCTGTCTATATCATATCCCTTATCAAGAATGATTCTTCTGTCCTTATATCACAAGCAGAGCAAACTCTTTAGCTTGGGGAACCTTTTCTTGTGTTGTTATGTCTTGGAGAAGAAATACTCTTGGGTTTGAGATAGTTGAAACTAGTTGAGAAAGTTGAATACAATTTCTGCAGGAAATCCTGAAAGGAAACTTTAAACAATAACAACAAGAAAAGTGTGGACACCTCTAATATGATAGAAACTGAAATCTAAGCCATCTGGCGAAATTATGTTGTTGTTGTTTTGCTTTGATATTTTGAAAGATTCTCTGACTAGACATGTAATAAAATTATGAGTTTATAAACCCTAAGAAAGAGTGGATGGCATCCAACTGACTCCAGGCTATGATTCCTGCTTAGAGAAATATCTTTTTTGGAAGACAGAAGTAATTCCCAGTGACTGAAAGGGGGCAGACTCAGGGTGCATTTCGTTGGCTGTCTCTGGAGAGATGAAAATTGTACATTTTTCTTTTTTCTTTTTTTATCTGCGGACACACAGATAATGTAGGCAGGAGAAAGTTGCGAAACCAACCCGAAATAATGATGCATCAGACTTGATGTTAAAAGTGTGGCCAAGGTGAGAAAACAAGGACACCTGTGTGACCAATAATCGTATTTTTTTTTTTAAAAGAGCCTTTTAGTGGCACTCAGACTAACATTTTCTTGCCCAATCTGCCAAGGCATGACTTATCTACAATACACTTTTCTGGCGGTTCACAAATAAATAATATTCTTAGGGGTCACTCAAAGGCTTTGTGAAGGCGTTCCATCACTGCTGAAAGCTCTGTTATGGTTTCTTCCATTTTGAAGCTGTGCTGATGCCTACGGAGAGTATCAAATGGACTTTGAAAGTATTGCTTATTTTCTCAATTACAGAGCATGATCTTGAAAGATATTGCCTCGCATCGCCCAGCTCAGGGAATTGGTTGCTTGCAAAGCCTTGGATCACAGATCTCTCTCTCTCTCTTTCTCTTCCCCTTCCCCTCTCCCTTTCTCTTCCTCTCTTTCTCTCTCTCTCTCTCTCTCTCTCCCTTTCCCTATCCCTCTTCCTTTCTCTTTTCTCTTTATTCATATCTCTTTTCTCTTTCGATCACAGGGGGTCACAGAGAGTTCCCACACAACTCACCCGCCCTCTAAGGGAAAATGGAAAAAAGGCAAATAGATAAGAGTTTGCAGTTATTATAAATGTGTAGATCAGTCAAATGTCAGAGTTCCATGTAACACATTTAACAGAATAAAAAACCCCAAGGCAGGCATGTTCCTCAAAGTACAGATTTATTAGGCATGTCACATTGGCACACCTGGGGGAAACCCGACTCTAAACTCCTTTCGGGTTTCCCCTCAGTTAAAAGTAAAGTTTTTTTTCCCTTGCCCATGCAGTCCATCACATGGTCCAATCAGGTCACAGACCAAGGGTCAGTTGGTCTCAGATCCCACCTCCTTATCACCTGGAGAGAAAGTCCTTGGTTCCCACAGGAAAGAATTTTATTTTGGCTACGGGTCTAACCAAGCTATCTCTACCTCCCCCATCCCTTTCCCACAGCTCAACGTTTCAATGAAGTCTCATTCATCATCTTCAGGCTTGGTCTTCAGCTCTATGCTTCTCAGAGTGATGTGAGCTTGCAGCTGCTTCTTCCTTTTAACTGCTAGTGGGGGTGTGACTTGATTGGGTGGGGGCTTGGCTGTGTTCTGATTGGGTGGGGGTGTGTTCTCTTTGGCTGGGGGTTTGGCTGTGTTCTGATTGGTTGGGGGGTTGGCTGTGTTCTGATTGGCTGCAGGCGTGTTCTGTTCAGGTGGGGGCTTGGTTGTGCTCAGGTTAGTCTTAGTTGCTGGGGGATTTGAGCTGGTGCGCTGTGATCTTGCTGTTTGGCTTCGAGTTCGTGGTCGTGCTGCATCTTCATGGTGAGGGTCAGTTCGCTTCATGTATTGCTCAGAGGGGTTTGAAGTGGGTAGTGATGCAGCTGCAGTGCGGCTTCTGGTCCGTGGTCGTGTCTCATCTTCTGTGTGGGTGTGAGTCTGCTTTCTACATGGAAGTATGGTGGTGGCATCTTGTGTGGCTCTCAGGGGTGTGGGTCTGGTGTCATTCTTCATGTTAGGTACTCATCTGTTCATGAGGGTGGGTTTCCAAATGGCTGGTAGATGGGAGGTATCATCTCGTTTATTCATGCTGTGTGGGCGTTTTTCTATCTCTATGGCTTCTCTGATTATTCTGCTGCTGAAGTGTTTGGTTTTGGTGATAGTTCTGGTATTTTTAAAGTCAATCTCATGTCCTGTGGCTTTGAGGTGTTGGACCAGGGAAGAGGTCGGTTCTTCCTTTTTGATTGAGTTCTTATGTTCTTCAATGCGTGCACTTATTCTTCTGTAAGTTTGTCCAATGTATGTGGTGGGGCAGGCAGTGCAAGGGATTTCATATACTCCTTGATTTTCCAATTCGATTTTTGTCCTTAGGGTTTCTTAGGATGGTGGATATCTTTCTGTTTGTGCAGAATGCTGTCTTAATGTTGTGTTTTTGGAGGATCTTGCTGATTTTGTCTGTAGTGCCTTTTATATATGGCTTTGCCATTCTCTTGTTCTCTGTCTTGGATTTTGGTTGGGGTTTCTTTTTGGATTAGGTGGGTGATCTTCTTTCTTTGGAATCCATTGGCTGTCAGCACGCTGGTGAGAGTGTGTAGTTCGGTCTCTAGGTGTTGTTCGTCGGCTAAGCATTTTGTTCTGGAGATGAGTGTCTCGGCTACGGAATTGATCTGTGCTGGGTGGTGGTGTGAGATTGTGTGTAGATAGCGGTTTGTATGTGTTTTCTTCTGGTAGATGGTGTGTCCTAGGGAGCCATTGGATTTTTTGTATACCAAGACATCTAGGAAGGGGAGTTGGTTGTTAGCTTCTGTTTCCATGGTGAAATGTATTTTGGGGTGTAGGCTGTTGAGGTGTGTGAGGAAGTTGTTCAGTTTTTCTTTCCCATGTGGCCAGATTATGAAGGTATCATCTAAGTATCTGAGCCAGATTTTGGGTTTGTGATCATATTTTTCTAGAGCTTGTGTTTCAAAGTGTTCCATGTAGAGGTTAGCGACCACCACACTTCCACGTAGAAAGCAGACTCACACTCACACAGAAGATGAAACATGACCACGGACCAGAAGCCGCACTGCAGCTGCATCACTACCCACTTCAAACCCCTCTGAGCAACTAAGACTAACCTGAGCACAACCAAGCCCCCACCTGAACAGAACACACCTCCAGCCAATCAGAACACAGCCAACCCCCCAACCAATCAGAACACAGCCAAACCCCCAACCAAAGAGAACACCCCCCCCAATCAGAACACAGCCAAGCCCCCACCCAATCAAGTCACACCCCCACTAGCAGTTAAAAGGAAGAAGCAGCTGCAAGCTCACATCACTCTGAGAAGCATAGAGCTGAAGACCAAGCCTGAAGATGATGAATGAGACTTCATTGAAACGTTGCCTAGATACTTCCAATCTTACATGGGAGAAAACCCGAATAACCAAAGATCTACATACAAATACCCGCGAGAACCTCAGAAAACAAATATATATATAAAAAGTCTGATGATGGCAGATGAGATTCTGCTGAAACGTTGCTACAACTTTAAAAGCACAACTACAATGACGTGGAAAAATACCCGAACAAACCTGAATAACATACATACATACATACATATGTGTGTGTGTGTGTGAGTGTGTGTATGTATGTGTGTGTGTGTATGTATGTGTGTACACACACACACACACACACACACAAACATATATATATTTAGATTTTCACGGGTACGGGTATGTAGGTCTAAGTGTGTTCAGGTCTTTTCCCATGTAAGATTAAGAGTATCTTGGTGACATTTTGGTGAGGTCCCACTCGCCATCCTCAGGCTGGTGCTTTCGGCTTCGTACCAGTGCAAGCAACTGTGCAACAGTGCAATAGTACCATTTGTTTGTAGAGTAGGCAGAGATTCCTTCAAGTTCAGCTTTATTCCTGATGTCTTCCTGGCTTCCTGATAAGTCCCCCCTCCTTGCGACTTACTGCATTAAAATAACAACAACAACAATAATTCCCCTTGGCATGATAATTACATAAATGCACCTGACTCTGGGTTACAACATTGGTTTCTGTGCAGAAATAGAAACTTTTTTAGAAATTAGATGTTTTGGGAGGCTAGTTTTGTGTTCCCGGGAAATTGGCTTCCAACTGTAGGGATTAACATCCCAGAAGGATCACACACCTGGTTTTTCCTAGTTAATTGCAAGAAAACCAAAACTGAGAATCTGAGAATGTTAGCTTTTTAAAAAGTGGTGATAGGGGGCTCTCTAGGACAGCAAATGGAAAAAATAAAGTTTCTTTAGCTTCCATTGTAATCTTCCAACCTCTTTCGTTTCATATTTTGCTTTTCCTGTATAGCCCTGTATTGTCTATGATAACATGTACTATAGTGCCTCTTTCCCCTCTTCTCACGTTTTACCGACCCTTTTGCCTCAAGATTCATTTATTTCTGTGAGAGTAAATAACAGATCATCTTTTTCCCCTCTTTTTTGTTCATTCCTTTATATTGTAACAAAAGAGCTAGTTTTTGAAATGAGTGGCTCTTTGGCCACTCATTAAAGCAGGTGACTCTCAGTCTAATCATAAACTTTATCACTCTCAAAATTCCCATTGGCTATTATTATTATTATTATTATTATTATTATTATTATTATTATTATTATTATTATTATTATTATTACTATTATTATTATTATTATTATTATTATTATTATTATTATTATTATTATTGTTGTTGTTGTTGTTGTTGTTTAATCTTTAGTGAGATTCACAGCTTTTGAGGCTGGTTGGTAGCTCAACAGCTCGAGTCTTAACCAAGGGCCTAGGAACTGTTCATGTAGCGTCAGAGGATATAAGCTGTTTCAAGTAGGGTGTTTTTTTTGTAGAATCAGGGTATTCAAGTCTAATAAAATCAGAATTTCTAAACAGCACGGTAACCCTTTCGGTATAGTTTCAAGGGCTCCAGTTACAATTGGGATAATATATTATTTCTTTTTCCAAAGTCGCTCAACTTCAATTTGTAAGTCCCGATACTTTGTGATTTTTTTCTTGCTGTGCATCTTCAATTCATGCATCACCAGGTATTGCAATGTCAATGAACCAAACCTTTTTTCTTTTCAACTATTGTTATGTCAGGTGTGTTGTGGGCCAAGTGCCTGTAAGTCTGAATTCTGAAGTCCCACAAAATCTTGACTTTTTCATTCTCCAGAACCCTTCTCAACCTGATATTCCCAGTAGTTGTTACTATACTCAAATCTTTTGGCACAGTTTCCAGTGAATGATTTTAACAGTTCGGTTATGGCGTCTAGGTAGTCAGTTTGTGAAATTTTGCTGTACCCACTAATTAAATGGTCAACTGTTTCATCTTTCTCATTACAGAGGCGGCATTTGCTGTTGGTGGTGACATGCTGACTCTTTGCCTTCATGCAATTTGTGGCTAAGGCTTGTTCTTGAGCAGCCAAAATAAAGCCTTCAGTTTCTTCTTTCATTATTCCTGATTTTAGCCAATTCCAAGTAAGCTTTTGGTCAGCTTTGCCTTCAATACGTTTCAGGTATTGGCTATGCATAGCTTTGCTTTTCCAATTTTCAATTCGCTTCTCAATTACTTATTTTTTGTATTCAGCTTTTGACTTAGTTGTCTTCAAAAGGCCCCCTTTATGTACTTCCTTAATCATTGGCAGATTATTATTATTATTATTATTATTATTATTATTATTATTGTTGTTGTTGTTATTATTATTATTATTATTATTATTATTATTATTATTATTATTATTATTATTATTATTAATATAATTATTATTATTGCCAATGTCTGCTATGAAGAGAACACAGTTCAGAATTTATCTGCCTTAATTGTTTTTTTTCTTCCTTTTTTATATCTTTATTAAATTTCAACATAAAATGAAAATACAAACTAACAAAAAGAAAAAAGGGAAGGGGAATAACATAACAAATTAAAAGTGACAAAAATTATACAAGTAACGACCAACTTTCTTTTAGTATAGCAATAATAACAATACAACTATCATAAATGAATAACAATAGTTAATAATATATCTTAACACACTAATAATAAGCACACTAAAATATTTTTTCGATATTCTTTGTATAATTTTATCTAAAACATAGATTATTGAATGCAAAGTATTCTCTACTTAAAAAGCAGCAACACTTTGGTAGTCAAACCCAATCTAATTCTCAAAATCTGAAAGTTGAGTTGATTCTTCTCTTCATCTTGTAAGAAATCTAACAATGGTCCCTCAGTGACCTTAATTCTTTATTTTTTTCTGATTTATTTTCCTAGTGTACCAACTTCATTTTTAAAAAACCAGCTATCTTCCCATTTGGTCTTTTTTCAGTCTCCAGAATTTTTAGGCTACAGTTCTGGCAAGGTCTGAATTGTGCAGCAGGCAAACACACCAGTCCAATATTACAATAAAGGCAGATGGAAACTCCTTCTGCCCAGAAGCTGGAGGCCTTGAGCCAGCGACACAGTGCATGTGGAAGAATTTTGCTACCAGGGAGTTGTAAATATGGTACCAACAGTTCCTTCTGTTTCCTTGCTGTCTGTTAGCCTTACATCTTCCAGAAAAAAGGCGGAAGAAGTAGAACCTATGTTGCCTGTGAAGCATGCATATCTCTCTTTACTCAGAACATATTTTGCCCTGAGAGGTAGACATGGGAAGAAAGGGAAAAGACAGATTGTGAACATATTATAACATTAAATACCAGAAAACGTTGCCCCCAAAGGACAGGATTTTGAAGAACTGTAGGAAAAAAGATGACAGTTCAACATGTCATTCAATAGTAAAGTAAATACTGGAAACATTTCAAATGCACACATTTCAATTACATGATCATACTGCACGGCTGAGCCTTTTACTCAATCGATGGGCATGTTGGATTCTTGTGGTTGTCATTGATGGATTGGCATTAGGACTTAGAACAATCTTTTTTTAAAAAAAAAAAACAAATTTTATTAATTTTACAGAAAACACAATACACAAACATACAAAACACAAAACATAAACAAAACTAAAAGATCTTTTCTGAAGGTTGTCTGATCCCGGGTTAAAACTCTTCACACAGACACAAATTCAAACATCATATTCACTTTATATATCCTTCCATATCTTATTATCATTTTCTTTTTTTATAAACCATTTTTATCAATTTTATAAAAACAATGCACAAAGAATCAAGGCATAACAGCTTATAAATTCTTTTCTAGGAAAAAATAATAATAAAAAACCAATAGAACATAACAATTCCAAATTATAGTATCAATACTTTATCTATTTAACTTCATATCTTATCCCTACTTCTCCTTTTCATCCAAATTTTTTCTTGTTAATTAAAATTTTATTGCCTTTTATCAATATACAAAATCCAAAAAAAAAAAAAACCCATAACAAAACCTTTATATATCCTTTCATATCTTATTACCATTTTCAATAACATTCTTTGTCTGTTCTATTTCCAACTATCCATTCATCTTTTTTCTTTTACTATACTTCTCCTATACACCAATTGGAGTAACGTCTATAACTCATTACCCTAACTTAAAAGTACTTCGTATAACAATTTTTCTTGGGATTCTGTTTAAAAGATTCTAAAATTACATAATGAATTTTATACTCTAAATACACATATAAAAACACAATCTTATGTACCCTCCAGAATCCCTCTTTTATCCTAAATTAAATTCACCCATTGTCTCTAAATAAACTTTTTTTCTTTAGATCTTGCTTCCCCCCATTGAGGCTTCTCCTCCCCCCCTTTCTCTCTTGCTTATTCTTCTCCTTGCCCTTTTTACCCCTTTGTTTTTCCTCCTCCCTTTTCTTACTCCTTTTCCTTTGCTTTCTAACCTTGCCTCCACCTTTTCGCTCATTTTTCTCTTCTTTGGTTGTTTTTATAATTCTTAAAATCCCCTTTTTCTTATCCTTTTTCTCCTCCTCTCCGGAAAGGACCCATTGTTCATCAAAGATGGCTTCTTCTTCCTCTTCTTCCTTGTCCCAGTCCTTCTGCTGCATAATCAACTTTTCATAAGTACATAACGCCATTTCTAAGAATTGAAACAAAGCGCCTAAAGTATCTTCCTTTTTATATTTTTGATATTCAGTCTTTAGTTCATCCACAAGCGATGCCATTATGAAAAGAGAAACTTTTCCCAAAACAACCACAAGTATTTTTAATCAAAAACAATTCAAAAAAAGTTCCAAAAGTTAATACTTTTCTTCCTTCTTCTCTTTCTCTTTCTGGGGTTAATGTTTAATCAAAGAGGTCCAATTACCATATATCTTTCTTTGGGATTCTAGGCAATCTCCTCCTTTTTCAGCTTCTGCTCCAATTTTTTTTCCTCTCCCTTCCCACTTGCAATATCAATTTTAAATAATCAGAAATCCATACCTCCAACAAGGGTTTTCCAATTTCTTAAATCTTTCAATGTCCAAAAATCCTTTTGTCCCTTAGCTTCAATTCTCAAAACAATTCACTTTCAATGTCCAATATATCCAAACATTTCTGCTGTTTCCATGGGGTGGGAGAGTGAAGAAAAAAAAAAGTTCCCTTTAACAGCTTCTCCGCCGCTTTCACTCTTCTTAGGGATACAATGTATCCTCCAGCAATTCAAACAGCTCAGTTCCAAGCAATTTAAAAGATGTTACTTGACCCGGCTCAGACAACACTTTCACTCTTCTCATTTCCTCCAGCGCAATCTTACCCGGTTGCTGGCTTCTTCGTGGCGGCCATTGCTGACCGCCGCTCCACCGCCTTGGGAAAAAGGGGTTTTTCCGGAGAAGGGGGGGGTCTGCGACACCCCCACCCCCCTGTCCGACTCCCCTCTCTCTTCAGCTGTCCCTACAGGGCAACCATATCCCCCTGACCCATCTGGATCGGGGGTACCTCGACGGCTAGCACAGCAGGAATCGCGAGCTGTCGCGAATTCCTGCTGCCCCGAAGCCACGCGAAACCGGAAAACCCAGGACTTAGAACAATCTTATTGTCACTTCAAATGTACACTAATCGGCATACATTAAGATGAAATTTCATTGCATACAGCTCTCAAAGGGTCTGTGATGACCCAGGATGTGGCACAAAGGCAACACAGTCACATAAATAAGAAAAGTCCCTTTAATATCTCCAACTTTGCCCCCAATGTCCAGGTTACCTTCAGCTGGAGAAAAAAACTCTCCCAAGAACAGTCTTTAAATGGAGGAAATTCAGTCTGAAAACAAAGTACATACAAACTGTAAATAAAAATCCACACAAGCCAGGCTGCAGCAATTAACTGGACAGGGCAGGATAAGGAATTGTAGACTTCAAAGGCCAAAAAAACAGGCACAGTTGGGAAGACACCAGGAACCCAGATAAGCCTCAACCATAAAAGATAACTCACAATTTGCTTCCAACAAGTTGCTGTGCGTAGCTTTCGTTTTTAAACACTGTGTTCCAGCTGCAGCTAATGAAGGGAATCGGGGCCCTTTCCTCCCCCATAAGCCATGCAACTCACATTGCTCCCTTCTCCATTTCTCCCTACATGACCTAGGATGAAGAGAGGGGAGGGCCTGGGTCTTCCTCCAAATTCCATCTGTCTTATTCTAGCTGTCTCCTGCTCTGCCCAGCTGGACTTTGCCCTTCTCCAGTTTCTTCCACAGCCAAGGGAGCCATACTCCAACTCCCTGTCAGCTGCTCGGCCTTCCCCTCCAAATCAGATTCCGACAGGGGCATGACAGAGTCACCACCTCCAATATACGCTGCATAAGGATGACAAAATGAATAAATAAATACAAAATTATGCATGTACCCACATATATTATATGACACAGAGAAACAACATGGTCTATTCTCTTTCAGTTTGCATGATGAAAGCCATGTGCTTTTGAAAAAAAAAACAAAAAACCCGGATTACTTGATTGTATGGACAGACGTGTTTGTAGAATAGAATGATGAAGTTGGAAAGGACCTTGAGGTCTTCTAGTCCAACTCTCTGCATAGGAAACCCCAAACAAATTGCATAGGATCTGTGAAATATTTCAAAATTATCACACATAAGTGGTTACAGACAGCTATCATACTAGATAAGGGGTAGATTTGGATAAGAGATGTTGAGATAAAAGAGATGTTGAGATAAAAGTTGTTGAGATAAAAGAGATAAAAGTTGTTGAGATAAAAGAGATAAAAGTTGTTGAGATAAAAGAGATAAAAGTTGTTGAGATAAAAGAGATGTTGAGATAAAAGTGATATAATAGATAATAATAGACCCAGTTTAATCTAATGGTTAAGGCACCAGGGTACAAAATGGGAGACCGTGAAATTCTAGTGCTGCCTTAGCCATTAAACCCAACTGGGTGACTTTGAGCCAGGCACTCTCCCTGAGCCCAGCCCACCTCACAGGGGTGGTTGTTGTCGGGAAAATAGGAGGAAGAAAGTGAGCTGGATATATTTGCTGCCTTGCTGGAACTGGATATGTCTAGTTTAATGAAAAGAAGGACTAGGGGTGACATGATAGCAGGGCTCCGATATCTAAGGAGTTGCCACAAAGGAGAGGGACTCAAGCTATTCTCCAAAGCACCTGAAGCAGTGGTGGGATTCAATTTTTTTTACTACCGGTTCTGTGGGCATGGCAGGGGAAGGTTACTGCAAAATCCCATTTCCTTCCCACCCCACTAACCTGCTTTCCAGCTCCATTCTCCTGTGCAAAAGAAGACTCAGCCGATCAGCTGGGGCTTGGGAGGCAGAGAATAGATGGCGGGGCAGCCAGAGGTGGTATTTGCCAGCAAATACGGAGGGAATGGGATTTTGCAGTACCCTTTCCCTGCCACGCCCACCAAGCCACGCCCACCAAACCACACCACTCCTCTCTCTCTCTCTCTCTCTCTGTATGACACTCACACACACACATTATTCCAAAGCCATGTGGGAGGAACATTAATCTGTGGAGAAAGAGATGGCAGCAGTGAACGGTCCATCTGATTCATTTAAATTTACAAGCGAACAGTTTGCAACCCTTGGAAAATAAAACTTTCAGATCTGTTTGGTTTCTCAGGGTGAAATGTGATTGATGTTCATTTTTTTTCACAAGCTTCTTTTTCTTTAATGCTGGTCTCTTAGCTGAGTTCCTAGAAAGTCTTTGGGATGCTGAAAAAAAAAAAGTGATTAAAATATAGTGGATGAAAAGAATGAATATTTGGTGTCCACCACTCTGGTGTCTCATCATATTTAGATCTAACTCAGTGGCAACAACCTCTGGATGTTCGGAATAAGGGTTCCTTGGGCATATTGATATTTATACTGGCATCCATTTTAAGGCAATTTTATCGGAAGGTATCATTCAGACATGGAATTCATATTCGCTAGGACTTGCTGTGATCTTCTCTTCATTAAATTATAGTTAAACCCTTCAGTAAATCCAATAGGATAGGATAGGAATAGGAATATAATAGAATAACAGTTAGAAGGGACGTTGGAGATCTTCTAGGTCAACCCCTTCTCAGGCAGGAAACCCTATACTATTTCAGACATATGGTTGTCCAATCTCTTCTTAAAAATTTTCAGCGTTGGAGCATCCAAACTTCTGGAGGCAAGCTGTTCCACTGATTAATTGTTCTCACTGTTAAGAAACGCCTCCCTAATTCTAGGTTGCTTCTCTCTTTGATTAGTTTCCACCCATTGCTTCTTGTCCTACCTTCAGTGGCTTTGGAGAATAGCTTGACTCCCTCTTCTTTGGGGCAGCCCCTCAAATATTGGAACACTGCTATCATGTCACCACTAGTCCTTTTTTTCATTAGACTAGATATACCCAATTCCAGCAATTGTTCTTTATATGTTTTAGCCTCCAGTCCCTCTAATCATCTTTGTTGTTGTTCTTTGTGCTCTTTCTAGAGTTTCAACATCTTTTATACATCATGGCGACTAAAACAGAATAAAGACAACATTGCTGTGAATAAAGGGCAGAAGTGTCCACAGTTCAATAGGTTCTTGGAATGTGGTTTAGGAAAGGATTTCTTCAGTCAAGAAGATAATCCGTGTCAAACTTTTATTTTCAAGTTCTTGAGCCTGGCTGAATGTTATCTTTCTTTGACAAAGAGGGAGGAAAAAAATGATTCCCTGCCTCTCGTTGTATTTTCAAAGTTGTTGATCAGGTTCATAAAATAACTGTATTTGAAAGAAAGCTTTCTTTCTCTCTCTCTCTCTCTTTCGGATGAGTAAATTTTCTTTTCGCTCTTATTTTGGCCAGAAGTCAAAGATAGCAGCTGTACACTTGTGGGTTCATTGAACATTACGTGATCATTGGCTGCACTGGCAGGCTAGAGGGATTAACCAATAATTAGAACATTTGGGGTCATTTTTAGAAGAACAGAGCCTTTCAAATCATGGAATAATTTGTTCCTGTCTTTCATTGAATCTGAGAGCCACTGAGGAAATGTGAGGAATCTGAGGAAAAGAGTGTCAACAAATTCTTCTGCTGTGATATCTTTGAAGAAGCTGAAGTATCATTACAACCCAATATTTCACTTTATAGAATATGTCTAGTAAAGTTAACTGATATTTCACTCATCTCACCACCTCCTCCCACTTATGATTGTATGACTGTAACCTTGCTGCTTGTATCATGATGATTTTTATTGACTTTCCTAGTATGATTTGATTGCTTATTGTACCCTATGATTATCATTAAGTGTTGTACCTGATGATTCTTGACTCTTGACAAATGTATCTTTTCTTTTATGTACACTGAGAGTATTTGCACCAAAGACAAATTCCTTGTGTGTCCAATCACACTTGGCCAATAAATATTCTATTCTATTCTATTCTATTCTATTCTATTCTATTCTACTCTATTTCTACAATGTTTATGGAGATTCCCAATCATCCAGGTCATGGTTGTCCCAAAAGTGCTTTTTTCAAAAGGCAACTGGACTTACTTTGTTTTTCTTGAAGATGTTTCCTTATCCAAGAAGCTTCTTCAGTTGAGAGAGAGAGGGAGAGAGAGGGAGAGGGAGGGAGGGAAGGAGGAAGGGAGGGGAGGAGGCAGGGAAATGTCTATGGAGGTTCTCAGTCATCCAGATCATGGTTGTCCCAAAGACAAAGAGGCAACTGGACTTTCTGGTTTTTCTTTGCTTCTCATCTAAAACCTTTTCAAGTAAAAATAAAAAAAAGTCCAGTTGCCTTTTGAAAAAAAAAATCATTACTCAAAATTTCCCCTACTGGTTCTCCAGAACTGGTCAGAACATGCTGAATATCACCTCTGGGTTGGTACCACCTTACATTTCATTTTATTATTTTATTTTATTTTATTTTATTATTTTATTTTATTTTATATTTTATTTTATTTTATTTTATTTTATTTTATTTTATTTTATTTTATTTTATTTTATTTTATTTTATTTTATTATTTTATTTTATTTTATTTTCTCTTCTCTTCTCTTCTCTTCTCTTCTCTTCTCTTCTCTTCTCTTCTCTTCTCTTCTCTTTTCCAGTCTTGGAAAGGATGCTATCACCTGCAAGGGAAAAAAATGATGTGATTCAGAAAAAGAGTTAAAGAAACCAAGCTTTTTTCTCTCTCTTCTTGCTAATAGGTGCATACTGCAACCTAATTCTTGGACACTAGCCATCTTTAGGATTTGCTGTGACCACCATGTTGGATTCCCTTGGTAACATAAAAATCTAACATCATTCAGGAAGGTACTTCGTTTCTTATGTTTCACATTTTCACTCTGGACCTCCTCAGTTTCAAGGGTTCCATCCTGTCTGTATTAAAAGTATCTAGATGAGTCCATCACATGTAATTAGTTTATATCCCATTTGGATTTTACTGGTGGTAACTGGAATTGCACCCAGAAGGTTACTGGCCACCAGCACAATTGCAAAGCTGAGGCAGGTCTGTTATTGCTTACGTCTTGACATTCTGGACCCAACTGTAGCTTTAGAGTAGTCTTCAAAGATAGTCCCATGTAGAGCACATTATCAGAGGCTACCTAAGAAGCATAAATGACAAGGAAGAGAGCCTTCCGGTCTAGGAATAAATCCAAGTGCAGAAGCACACAGCTTGTTCTGGAAAAAAAGAGAAACTTTCTGACAGTGAGAACAATCAACCCATGGAACAGAAGTTGCCCTCAGAAGTTGTGGGAGTGTCATCACTTGAGACCTTCAAGAAGGTATTGCATTGCCATTTATCAGAAATGGTGTAGGGTCTCCTGCTTGGGCAGGGGGTTGGACCCTTCCAACTCTGATTATTTGTATTATCTGTCCAAAAGACTTGAAAGACCCTCAAGTAGCACTCCAATCCCACAGAAGGAAATGCCCCCAACCAGAATTAAGGGGGGATTTGTACTGTAACCCAGACTGAAAGTAGAAGTGCTTTTTTTTTTTTCAAACTCTGACAATGGGACCAAATAATGCTCAAAGTAGGAATCACTGGTTTCCTCACCTACCCCATATTTGAAATGATTAGTTACCTGGTAGCTATTCAAAAGGAGGTAGTAGTTGGACTAGAAGACCTCCAAGGTCCCTTCCAACTCTGTTATCCTGTTATTCTGTTTTGTCCGTGCAAATTCATAAAATTAAAATAAGTGACATCTAATTGCCTGAACATGAGCTTCAGCCCTGCAGCCAGCTCTGTTCTCTTCATATTTTTAGTAATAGTGTACACAGATGGACAATGAAGCCAAATTGAGATTATTCTAGCTGGTAATATAGTAATCTAAAGAAATTGTTTGAATTCCAAGTGAGAGAAGAATATACAATATTGTAAGCATGAGGGAGGGAAGTCTACATTTCCCCCAATTTTTGTGACATTTCTTCGTACCTCACCAAAAAGTGAGAAAGTTGTTGGTGATTGTGAAGCAGAAGGTTTTAATTTCTATTGGCTGTGTGTATGAAGCTTAAGATTCTTTAGTTCTCTGTAGGAAATTAGGGGAAGGTGTTCTGTATCAGCCTGCATCAGCCTGGTGACATACCTCATGGAGTGAGCACATTTTCTTTCTTTGTATCCCTTGCAGTCTATAATATTAATTTGGAACTCTTCACACAATGGGTCCCACTAGAGTCCATTATGGTTAGCAGAACTCTTCCCGATAAAGCAGATTGGCCTATAAAGCTTATCCATGGGTAGCTGTGAGTCTATTGCCATTGCTATACATCTCCATCCTAGGCCAAGTTGAAGTGCAGAATTGGCATCGTGGTGGCATTTGACATTATTATGTGTCCGAGTGCCAGTATGGACTATTATGAGATAATGCGCGAAAGGATACTTAAGAGATTGACTAACAGTATATTTGTGTTGTATCAGAAGGAAACTTGTCCAAGCATTTTCAGCTTATGGCTAGCTATCAGCTTTAGGAAAAACTCATGCCAGAATTATTATTATTATTTTTTTATTTGGCCAATGATTAATAAAAGCCCTCAGGCCCAGAAATAAGATATTTTATTCCAAAGCGGTACGATTGTATGGGTGTGTGGAAAATCTGACAGGAAATAAAATCCCCTGGCTGAAAGCCAGATTCCTTATTCTGATCAGTGAAGGCTTTGGGTAGAAGGCTGTGTTGGAAGACAACATTCTTAAGATCGAAGGAATCTCCATGTCTTACAATCTCCCTTCCAAAAAGGGAGTAAAATTGTCAGAATGCCCAGATTCAGACTAATTGAAAATTGCCAGTCAGAGTTTATATATTATTCTGCTTAGCACAAAAGAAAGGACGCTGGTTAATTTGATCCATTCAGTTTTTTTATTCAGCATTCACTCCAAGAATGTATCCTAGCTCTTAATCTCTTCCACTAGCTCGATACCTGTTCTTCACTACGAAACTATGCAGTCGGACTTAGTTCTTGGGGAGGAAAATAAGGGGAAAAAAATTCTGCCTTTGCCTACCAGCATCCATTTGTATTCATCCGGCGAGCATCCTGTCAGTGTGTGAGAGAGTTGAGGGCTGTTTGGAAACTGAAACAGTATTTGCTGTGTGAGTAAGAAGGGGACAGCAAAGAACCTGAGTGTTCATATGTGGAGATAGGACCCAGGTGTGGATGGAATAGACATGAGAGTGAGGAATAGGAATTCTGATAAAACATTTTCTCTTGTCTTCATTTCTTTGCCTTGGGCAGCCTTGCTCCTTCCTGTGGGGGGGGGGGGTCACGGAGGAGTAGGGGTGCTGCCTCAGATAGAGATTTAAAACTGTTTTTACTTTTCTCTGCGGAAGGATGGGGGTCACAGGGGGTGGGAGGGCCGCTTTGAGCTGCTCTGCAATAGGAAAGTGGTCGGAACTGCACGTTCTTAATGAGGCAGAAGTTAACACCTTAAACCGCTAGCCCAGGATATCAGGAACAAGAATAGATTACTTATAAGAAAAAAAAACAAAAACCCAAAACTACATAGCTGGCCCAAGAAACTAGGACACTTTGCAAGATACCCGTGACCTGGGGTGAAACACAGGTGGTGCGACCTTTAGCTGTGTAGGGGGCTGAGATCCAAATTACCAATCAATATTATCTGTTATTAGGGGAAGGGCAAAGGTTGAATGCGACCACCCCTTGACTATAAAAATTGTTGTAAGATTCTCATCTTGGGGGCCCTTGGTTAGCTTTGGAGCCCTCAGGGTCCTTATATCTTGGTACCAAAATAAAAGTATATTGTATCACACCTTTTGCCTGGTGACTTATCGGCTTCGACAGCAAGCAAAAGCCCAGTTTTGGGAACAAGAGCATACTGCAAAAGGTGAGATTAGCATAAAATATTTCTCCTTTTTAATACATTTAACCAGTTGCAAGAATTGCCTTCTTTCTCTTCTTGCGAGAAGCAACTGTGTCATCTTTCCTACTTAGGCCTGCAGCTTCAACCAAATCTTATGTTTTTTTTACCCGGAGTTTCAAAATATCATTTCCTTCGGTGAAGACCTCCCAGCTCCTTCTGCTTCTCCTTCTCCTCTTTCTGAGTGCCAGCAGTGCAGCATATCTTTTCATCTTGTCAATCTTGTCCGCTGGACTTTCTCCTTGATTTGATTCACTTCCTGGTGAAACAGATTGAGCCTTCGTGCTTTTACTATCTCCTTGAATCTCAGAAGTGCCTGCTTTCAGAGTTGTACATTTTCCCACAAGGTCTGTTATTTGATCTTGCTGAGATGACACAGTGTCAGGAATTAATATACCTCTTCCTAATCCATGGACCATCTGAAGGTCTTATGACTTAAGAGAATAGATAGGAGCATGGTGGCTCACAAGGTTAAGACGCTGGGTTGACAATTGGCAGGCTCGCGTTTGAGTCCTAGGCGCTGCCATGGACAGGGTGAGCTCCTGCTACATGCTCCATCTCTTGCCGACCCAGTAGTTCAACTACAAGTAGATAAATGGGCACCACTTCAGTGAGCAACTTAAAGGGGACATGAAAGAAACCCCCTCCCACCTGGATGTCCCCTGGTCAACCTGATGTCATTGATCCACCCTTTCAACCAGGAAGTGCTCCCGACATAAATGTAGTAGTAGTCGTAGAGAGTAGATAAGAGAGTAGCGATGTATCCAGCCAGTTCTGACAGGTTCTAGAGAACCGGTAGCAGAAATTTTGAGTAGTTCCGAGAACCAGCAAATACCACCTCTGACTGCCCCCCATCTCTTCTCTGCCTCCCATTGAGTCCCAGCTGATCAGCTGGGTCTTCTTTGGTTGCCCTGCACAGGAGAACAGAGCTGGAAAGCAGGTTAGTGGGGTGAGGAGGGAATGGGGATTTTGCAGTAACCTTCCCCAAGGTGGAAGTGGAGATTTTGCAGTATCTTTCCCCTACCATGCCCACCAGGCCATGCCCACCAAGCCACACCACGTCCACCAAACCATGCCCACAGAACTGGTAGTAAAAAAAACTGAATACCACCACTGGTAGATAAACTCCTTCAGGTTTGTCTATGGAGATTCTCAGTCATGTGTCAACTAAAAAGGTCATGTGTCAACTAAAAAGATACCTCTTTGGTCTTTTTAGCTGCCAGAAATAGAGAGTGGGGGGAAACAAGGCATTCTTGAAATGCCTAGATAATCACCTCGGCAGCCCAAAGTTGTCAGAGCATAAGAAAGTTATTGGAGAGCATGATGGATGACTCTTGGAGGCAGAGGTGTCCCATTGGAGAAGTCACATCCAGGGGGTGGGGGAAAGACCAGGGTCAAGGGGGATATATATATGATGTGATTTAATATCGGCTGCACCCAGCCACACACCAACATGGCCACTTCTAATGAACTAATTCTCTTTTCTCTGAGATGCGATTAGAGACTTTTGATTTGAATGAGGGTGGATTTGTTGGAGCATCATGGTTATCCCAAAGGTGCTTTTTCAAGAGGCAACTGGGCTTTTTAGTTTTTCTTTAAAGACATTTCACTGCTCATCCTTCTTCAGCTCTGACTGGATGGTGGGGAATAGAAGGGTAACTTGGTAAAAACTGAAGTGAACCTGAATTGAGTTACAACTATAGATCAGCGTTCAGTGTTTTTAACCTTGAATTATTGAACTCTCCCCTCCCAACAGAAAGGCCTAGAATATCAACAGTGTACACATGAAAATGCTTGCAAAACATCTTCAAAGAAAAACCAGAAAGCCCAGTTGAAAAAGCCCCTTTGGGACTCCTTCAGGTTCTCCCCAATTATTGTGAGGAGTGGTTGGCTTTAGCCTGAGGTGACTGAAGAACATTTGTCTTCCTCATTTTAGGAAGCTTATTTCAATAATATTATATCCACCTTTATTAAAACAAACTGACCAGGTAATCCAGTAGGAATCTCTCATTAGTCAAGTGCAGTGGTGGGATTCAAATAATTTAACAACCAGTTATCTGCCGTCAAGTTTTCTTCCAACAACCAGTTCACCAAACTGCTCAGAAAGTGAACAACCAGTTCTCCGATCTGGTGAGAACTGGCTGAATCCCATCACTGGTCAAGTGTCAATATGAGCAAGTACATCAATGGTGAGTTTCAAGTAGTTTACCCACTGGTTCAGTGGGCGTGGCTTGGTGGGCGTGCTTTGTGTGCACACCAAACATGTACTTTGCATACGCACAGAGGTTTTCCTACTCGCCTCCTGCAATCCTGCACTCTCCTTGTTGCTTCAGCAGCTGACGCACAGGAATCTGCTGTACCGCGTGAAGCAGCTACACTTCAAAAGCAGGGAATAAAGGTAGGAACGGGAGCCCGGTAGGCCCAACAGCAGCTCATCAGAGAGAACTGGTTCGGTCTCCACTGGCAGGGGTCTCCAACCTTGGCAATGCTAAAGCTTGTGGACTTCAACTCCCAGAGTGCCTGAGCTAACATGACTAGAGGAGGAATTCTGGGAGTTGAAGTCCACAAGTTTTAAACTTGCCATGGTTGGAGACCTCTGGCTACTGGTATGGCAGAACTCGGATGAACTAGCATCACTGAAGTATATCCACAGGTTCAGAATAATAGGAGAAAGCCTAATCCTAGTGCAACCACAGATGCTGCAACAGTCATAAGTGGGAAAAATGGTCATAAGTCACTTTTTTCAGTGCCATTATAACTTTGAATGGTCACTCCACACAAGCAAAGTACCAGCAAAGGAGGGGGGAAAAAAACTCCAGAGATGTTCCTGAGACAGGAAGTCTAGTCCTGCCAAGAATGTAATAAGGGTTAACGGAGAGGCAGTTTCTGTAAGCAACATCAGAATGTTTCCTTCCTGCCTTCCTTACAGGATTAGGCCAGTAATTTCTTCTAACAACCGGTTCTCCGAACTGCTTAGAATGTTCACCACCAATTCCAGTGAATAGGTGCGGACTGGTAGAATCCCACCCCTAGCTCTTATCGTAACATCTCAAGTCCAAATATATATTTCCCCTTTCATTCGATGATTGTTATATCGCCTACTAAAATGGCCCATGTCCTAAATTCTGTTTGCAAGTTTTATTGCAGAGAGGACTCCTGTCCTCTAACGTGCATGTTCCATTTATGCTCAGACTGCCTCAGCTTGTCTCTATAGCAGGGGTATCCATGAAGGACCAGCCCATGGTGCCTCTGCCACTAAAAATGGACCTTGGGAGGGTCGCCTCCGTTTTTGGCGGGCAGAGGGTTGCAGGAGGCCGTTGCAGCCGAAAATGGAGCTCGGGACAGAGTCACAGGCACCCCTGGCACAAGTGACATCAAGCTGGTCACACCCATCCTGGCCAGACCCACGGCCCCCAATCCCGCAGGTCAAACACAACCCTGATGTGGCCCTCAATGAAATCAAGCATGATGCCCCTACTCTACAGCATTCCAAATGAGTAAAAAAGTAATGCAGTTTTCAGTGGATTTATTGTTATGCTTTTCCTGCCACTATTCAGGTGAAAATTAAATTTCCTAATGAGTTATGACAATCCCTAATAGGATGCACAGAAAGGTTAGGCTGTGAGGGAGTAATACCACTTCTCCCAGTGATGGAAATTATAGGGTGGTGGTGGGTTTTTTTGTAGCTCATTAGCAAAAGCAACTCTGACTAATGTATCATGCCCTCATTATGCAAATGACAGTTCAATTTTTTCCCCCAGTACCTTTCATGAAATATCAGTGACGGGGGTGTAATTGGGAAAAATAATATTGAAATTTCCTTCCTTCCTTCCTTCCTTCCTTCCTTCCTTCTTTCCTTCTTTCCTTCTTTCCTTCCTTCCTTCCTTCCTTCCTTCCTTCCTGATAGGTGTTATTTTTAATCACATTTTTTAAAAAAAACATTTAAAGATAAAAGAAAATAATGATTCTTAATGGCTGCTATTAACTTGTGCTTTATGAAACAGGCTTTTCACAAGTGAATAATGGAGTTTGTCTGTGCTCCTGGAAAATCCGCCATCCATTCTGAAATGATCAGGATGGATAAAATTATTTAAATATTTTTAAGTCTTTCTGCCAATATTGAAGCAAAAATTTTATAGTCTGCATTTAGTAGAGAAATGGGTCTATAGTTCTTAATTTGTAATGAGTCGGCCTCCTCTTTTGAAATAAGTATAATATAAGCTTCTGACCATGATTTAGGTATCTTCTTCTTTAACATAACTTCATTCTTAACTTCTAACAATGGAAGATTCAATGATTCTTGTAATGTTTTATAAAATTCTGCCGGAAGTCCATCTGGGCCCAGTGCCTTTCCATTATTTTGCTTCATGAGTGCTTCAGTTAACCCCCTTATCGTTATATTGCTTTCTAACATTTTTTCAGTCTCTTTAGGTATCTGAGGTAAATTAGCATTCTGTAAGTACTGTTTAACTCTTTCCTCATCTCTTGCGTATATAATTTCCCATAGAAGCCTCGAATGATTTCCTTCTTCTCTTTACTACCATGGCAAACTTGGCCTTGGTCATCTATTAATTGCAATATTTTCCTTGATTCTTTCTCCTTTCTAAATTTGTATGCTAACCATCTACCTGGTTTGTTTGTGTCTTCAAAGTAGTTCTGTTTTCTCTCTAATTTTCTGTGCTAATTCTTCTTTTCTATTTGACGCATTTTATGTTTAATTATATCCATTTTTAGCTTGATATCCTTTTTCTGTGGCATTTTCTGTAGCTCTTTTTCAAGTCTTTTATGCTCATCCTCTAAGGCCTTAGAGGCTAGCCTTTTCATAGTATTCCTTTTCCTTGTATAGTCTATTATCAAGCCTCTAACATATGCCTTCATTGTATCCCATACATTCTGAATTGATGTATCTTCTTTTTTGTTTTCTCTAAAGAAAAAAGCCAATTCTTTCTCCATCCACTGTGTGAAGTCTTTTTCCTTTAAGATAGTATTATTTAACGTCCATCTAGATCTTCTTTTTTGTCCTTTCCATTCAATTGTCATTGGATTGTGATCTGCCTAAGTACTTGTTTCAATATTTATTTCTTGAATATTAGTTATTAATTCTGTTGACATCCATATCATATCTATTCTGGACCATGATAAGTGTCTATTTGAATAGAAGGTGTATTGTTTAGTTTTAGCATTTCTTTCTTTCCATATATCTTTTAAGTTTATTTCATCTACCGTTTTAAAAAAACATTTAGGGAGAGTCTTTCTGTTTTGCTTTATTGTTTTCTGTGCTGTATAGTCCAATTTATTGTCTACAATTCCATTAAAATCTCCCATCATAACTATATTAGCATAGTCCAGTTCGATTATTTTCATATGTAATTTTTTGTAGAATTCTTCTTGTTTGTCATTCAGAACATAAATTGCAATCAGGAGTGTTTTTGTATTATTGTCCATTATTTCCACCATTACTATTCTTCCATCATCATCGGTATAAATCAATTTTGCTGGAGTGGTCTCTTTAATATATAAAACCACTCCTCTTTTCTTACATTGTGTCAAGGAAGTAAATATTTTCCCTAATTTTGGCTGTACCAACAATTGTTCATATTGTTTTTTAATATGTACTTCTTGTAGACAAATTATATCAAAGTTTAATTTCTCTAATTTATGAAAGGTTTTCCTTCTTTTAATGGCTGAGTTAAGTCCATTTATATTAATTGTAATCATTTTTTTCTCTTCCATGGTTATATTTTATAGTTAGGTTTAGCAGCTCTCGTAGATCTTAGTTCACATTATTCTTTGGCTTCCACCTTTCCACCTACTGCACCTTCTTCTTTTTCAGTTGCCATTTGGCAGTCCTCTTGGAATTCAATTAGTGAGATCACTTTTTCTGCCTCTTCCTCTTTCCCTCCAAAAAAATCTGTATAAAATAATTCCACTTTCTCAGTTGAGTCAATTCTATGTCTCTGTTCTTGCCATGTGAACATTAAAACTTCTGGAATCAGCCATCTATAATTCACCTCTTTTTTAAGTAGCATTTTAGTCAGGAATCAGTATTCTCTTCTCATCTCTCTCACTCTTCTGGGTATTTGTTTCAAGACCACAATCTCCTTGTCTTTATATTTCAATTTTTTCTCTTTTGCCACTTGCAATATTTGCGTTTTAATGGCTTGCTTTGTAAATCTAATGTGAACTTCTCTTGGTAAGCTATTTCTCATCGCATATCTTGTGAAAACTCGATAAACCTCATCCATTCCATCCATCATCTTCTCTTGAGTTATTTCCAAAGCTTCAGCCAGTATTTCTATCATTATCTCAACTAAATTTTGTCCTTTTTTTTCCTCTACATTTTGGAATCTAAGATAGAATTCTGATCTATCCATCTCCCATCTCAACATACCACTTTTATCTTGTTCAACCACTGTTAATCTATTATCAATATCTCCAATCTTCTTGTCTCTTTGTTTATCTTCTTCAATTTTTTGGAATTTCTCATCATACTTCAACATCATTTGTTGGATGTTCTCCACTTTTTCATCAGTTTTCCCTGTTCTTTGTTCAATGTTCTCTGTTCTTTGTTTAATGTTCTCTGTTCTTTGTTCGATGTTCTCTATTCTCTTTTCAATATTCTCTGATCTTGGTTGAATATTTTGAATTCCTTGCATAATCATCTGCAGAGTCACTTTTTCTTGTTCTTTTTCTTGCTTTAACATTGTCTGTATTGAACGTTGTCCTCCAGATGGTGGAGAGGAAGAAGTAGAAGTTGAAGGACCAGGAGCTGTAAATTTCCTACTCATTTTAAGCAATTCAAAATCTTCAGGTTCTTCTAAACCTAATCCAATTGTGAAGTAACCAATTATAGTTCAAAATAAAAATAGTAGGAAAAAAAAGCCCAATAATAATAATAAAAATAAAAAAAAGGGAGGACAAAATTTCTTCAGGTTCTTGTATACCTTAATCCAATCAATAGTTAGATGAAGAAAAAGGCTTAAGAAAAAAAGAAAAAGGAAAAAGAAGGAAAAGGAAAAATTCTTCAGGTTCTTGAACACTTTAATCCAATTGAAAGGTCTCAAATAGAAAAGAGTGCAAAAGAATAAACCCAAAAGGAAGATGAAAAAACAAAAATACCAGGAAAGGGGGGGGGGAGGCTTTTAAGGCTTTTCCTTTAAAATAAAAAGCAAACATAGAGATTGGACTTCCAAAGAAAAAAAGAAAAACAAAGACAAGCTCCAACAAAGCCAAAAACGCATATAGTTATTACAAGAAAAAAAAAAGTGAAATACAATAAAGCTGGTGAGGAGGGATAGCACAACTTAGAAAAAGTAAAAAGGGCACACTGCATTTTGTTTAATTATCCAAGGCTCTTATTATAGCTCTCTTCTCCAAGAACTTATCACCTTTTCCCCCCCTAGGTTTCAACACCAGACTCCAGCTGTTGATAGAAACCCAGAAGAGCACCTGCAATAATACTCTTCCATGCTCTTCCCTCTATCTTATCAAATAACAATGTCTCGATTTAAATGAAAAAACCAGTCCAGTTTCAAAATACAAGATCGTGTATAAAAAAATCCAGCAATGAGGAAAAAAAAATATTACTTTGACATTCCTGTTTAAAATCACCACTTAATCACTTTTGTCAAAACTTTTACAGATTCTCTTTTCCTTAGGGTGTCCTTTCAGATCTTAGAATAAAAAAAAAGTTCTCACCAAACCGGCACACTCTCTCTTTCCATTCTCTTTCGTTTTGGAGCTGTCCCAACTTCAGCAGCTTTAATGGCTGCCTCTTTGCCGCTGGCAAGAAGAGCTTCTCTTCGATCTACCAGGGACTTTGCAGTATCCCTGGGATCGACAGGATGCGCTCTTCACTTTCACCATCTCTTCGGGATGGTTTAGATCCGATAGGACCGTCCAGGAGCAAAGATATCGGCAGCTATCTCAGACCTCCAAGATCGCATGCTGTATCGTCGCGACGCCAGCTCTGCCCTCCTGGATTGATGTCAGTTTTTATTATATTGTATAATTTTCTAGTTTTATTATTTATCTTTATTATCTTCTATACTACCCCCTCATTGTTATTGTTATTATTATTACTTTATTCGTTAAATATGAAACTCAGTCAACTGAACATTTAAAAATGAATCACAAATATCACTGACTGGCTCAGCATCCTAGGAATCAACCAAGTATCTTCTTAAAATGTATGCTGTTCCGAGTAAATGCAGTCTTTTGCAGTTCCACTGGTACTACAGCTTTATATACAGAGTCACATTCCTTGAGTGCCTAATCACACTTGGTCAAATGAAATATTTAATTCAATTCAGTTCAATTTTGCTTTTAAAAATATACATCCTTTGTTTCCTATAGAGGTAGCTGAACTGTAGTTGTTTATCTATCTATCTATCTATCTATCTATCTATCTATCTATCTATCTATCTATCTATCTATCTATCTCATCCATGTATCTGTGTCTGTCTGTCTATCCATCCATTATCTCTAACATCTCTTTCTTTCTTTCTTTCTTTCTTTCTTTCTTTCTTTCTTTCTTTCTTTCTTTCTTTCTTTCTTTCTTTCTTTCTTTCTTTCTTTCTTTCTTTCTTTCTTTCTATCACCTATCTATTTCTATCCACATACAAAATGCATACATGGAAAGAAAGAAAAAAATTACAGGCTTAAGAAAGTCAGGATCAGATAAAAAGTGCCTGTTAATTGTCAGCTGTCAACAGCTAAAAATCCCAAGCCTCTGGTCTATGTGTTTGTGCATGCATGAGTGTGTGAACAATCTGCATTGTCAACCCTAAACCAAATTAGTGATTTAAAGAGGCCACCCAAGGAAAAGGACCCCCAGGCCTTATAGCAGAATAGCATCTCCCTCTGAGGAACATTTAGAAGATGGGAGAAGGGGGAGACTAGATTTTGAATTCGAGTACAGAAGTCCTCCCTCCAAAGTTCAAAAAAAAGCTATTTCCTCCAGCAAAATGGGAAAAAAAAATGGCCATTTAAGTGGGGCCAGTTCCAGCAAATAGGCTGAGTGTGAAAACACAGTGCTCCCAGAGTAACTTGGCAAGTGATGCCAGTTGGAAAAGCCACAAAGGCAAAGGTATAATTAAATGTTTGAGAGTGGCAAACAGGCCTGGAAATCTTTTCCCTTTGACCTTATTTTAAATCACCTTTCAAATGTCTTAGTCCCGGGAGGATATTTGAGCCCTGACCTTTTCTCGTTCCACTGAATTGCTCGATGGGTTAGCTTGTATAATGCGGTCAGCCTAATCCGGTAAGTTGACTCCCAGGAGCACTGAGCTATTCAGCGAATTCTTCAAAGGCTTCACGAATCACATTTTGGTGTTTTTTCCTTCTGTTCCCACCACCAGTCATTCCTCTGCTCTCTTCTACACACTTTTGAATGCCTAAAGGAGAGCAGGGATGCCTTGGAAATGGAATACCATTGACTGCAGAAATGCTTTTTGCACTTGAGAGGTTTGAGGACTTGTTCTGAAAGGGATTTTCTTATTCTCCTTGTTCAGCGGGAAAGGAAATGCAAGCCAGCTGAATTCTTTTGATTGATTTGTGTCTTCTCCTGGTTTACAGCTTGTAGTATTTTTAGAGCAGTGGCTCCAAAAGACAGACCTTCCTCTCTTCCTCCCTCCCTCCATTCATCCTTCTGCTTCCTTCCTTCCATCCATCCTTCTGTTTCCTTCTTTCCTTCCATCCATCCATCCATCCTTTTGCTTCCTTCCTTCCATCCATCCATCCTTCTGCTTCCTTCTTTCCTTTCCTCCCTCCCTCCATCCTTCTGCTTCCTTCTTTCCTTCCTTCCATCCATCCATCCTTCTGCTTCCTTCTTTCCTTTCCTCCCTCCCTCCATCCTTCTGCTTCCTTCTTTCCTTTCCTCCCTCCCTCTATCCTTCTGCTTCCTTCCTTCCATCCATCCATCCTTTTGCTTCCTCCCTCCCTTCCATCCTTCTGCTGCCTTCTTTTCTTCCCTCCCTCCCTCTATCCTTCTGCTTCCTTCCTTCCTTCCATCCATCCTTCTGCTTCCTTCTTTCCTTTCCTCCCTCCCTCCATCCTTCTGTTTCCTTCTTTCCTTCCATCCATCCATTCATCCTTTTGCTTCCTCCCTCCCTTCCATCCTTCTGCTTCCTTCTTTCCTTCCTTCCTTCCTTCCATCCATCCATCCTTCTGCTTCCTCCCTCCCTTCCATCCTTCTGTTTCCTTCCTTCTTTCCTTCCTTCCTTCCATCCATCCTTCTGCTTCCTTCCTTCCTTCCATCCATCCATCCATCCTTCTGCTTCCTCCCTCCCTTCCATCCTTCTGCTTCCTTCTTTCCTTCCTTCCATCCATCCTTCTGCTTCCTTCCTCCCTTCCATCCTTCTGTTTCCTTCTTTCCTTCCTTCCATCCATCCATCCATCCTTCTGCTTCCTCCCTCCCTTCCATCCTTCTGCTTCCTTCTTTCCTTTCCTCCCTCCCTCCATCCTTCTGTTTCCTTCTTTCTTTCCATCCATCCATCCATCCTTTTGCTTCCTCCCTCCTTTCCATCCTTCTGCTGCCTTCTTTCCTTCCCTCCCTCCCTCCCTCCTTCTGCTTCCTTCCTTCCTGCCATCCATTTATCCATCTTCCTCCCTCCCTCCCTCCCTTCCTTTTTTCCATCCATCCATCCTTTTCCTTCCTTGCCTTCGTCCCTCCCTTCTCTAAGCCTTTCTATTTCCATTCATGAGACTCAATAATCACATTCAAAGATAATCCCTAGAATTTTGAGTTTGACTCTTGCAGATTTCATGGACTCTGTTTTAAAGTGGTTTGTTTTTCCTTTGGGGTGGGAGTTTATTTTATTTGCAGGAGTTTATCTATTTATTTGTTTGTTTCAAGTTTTTTTTAAGGCTGCCTAACTCAGGCCTGAGATTCTGATAGGAACTGATTTGGCTTGTATTATGATTGATCACACAGTCAGCCAGATGGTTAGACTGGATTTGGCATTTTTGTGTCCACCTATCAAGTCCTTCTGAAGGACATGGGATAGGGAGATGTTCTTGCTTGATGATATTAAAGGTATTGTGACAGAATGTAACAAGCTGTTCCAAGTAAAACTGCCTTTTGCAATTGACTGATGGTGAATTTGTCAATGACAATGGTGTTCAATTGCACCCAAGACGCCTATTTCTACTGGAACTACCTTTGCTTTGTGTTGCCACAGTTGTTCTATTTCTATTTGCAAGTCTTTATGATTGTCCATCTGATTTAATGGTTCTCCACTTTAAAATTTGCCACCGGTAACTCATTCAGCAGTAAATATCATACTTAAAAATCAACTTCTTGGAGACTGCATGAAGGAATGCAAAGAAGATATATCATGCATCTTGCATCAGAATGGAACAGAATAGATTCCAGAAGCAGAATTTCAAAGGCAAATCTTAAATCACTGGCATCACTATAGCTTTAAGGTCCAAGAAAATATTTTATTTTTTTTAAAAAAATCCACGGGGTAGATAATTCTTATTGTAGCTTGCAGGTATTAATTTATTCATGTCCTTTCTTTCTTTTTAAAATTATGGTTAGTCTATAAAATGTGCAGCCATTTCAGGGCCCCCTTTCAATTTTTATTGCATTATGCTTGTGGGCATGAAACCTCTGACACTGACTGGTTGAGAAAGCATGAAGCACAGAATATTTATGAATTTTCTACTTGCTTGTGGGGGATGGGGATGGAATATCTGCAGTCCAAGTTGCATGAAGATTTGAAAAGCTCTCCTGGGTCACAGAGGGCGATATTTTATTTTCCACATGGCCAACCAGAACTAAAATTAGAACGGGCCAATAGGAACCACTAACAGCCCTTAGATTTTCACTTCTTCCCCTCTCCAACTTCATGTTAGTCTGGTGAAATACATGAAACATATCCTTAAACTCAAAGGGCTTTTATATCTTCCCCAGCCTTTGCAAGCAACATTTAGGGATGCCAAGCAGGTACAATTAAATACATTGCCCAGGTAAGTTGCAGGAGAGAGAAGAGAAGAAAGAGAATGGGCTGTTGTGAAGGAGAAATTGGTTTCCACCAGTTGATTCTGTCAACATTTCTACAGGTTTATACAGATTAACAGAGATGGAAGGGACCTTGTAGGTCATCTAGTCCAACTCCCCCACAAGCTGGAGACCCTATGCAATTTCTGACAAATGGCCATCCAGTCTCTTCTTGAAAACTCCCACAACTTCTGAAGGCAACTTCTGTTCCATTGGTTGATTGTTGTTGTTTTTTTTTAAAGCAAATTTTATTAATTTTTAAAGACATACAAAATATAGATACACAAAAATACAAAACATAAAAACATAAAAAATCTCTTTTCTGAAAGTTGTTTAGTCCCGGGTTAAAACTCTTGGTACAGACACAAATTCAAATTCATATTCATTTTACATACCATTCCATATCTTATTAACATTTTCATTTTTCTATATAACTTCTCCTTTCTTTTACATTTTCTCAATTTTATTTTACTTATCTCCTCTCAATTCAAATCATAATATTTATTATTCTTTGTCTGTTCTATTTCCAACTATCCATTTATCTTTCTTCTTTGAAAAAAAAACTTCTCCTGTACACTAATTGGAGTATGACGCCTTTATTTCTTTCCCCTATATTTATAATACTTAATATAGAATACATAGCTTACATTGGGATTATGTCTGGTACATTCTAAAATTATGCAGTATTATCAAAACAATACAAATCAATTCATTAATATTAATATTCATTTATATCTTAAACATTTAACACTTTTTTTTCAGTTAAATCATATACTTCTATGGGAGCACCTATTTTCCATAATTATTCCCCCCCACATCGCATATTATAGATCATTATTTCATTACATGTTCCCCCTTCTCCTTCTTCAAATCTCTCATTTCGCAAATAGTTTCACTAGTATAACATGGTCTAATCATTAATATTAACAATCATTTATATCTTAGACATTTTACCCATTTCAATTAAATATCATGCCTTTGTGGGAACACTTCTTATACTTTCCAAAATTATCCCCCCCCCCACATCACATATCTTAAATCATTGTTTCATTAAAGTACTCCCTTTTCTTAACAAAGATTTCACTAAATTATACTAAATATTTTATCACATTTTAAATTGCATATTGTTTCCGATCTTCTATGGTTATTTCTAAGTACAGATATAGAAATATAATCTTATGTACCTTTCTAGAATCCCTTTTTCAATAAAATTTATCCATTATCTCTAAAAAACTTTTGTTTCTTTGCATCTCCACCATTAAGGCTTCTCATCCCTTCCTTTCTCTCTTGCTTCTTCTTCTCCTTGTCCTCTTTACCCCCTTGTCTCTCCACCTCCCTTTTATTCTGCTTTCCCCCTTTCTGTTGTTTCCTAACATAATGTCCCCTTTTCACCTTATTCTTTTCCTTTTGGATTGTTTTTCCAGGTCTTAAAGTCTTCTTCTCCTTTTTCTCTTTCTTTTTTTCTTCCCCAACCAAAGTCACTTGTTCTTCAAAGATGGCTTCTTCTTTGTCCCAATCATCCTGTTGCTCGTTCAACTTTACATAAGTACAAACCGCCATTACTAAAAATTGAAAAAGAGTGCCAAGGACATCTTTCCCTTCTTGCTTTTCTTTTTCATATTTTTGATAAATAAGTTTTAGTCCATCCACAAGTGATGCCATTATGTAGAGAAAAAGTTTTTTCAAACAACCACCCAAGTGCTTTTAATCAAATAATTCTCAGAAATTCCCAAGTCATCAAGCAGTCCAAACAAGCTGTTTCTTTTAAATACTTCCTCCTTTTTCTCTTTCTCTTTCTGGGGTTAAAGTTTGATCACAAAGTTCTCTTTAGAATATATCTTTTGGAAGTCTTATTGATGTTTAGTAACTCTTTAAAATTAACTCTTTAGAGTTTTAGGCAATCTTCTCCTTATTTTCAAGTTGCTCCAATTTTTTTCCCCTCTCCCTTCCCACTCACAGCCAAAAAAGATTCTTCCCCCCCACCCCTTTAAATATTCAGAAATCCTTATCCCTTCAACATTCAATTACCTCCAACACAGGTTTTCGGATTTCTCTTATGATTCCATCTCTGTCATGTTAGGAAGGAGAGTGAAAAGAAAAGAAAAAACCTTTCCCTTTTAGAATGTTCGCCGCTTGTAACTCTTTCTGGAAACAAGTTCCAGGACACTCTCTCTTAGTTTTGTCCCAGTCAGAAGCAACTTTCACAGCTCTTCCCTCTTCCTCCAGCACAAGTCTTACCTGGCTGCAGGCTTCTTTGTGGCGGCCATTACTGACCGCCGCTCCACCACCTTGGGAAAAAGGGGTTATTCCCAGCTGAGGAGGAGGTCTGCAATACCCCCAAACCTCTATCTGGATCCCCTCTCTCTTCGGCTGCCTCTATAAGGCAGCCACAGCCCCCAGACCCATTTAGATCGGGGGCACCTTGGCGGCGAGCGCAGCAGGAATCGCGGAGAGTCACGAATTCCTGCCGCCGCTGAAGCCACGCAAAACCGGAAGCCTCCCATTGGTTGATTGTTCTTACTGCCAGAAAATTTCTCCTTATCTCCAGGTTGAATCTCTCCTTGTTCAGTTTCTATCAATTGTTCCTTGTCTTGGCCTTCAGATGCTTTGGAAAATAGGTTGACCCCTTCCTCCTCTCTGTGGCAGCCCATCAGATATTGGAAGACTGCTATCATGTCTCCCTTGGTCCTTCTCTTCACTAGATTAGCCATGCCCAGTTCCTGTAACTATTCATCATATGTTTTAGTCTCCAGTCTTCGTTGCTCTTCTCTGCACTCTTTTTAGAGTCTCAACATCTATTTTTATAGTGTGGTGATCAAAACTGGATGCAGTATTCTAGGTGTGGTCTTACTAAGGCTTTATAGAGTGGTGTTAGTACTTCACTTGATCTTGATTGTATCCCTCTGTTAACACAATTTAGGATTGCAACTTAGGGTCTCTAGGTAACTTTCTTTTTTTTCCTCCCCTTCAAGCAAACAACTACAGGCGCATTGGTGAGTATGCTAGGGCAATTCTGTGAGCAAAACAGAAGAACTACAGATTACATCTTACAAATAGCAATTTTATTTTGCCAAAAAGGTGACTTGCATGAAGGTTACGCACCCTGTGGAAATGATTCAGAAGGGCTTGGGATCTCAAGTCAGCCCTCTCTGTTTTTCATTGTAGTTGGCATTTTTTTCAGGCTTTGTAAGAACCCACTGAATTAAATGGTTTTTTTTAAAGTTATTACAACCTTTAAAGCAGTGGCAACTTTTTTTTTTCTAGACTAATGTGACATCTGAAAAAGACAAGTGGTTTTAATAATAACAATACTGGGCTTGTGTTTGTGTAAAGTCCAAATAATTTCTTCCTAATTATTTATAAAGAGAGCACAGACCACATTTGTAATTAGTTGCATTCAGTCATTGTCATTACTAATCCATAGTATTCAAAGACATGAGTGCATATGTACACAACTCTTGGAGATTGGGAGCATTATGCACTGAAAAAGCAATCTTCTAAAGGTGGCACAGAAATATAGGTCAAAAACCATGAACAAAATACATTTCTCAGGATTTTATCATCTTAAATTCGAAAGTATTAGTAATCCAGTATTACTAATAGCAGCCCATAATGGACAGAAATATTACAAGTAACTTTCTTGAACCAAGCCATTGGTGAAATTATCAACTCTCAAATAAACATGATGATCTATTCTACCAAGTTAAATGTTTAACTTTAGAAGATCCTATGTGTGTCTAAGTTCATTACAATTAGCTTTATGACTTAAGGCAGTTAGTTCTAGGAGGTTTGGCTTTTAGTATCTATATCCTGGCTATGATTTATATATTCTGAAGTTCTAGCACTGTTCAAATTCTACAGCTTCAGAGTTACAAGAAATAAGTCAACCCATCCCAAGCCTATTTCAGTATCTACACTTGAAGATTGTGCTAATTACCAATTGCGCTTGTGGTTGTGTTTCTATAGGCAAAGCAAGGCAGTTGTTAACATTATAAACAATGCCACAAATCTACGATATAATGGCATTGGTAAGATAGAGAGCATTCAAAAAAACACACACACAAATTGAGGAATATCATGGAAGGATAAAGGGTCTTTGCCAGTGGTGGTATTCGACCGGTTCGGCCCAGTTTTAGCAAGTCAGTAGGAGCGATGAGCAGCAGAAACTGACTCGGTTTTCTCCGCTGCTCTGCTGTTGGGCCCATCCATCTGCCTGGGCTCCCATACTCACCTTTATCCGCTGAATTTGAAGCACAGTTGCTTTGTGCAGCACAGAATAGTGCTGCATGGCAGCTGCTGAAGTGACCGAGATGGTGCAGGCTTGCAGGAAACAAGTTAGAACGCCTCTGCAGCTGTGCAAAGTGTGCGTTTGGTAGGCATGCTTTGCATGCATGCACACAAAGCGTGCCTACCAAGCCATGCCCACCGAACCGGTGGCAACAATATTTGAATCCCACCACTGGTCTGCGCTCAGCCTTTAAAGTACTCTAAGGTGCTCTCCAAGGTTCTGAAAAGGTGGACTTATTTGTTGAGTAAGCTCACTGTGCGCTTTTGGTTCTCCTCAAGATCTGGTCTTGTACATATTCATGCTTACATAGTGTTTCCTTTTGAGATCAAGAAGTTGAAAAGGTGTGCTAATAAGCAAAAGACATTAAATAGAGAAGATGGAGGAAAATGAGAAATAGCAATAGCACTTAGACCACTGGATGGATGATGGATGGATGGATGGACTTTTAACTGGAAGAAAGACTCTGATTGGTACCAGGAATGACATCAAAACTGTCTGTGCAGAAGACTGCAGTGAAAGGAACAGCTAAGATGGAAGATTGAGTCAACTTTGAGCCGGTGAGAATCGAACTACCCACAGTCAGCAGAATTAGCCTGCAATATTGCATTCTAACCACTGTGCCACCACAGCTCACGAATCTTACAACAATAGCATTAGCTATTCTTCCTCACCCCATTCTTTCCCAGCATGACTTCCTTAGTGAAAGTTTAATTTCCTAATTTTAGTTTCTTTGATTGGCCTCACCAACCAGGTTTCTCTGCAGGATGAGAATGCTCATCCGTATAGCTAAAGAAGTACAGTCTTCATCTAGACATCTTATTGCATTCAGCAGGGGTTATTTCTAAGAACGCGGGCATTAAATCTCAGCCTTCGGTAGCTTCCTGTCTTCCAACTTTGTTCATCTTAAAAGCCAAGTGGAAGGCAATCTAAAGTCTCAGCATTTTTATTTATTTTTTGATGGTAGAGTATCTGTGAAGATTCATGATAGGAAAGCTAAAACAAACATCCAAATAATGTTTCAGCAACTGACTGATGGAGCAGGAGAAACCTATCTTCTCGATTTCCTTTGCCAGACGCTTCATTGCACTTTGTATGTATGTACCAGCTGTTATGATTATGCTTTCACATTAGGGGCTCCAGATTATGAATATTTGTTGCAATTGATGGCAGTCTTCATGCAAGATGTGTTCTGTAATTTTCAGGCTGTTCCACAACTCCATATCCTATTTATTCCACGAAGGTTTGGGCACAGTGGTTTTAGAATTGAGTTGTGTTCTGAGATATGGTTGGTATGTGTGGGGGAATCTATCTGTTTTTCAAAACATACACCAGCACACACACATAACTCTTGTGCAGCTGCAAAATGATTTTATAAAAGGACTTTATGAAAAGTCATGAATTTATTGGAATTCTGTGGTGCAAATATTTCATTCACTGACTTTAAATTAACAGCAGCTACCAGAATAAGCAGAGTGTGGAAAGGATAGGAAAATAGAGGTTTCATCAAGACATTTTATTTTCCCTCTTACCTTGTAAATTGCATTATAATATTTTAGTCCCAATTCACATTCTAATATGTCAGATTATATATTAAAATTCTACTTTGCAAATGCTTAGCTCAATATAGTAGAATGCAGCCCTTAACTTCACAGTACTTAGTAGCATAATGCAGAACACATGAAATCTTTGAAACTTTCTCTGCTTTTCTCCCCCACTTAAACAATTCTGTTTATTGAAATCTGTTGAGGCAGCATATCAGTTTCATCTAGTGGAAATCATTATGAAAGACCCGAATATTGAATCTCAGTGGTTTTACGTATATTAAAAAATCTCTAATAAGAGGTTGAAAGTGTGTGGGGTTTTTTTTGTTTTTTGTTTAGCAGAAATAACTTGGCTGAAATGTGACCTGTTCATAATTTGAAAATTAGATCTTCCTATTCTGGATTTCATCATGTAATAAATATTGGATGAGATTTGACAGAGGTCATATGGATTCTAATGTTTTTTAAAAATAATAATGCTTGCATTTTGGTTCTATTTGATTATTTTTAGCCTCTGAATCTATTGAAGCAACTGAATTTTTCTCTCTCTCTCTCTCTCCCTCTGTATCTCTCTCTCGGTTTCTCTCACTCTGTGTCTCTGTCTGTCTGTCTGTCTGTCTGTCTCTCTCTCTCTCTCTCTCTCTCACTCACTTTCTACTACAGCTATGCCCAACTGTATTAACTTGCCCAATCAATGCAGGAAACTTACCTGGAGGACATTAAATTTTGAAAGCATACCTCACAATATTTCTGAAACTTAGATTTCTATGTTTTTTGTTTTAATCTTGAGAAATAGAAATGTACTGTAAGTTCGTTTAGTCTGAAAGGAAATAAATCCTGACAGAAGTTAACCTTTAAACTTTAGATGTCCAGGGTTAATTTAAGGTCAGCTTCAAATGGACATTTACTTCCATAATCCTGAAGGTTAAGGCCTTTACAGGAGTAATGTCAGTGTTTTCTCTCACTAATTACCCTTAGATGGCAGGTAATATATAGGCTTGGAGGTATAAATGAGGCTAGGAGAAACACTTATTGGAGTTGACCAGGATAACACTTAAGATATGAGACACAAATATAAGAATATGTAGTCACAGACAATTGTATAAACAGAGGCATAGAATCAAAATCACGTGAAGTATTTGTACTGCTTTATAAAGCTTTAGTAAGGCCACAGATGGAATACTGCATCCAGTTTTGGTCACCACATTACAGAAAAGATGTTGAGACTTTGGAAAAAGTATAAGAAGAGCAAGTAAGATGATTAAAAGCCTGTAGACTAAAACATATGAAGAACGGTTGCAGGATTTGGGTTTGGCTAGTGAAGAGAATGGAAACATGATGGCAGTCTTCCAGCATTTGAGGGGCTGCCACAAAGAAGAGGAGCAGGTCAAGCTATTTTCCAAAGCATCAGAAGGCAGGACAAGAAACAATGGATGGAAACTAATCGAGGAGAGAAGCAACCTGGGATTAAGGAAGAACTTCCTAACACTGAGGACAATTAACCAGTGGAACAGCTTCCTTCAGACATTGTGGATGTGTCATCACTGGAGGTTTTTAAGAAGAGACTGGACAGTCATCTATCTGAAATGGTATGGGGCCATGAAGGTGAACCTATGCCACATGCGCCAGAAGTAGCAGGTAGAGCCATCTCTCCGGGAATGCCAGCTGTCGCCTGTTGCTCTTCTGGGTCCTGCCACATACATGCACTTTGGCCAGCTGGTCTTTGTGTACACAGGAATGCAGAAAAGCAGCTCCCATTAGCGCATGTGTGCACTGGCCAGCTGGTCTTTGCGCATGTGGGAGTATCGGAAACTGGAAGAACAGCTCCCCACCAGCCAGCTGGTCTTCGCGCACGCATGTGCATTAGAAATCAAAAGACCAAGTGGGCGGCATGCATGTGCATGCCAGGAAGCTAAGCTTCCAGTTTCTGGCACTCCTGCGTGCACACATCGGAAACTGCAACCACTGGTATAGTTTCTCCTTGAGCAGAGGGTTAAACTAGAAGACTTCCAAAGTCCCTCCCAGCTCTATTCTGACAGATAAAACTGATAAACAGATAATCAGAGTTGGAAGGGACCCATCTAGTTCAACTCTGTGCCCAAGTGGAAGACCCGACACCATTTCTGTCAAATGGCATCCAATCTCTTCTTGAAAGTCTCAAGTGATGATGCTCCCATAACTTCCAAAGGCAACTTATGTCCCATTGGTTGATTGTTCTCACTGTCAGAAAGTTTCTCATTATTTCTAGGTTGAATCTCTCTTTGATCAGTTTCCATCTATTATTCCTTGTCTGGCCTTCGGGTGCTTTGGAGAGTAGCTTGATTCTCTGTGGCAGCCCCTCAAATATTGGAAGACTGCAATCCTGTCTCCCCCGGTCCTTCTCTTCACTAGATTAGCCAGGCCCAGTTCCCCCAACTGTTCTTCGTATGTTTTAGTCTCCAGTCCCCTAATCATCCTGGTTGCTCTTCTCTGCACTCTGCACTCTGTTAGAGTCTCAACATCTTTTTAAAAGTGTGGTGAGCAAAACTGGATGCAGTACTGTAGATGTGGTCTTACTAAGGCTTTATAGAGTGGTATTAGTACCTCACTTGATCTTGATTGTATCCCTCTGTTAATGCAATTTAGGATTGCATTGGCTTTTTTGGTTGCTGCTTCACACTGCTAGCTCATATTTAGTTGGCTGTCCACTAAGACTCCAAGATCCCTGACCATAAAGCCCATGTGCCTCCACCATGAGACTTATGGGCAGGCAAAGAAACACTTCAACAGATCCAGAGATTGCATTCAGAAAGCCTCAAAGGAATGGAGAAAAGGGAATAGTCCAAACCACAAGGGAAAAAAAAACAATTATCACTTGCTATAACTTTCTATAGGTGTCAGGAAATAGACATCACGCAAAATATTAGAACTCAGCTTTATTGATGGAGTCTGTAATAACAGAATCTTGAATGCCTGGCCACATATCTCTCCCTCTTCAGTTAAAAAAACAAAAAACAAAAAACCTCCAAAGCAAGGCAGACTTTCCTTTCTTTCTATTGCTTTCTTTTCTTCCCAACTTAAACTCACATTTTACTAACAGTTTCCACATATCTGTTTTCAAGGTCATCTCTATGTTCCTCTGAAATAGGGGGAAAGATATAGAAATGTTGAAGAGGAAGCACCTGTTAAAGCCATGAGGCTTTAAACTAAGCCAGGGCACCAAGAATAGAACAAGATCACGGAACCGGAATCAATCAGATTGACCTCTGGGTCTTCTGCAATTTCAGTATGATTAGTTCACACTTGGAATACTGCATCTAGTTTTGGTCCCCACGATATAAAAACAACTACAGTAAACGTCGAGACTCTGGAAAAAGTGCAGAGAAGAACAACAAAGACGATTAGGGGACTGGAGGCTAAAACATACGAAGAACAGCTGCAGGAATTCGGTATGTGTAGTTTAATGAAAGAAAGACTGTGACATGATAGCAATCTTCCAATATTTGATGGGCTGCCACTTATTTTCCAAAGCAGGTGAAAGCAGGACAAGAAGCAATCAATGGAAACTAATCAAGGAGAGAACCAGAGGTGGTATTCAGTCAGTTCTGACCAGTTCTGGAGAACCAGTAGTGGAAATTTTGAGTAGTTTGGAGAACTGGCAAATCCCACCTCTGACTGGCCCTGCCCCCATCTATTCTCTGCCTCCCATTGAGTCCCAGCTGATTGGCTGGGTCTTTTTTTGTTGCCCTGCACAGGAGACCGGAGCTGGAAAGCAGGCTAGTGGGGTGGGGAGGCAATGGGATTTTGCAGTATCCTTCCCCTGCCACACCCACCACACCATGCCCATCAAGACATACCCACCAAGCAATGCCCACAGAACTGGTAGTAAAAATATTTGAATCCCACCACTGGAGAGAACCAACCTAGAGCTAAGAAGAAATTTCTTAAAAGGGAGAACAAATAACCAGTGGAACGGCTTGCCTCCAGAAACTGTGGATACTCCAACACTGAAAGTTTTTAAGAAGAGACTGGAAGACCGTTTGTCTGAAATGGTATAGGGTCAAACTCAGATTTGTTTGTACAGTTTCCTTCATGGCGACCATCTGGGCTTACAGGTTATGTAGTGTCAACATTATTACTTACATAGGTAAAGGTGAAATTCCAGGGAATTCCGGAACTGTAGAATAGATAGAGAAGTCAGAGGAAGGAAGGAAGCTTAATAAGCAGATAGTATGGGAGAGAAGGCAGCCAACTTTCATATTTTTACCAAGAATTTTGCAAGGTTATACTAAGTCCCAAAACCCTTGGAAGAGAACTTTCCTCCTCCTCCTCCTCCTCCTCCTCCTCCTCCTCCTCCTCCTCCTCCTCCTCCTCCTCCTCCTCCTCCTCCTCCTCCTCCTCCTCCTCCTCCTCCTCCTCCTCCCCTTCCTCCTTCCCCTTCTCCTCCTTCTCTTCCTTCTCCTCCTCCTCCTCCTCCTTCTGTTTCTCCTCCTTCTGCTTTCCCCCCTCCCTTTCTCTCCTTCTCTTCCTTCTCTCTTTTCATCTCTCCCTCTTTCCTGTTCACTCTGTCCCAAAAATCAGACTTTGATGCTATCAATCAACATCAAATTTCCACAATTTGGATTATAACATGCAGAAAACATGGAAAAGTTCAGGTGGCTAGATACACCATTAGATAAATGGGGGTGGTGGTTGAATCTGGCAGAGCCAACAGGTAGTAGGACAGGTGTGTTGCAAGAAGGCAAAATATCCTTTGAGTGCTTGTCATGCATCCAGCTCAATTTCCTCTGCAGTGGAGAACCTCAATTGCAGGAAATCTGCCAAACCTCATTTAGAGAGAGGGCTGGACTGAAATCACTGCAAAAAAGAGATTTTACATCTACTTGTAGCTCAGAAACACATTAAGCCGCACTGAAAACACAAACACCCTTCCTTCCATCTCTCTTTTCTCTTTTCTTCCTTTGGCTGTCAGAAGGGGTGAGGCTAGTTCACCCTTAGGATCAATGCCAATTGATTTTGTGTAGCATGCTAAAAAGTTCTGAGGGAGATTTTCAGGGTTTTTGTCTCAGTATGATTCACTCTTAAATATTTCCATTTGTAGTATTGATTTTTTTTATATATATTTTTATTTTTTTTCACCCTCACCTGTGCTGAGCAGGGGTTGCCACTTAAGGAAGAAATAGCAAAGAATTCTGAAAGGCAAAATGGACTCCCTGCCATTCTTTCGCAGATTTTCTGGCAGAGAGGGGAAAAAATAAATAAATCTAAGGCTGGAAATATCATTCATTCTTGATTCTGGCTGGTTCTTTTGCAAAGCAAAATTAAGCATAAGTTGTGATCTTACCCAGGCAGTGTTGTAACAATTTGATGCTGGTTATTGTTTATTTATCATGAGGGAAGTCACCCTTCTTAGAAGAATGAAATATTTTGAGAAACATTTAAAAAGGCAGAATATTATATTTCCCTGGATGATAAAAGAAGAAACATGTTTTAAAGACAGAAAGCAGCTCCCTGCACCCAGCAGATATTTGGTGCCCATTGAGAAGGACTGAGCCAGCCTATCCACAAAACAAAAGACCTCCAGCTCCAGGGCGATGGGATTATCCTCCAGGAAAAATTCGTTCAGGAACTGCACAATAAGCCCCTCCATTGCATCAGCCCAACTTCAACCAAGCTCGACTCAGACAACCTACAAAATTAGCCATGACCCAGCAGCCAATAGAATACATGCTCTTGCTGCAGAAATAGGAAGCTCAAGGGCAACTTCCAAGGGAGGATATAAATAACCCTTGCTCTCCATTCTATGTGTTCAGCTGCATCATGCGCGTGATGGCTCTGCTCCATTAAACCATCTTTCTAATCAGCCTCCATGTTTCCAGCGTTTTTCTCCCCACTTGGAACTGAACCAGATGGATATTTCTTCCAACAATTATAACAACTGAAGTAACCCTCCCATCTCATAATTAAGGCTCTGGGCAATCTCAGTAGCACTTGGGCTTACATATCACTTCACAGTGCTTTATAGCCCTCTCTAAGTGGTTTACAATATATTGCCCCCAACCATCTGGCTCCTCATTTTTTTGACCTTGGATGGATGAAATGACAGGTTGAGGCAACCTTATGCTTATGGGATTAAATTAAGTACATTTAGACTTGCAAGATTTATTTCAGCCCCTACTCTCCGTAGACCAAACCAAGAACCCAACTTCATAAGAAGGTTAAAACTATTTTTGTTGGGTACAATCACAGGATATTTCAAGTCTAGCTGTTCTTTATTCTGTCTCTCACTCTTATTTATGTGAATTGGCAAAGTGTCTACCTGAGTCCTTTTCACATGGTGCTAGGGTTCCAGGGTAACACTCAATGGAATCAAAACTCCAAGGCAGGCATGTTCCTTAAAGTTTTGATCTATTAGGCATGTCATACTGAGACATCTGGAGAAAATCTGACTCTAAACCAGTGGTGGGTTTCAAAGTGGTTTGCCACCAGGGGTGTGATTCTACTGGTTCTGTCCACCTCTGTAGAACCAGTAGTTCTGAAGAGCAGCAGACATAGAACCGATTCTATGTCTGCTGCTGTTGTGGCCTACCTGCTCACCCGGGCTCTTACCTGTCCTTTATTTCCTGCTTTTTCAACCTCAGCTGCTTTGTGTGGCACAGCTGCAATTGAAAAAGCAGGAAAAAGGGCTTTTCCAACTGCTGCACACTTGCAGGTAGCACTGCTCAGCTGTCCGGGCAGCTCAGCAGGTCGAAAATTGCACTCACATGACTCAGAGCAACAGAACCGGTAGTTATACCGGTCGGATCCCATCCCTGTTTACCACTGGTTCAGTGGGTATGCGTGCACGTGCCAAACACATGCTTTGCACACGTGCAGAGGCTTTCCTACTCACTTCCTGCAATCCTGCACTCTCCCTGTGTCTTCAATAGCTCACAAGCAGCAATCTGCTGTGCCACACAAAGCAGCTGTGCTTCAAAAGCAGGAAGTAATGGTCAGTATGGGAGCCCAGAAGGGCCCCAACAGCAGATCATCAGAGCAAACCAGTTCACTCCCTGATGATCTTCAGAGATACCAGTTTGGCCAAACTGGGCCAAATCGGTAGAATCCCACCCCTGCTCTAAATCCCCTCAGGTGTCCCCTTAGTTAAAAGTTTTCCTTTCTTATGTAGTCCATCACATGGCCCACTCAGGTTACAGTCACTTGGTCTCAGTTCCCTCCTCCTGGCACCTGGTGAGAAAGACCTTGGTTCCCAGAGGAAAGAATTTTATTTTGGCTACAATCCCCAGCTATCTCTACCTACCCTCCTCTTCCCACAGCTGTGGCAACCCTAGAGGTGCCAGGAGTAAATGGCTCCAGGTCTGACACATAACTTCTCAAGCTGTGACTTTCCTTTTGTAGCTTTGGTGACACACCCTTATTCAATGTGAATTAGTGAGGTGTCTACCTGAGCCATTTGCATATAGTTTCTTCTTGTTTCGGACTCAGCTGTGACTTTCCTCTTGTAGCTTTGGTGACAGAGGTGACTTATCTCTCACACAGTGAGTTGGGTTTGTCCACCCATACAGGCTGGGTAAAACCCAATCTATTTAGCACAAACAGAGCTCCAAACAGGTCAGAAAAGTTGGCTTAATAAATGAATGCCTTATATGAAGTACTAGATAAAGATATATAATTAGAATGACACAACAGAACCCAAAGTCCCAAGAAGTTATGTGAGAAGTTGTACAGAGACTGGGAAAGGATGGAAAGGAGAGTAGATAGAAACGATCACCTCGGCCTCCAGAACATTATCCAGCATAGTTGATATGACAGGGCTGCCAACCTTGAGTGATAGTTCGGAGTGAGACACTGCGAGGGAGCGGAGCGACCGAGCCTGAGGGAGCGAACTGACCGAGGGGGGGGGATGGTGTGGAAGGGGGGTGTCCCCCCTTCCACGGTAGGGAGCTTTGACAATTTTACATTTTAAATGGTGCAATCTGATGCATACTTTAGTCATGATTTGGACATATACATACATACATACATGCAAGCAGCACCAATGTACTTGAACCGGATTTGTAAGATATTAATAATGCAGTTCACTGACCATGAATAATTGAAGTTCCTGACTTGTAACTGCAGTATTCTACCTCAACTGGCTTTATTAGCTTAGTGATGTACTATAGACCACTATAGGATGAATTCAATGTGCAACAAAAAGACAAAAACCCGAAACAACTACAGAGATAATGCAAATACATCAATGGGTATTCTTCTTTCTGTATCAAATACCATACTACATGCCAATATCAAATGCTATAGTCTCAGTCTTTAATTATATACTAACTTGTTGACTGAAATAGGGGTTCATAATTTCAGACATGTATAAACTAAACATTTAATCAAATAATGAGTGCTTCATATAAATATACATATTGTTAACTGTAAAACTCATCTACTGTATTCTGAAGCTTGAGCACAGTGAGGAAACAGTATATTATTTATTGGGTAAGTTTAGATTCTGAACTTAATGGTCTTACTGCTCTTTGGATGGTAAATTGTGTTAAGATTAGAATATGTTCTAGTTAGGCTATCCCAATTTGGGGCTGAGAAGCCTACTGGCATCAAAAGAAGTCCTTATTGAGTCCTTATCTAAGGGTTTGAAAATATGATAATAATGTAGTACAGTCCTGTCGATCTGGTGCATGGAGACCTAGGATTTAAACTCAAAGGAAAAAGAGGAAAAAGTGATTCCTTCATCCACTGCCAGAGATGTAATCCTGTCAGTCCTCCAACCTTTCTATTAAGTATTTTGCAAAAAAGCTGCCCAGCCCCTTTATAGATCAGCCTGGCGCGCTTCTCGCCTTGCTGGTTTGGGAAGACTCTTTTGGATCAGCTAAAAGAGAGCATAAGGCGTGTAAAGGGGTGGTAATAATAATTATAATAATAATAAAATTTAAAATAATAATAATTTTATTCAGAGTTGTGTTGGATCTCTTTTTTTTGGGGGGGGGGTTTGTCCCATTCTTTCTTGGTGTTCTTTCTGTCCTTTTTGCTTTTTTAAATGGTCTTTCTCCCCTGGGTCAGAAATCCAGCCAGAGAAAATAAAGAAACATCACCAAAGATTTAAACACCAAAGGGTTAAATGGAAGCCACTCCGTTGGCTTTGCTTACCATTGTTATTACTGGCCGAGGCTGTAAAGAGGCTTTGCCAGCCCCCTCGTGTCCTTCTTTGGAAAGCCTAGGGCAGCTGGCTTGTCCCACAGGACATTGCAGAGAGGGAGAGGGCGGGGCAAAGTGGCTGCGAGCGCCCCGGGCGGCGAAGAAGCCTCCTGCTCTTCGCTTTCCTGAAGCGATAATGATCGGCATCGTGACAGTTACGGGACGCCGGCAGAAGGATTAAGGCGGGAAAAGAGGCGCGGTGGGGTGGCTGGGCAGGGCGGGGCGGCGCTGGGAGCTCATCCTTCTCCTAAGCTAAGGGGAATATTCGGAATATAATCAGAGAATGTAGGGATATTTTTGTACATTCCATGATTTTGGGGGTTTAGCGTGAGATTTTGTTTATCAGAGTGAGACAGTCAAAATTGATTGAATTGCGTGAGTCTCACGCTGATTGCGTGAGAGTTGGCAGCCCTGATATGATGGTTGAGTCAATTGGCAGAGTAAATGGTGACTTAGTCAAGGTGAAGAAACTGCAATGGAACCATTTGAAATAATTCATTTTGAATAATCAATAATTGAAATAAGAGACTTAATGCACTGACTTGCCCTATGGATAGGAAGTTCCTCTGATAGTTTCCAAGATTTTACTCCAGACTAGCATCAGACATCCTTCCCTGACATTTGTGTAGTTCTTGCTTCCTCCAACTTGCCCATCTGCATGGCTTGGCAACTATGGATGCCCACGAGCATCAATGCTCATTATCACAATGAATCAGAAACTTAGAGAAAAGTGGAGCTGATAGCAAGGAAGAGAAAGGGAAATAAGAAAAGAAACAGCTGAAAGAAAAAAAGAGCCATTTTGAAGAAATGTGACAATTTAACGTTGGGTTGCTGTCATTCCTGGTATTTTGTTGAGCCCGAATGTGCTAATTTTGAACCCAATATTAAAGCTCAGAAATATTGGTGCAGTTCTAGTGTGAATTGATATGATTGTGTATGTGCTGATAAACGGTATCTAGCTTTCTTGCTTTCTTGTATCTTGGCAATCTAATCTTTTATTAGGGCTATGGCTGCTAGATAATATTCTGGAGGCCAAGCTGAATTATAATAAATATGTGGTGTTTGGCTCCCTATGTTTTGCTGGTATAGTCAAATATGTAGGGGAAGCTACAGGAAACAAAGGAAGTGTTTGTGAGGCCATAAAGCAACTGTCACACATTATGGCGAGGGAAGGAACAGAATTTTTCATTCTCTCTCTCTCTCTCTCTATTTTTTTTGAGGGGGGGGGGAGAGATTTGTTGACAAGTTCACTTTTCTTCACCACATGAAAATTAAGAAACGCCCCAACCAAACCTTTTTAATACCCCAAACAAGTTGCTACTGCAGAAACTCAATTATCTCCATGGCAACCAAAACAAATAGGGAATGTTGCTTTCACTGCCTCTGAGTATAAAAGGTGCATCTAAAATTAATTTATGTCTTGGGATTGCCAACTTCATCTGAGAGAAGTGGTCTATACAGAGCACCCAAAAGGAGATATTAAAAGAAGAAGAAGCAAAAATAAATAAAACAGACTCAACAATGGCACAAGAGTGAGAGTGAATTTGGTTCAAGTTTTCTTGAAGTGGGCTGCTAGCATGTATATTTGTGTGTTGATTTATTTATTTATTTGGAAAACATATGCAACCACCCATCTCAAACATCTATTCCTGTATAAAAAGGTTCAGCATCCAACAAAGTTCTTTCATTGGTTCCAAGAAGTCTCCACATCATTTGCACTATTTAGGTGATCTTGAAGGTTCAGATAAGTGGCTTCAACGACTCTCAGAAAAAGTACTAATGACCAGATGACTGCAAGGAATAGAAATCCTTCCTTTCAGTCAGAAAGGAAGAAGCTTCTTGGATGAGAAGTGAAATGTCTTCAGGCAAAAACAAGTCCAGGTGCCATCTTTGGTCCATTATGTGGGTCCCAAGGTGATGGTTCTCCATTACCCCTGGGACAACCATAATCTGGATGACTGAGAATCTCCATATTCATTGAGTATCCATACTTTAAAAAAATGCATCTGTAATGTGTAATTCTGAGATACATCCCAGGATGTTTAGTTAAGCATAGTTTAGTCCATCTTTAAGTGGGAATTAGGAACCATGTTGGGTTTGTGTGTGTGTGTGTGTGTGCAGTGATAAAGTAATGAGATTCTTCAAGTGGAAATAGAACCAAAAGAATAAAATCAGAGGTGATATAATTTAGATTTGTATTTTGGTAGAAGAAAACATCCGAAGAAACTCCAGCAAATTATGCTGCATTTTGAGGGACTTATGAACCTGACAAAAACTTCACATTTCAGAATTATTCTCTGGAATTTCCTGGACTGTCTTGCAGAAGCTGAAATTGCTGATTGTGCAGCTCAATTTATAATAAACAAAAAACAAAAACTGATAGATTAATACCCCACGGTGTGTGTCCATTTATCAAGATAAAATATTCCTGGAATCAATAATACATCAACAATAAGATAATGAAAAACAGCACCATCTCAGATGCAGAACTAAAAGAAAAATTGTGTAATAGGATTAAAACATGACAAAGCCTATACTGACACAATGATAGTTAGCCTATAATCCATTTGAGGATGAAGGTGTCTTCATTGAAAGCAGCGGCCGATAATCATAATGAAGCATTAATATTGTTTTATAAATCTTTTAGTAAGACCACACCTAGCACACTGCATCCAGTTTGGTCACCACATTACAAAAAAGATGTTGAGACTTTGGAAAAAGTGCCGAGAAGAGCAACTATGATGATTAAAAGCCTGTAGACTAAAACATGTGAAGATCATTTGCAGGAATTGGGTATGGCTAATCTACAGGTGACATGATAGCAATGTTCCAATATCTAATGGGCTGCCACAAAGAAGAGGGGGTCAATCTATTCTCCAAAGCAACTGAAGGCAGAACAAGAAGCAAAGGGTGGACTCATCAAGGAGAGAAGCAACCTGGAATTAAGGATAAACTTCTTAACGATTAGGACAATTAACCAGTGGAACAGTTTGCCTTCCGAAGTTGTTGGTGTTTCATCACTGGAGGTTTTTAAGAAGAGATTGGACAGCCACCTTTCTGATATGGTATAAGGTCTCCTGCTTGAGTAGGGGGTTGGACTAGAAGACCTCCAAGGTCCCTTCCAGCTCTACTCTGATTGAATCCACCATACTAGTCCACTGCAGGTGGTAGATAGATGTAAACTTAGTTGAAGGTTGGGAGGAAGTGACTTCTGTGCCCTCCATTAGGATAGAAATAATGTGTCTCATTCTTTCTAGTCCAGCATTCTAACCACTACACGTATACAAATATATTTACACCTATAAGCAGGGGGAAAAAACCACTAATTGAAACAAATAGATTTTTCAAACGAACAGAGTTGTGAAATAATTTAGGAGGAGATTGGACATCTAGGGAATCGTTAGAAAATAGCTCTTGGCTCACTTTGAATTGTTCTCAGAAGTGTTTTAATAGGGGGAAATCAACCCCCTAGCAACTAATTCCAGTTCCTTAGCTGGTCACCAACTGGAATTTGTCAGAAAATTAAGCCTAGCCTAGTCCAAGGACTTTATTGCAAGATGAAAGGTGATGCAGCCTAAACGTTCATTCATCACTTGATCGCTCTCTATCAGTAGAAGAATCCTAGTCTTTTTTATATCCTTCTGTAATTAAAATTCTGGCTTTCTTCTCCCTCCATTTTTCATATCTTGATGGACTATTGCTTGGTTTGATACTAAATGACACCCAATGTCCTTATTCTAAGCAGATCTATTTATTTACAATGATCTAAATCAGGGGTGTCCAACCTTGGCAACTTTAAGACTTGTGGACTTCAACTCCCAGAATTCCTCAGCCAGCTTTGCTGGGAGGGGAGGGATGGGGTGGACAGGGCCAGCCAGGAGTGGGATTTTGGGATTCTCCAAACTGCATAGAATCTTAACTAGGGGCTCTCCCGAACCCCTGAAAACCCCCAGCCGTTCACTCCTGCTCCTGGGCCTTTGTTGCATAATGAAATATATTCCTATTTCCCATTACGACAGACGTCCTTTCATCCGAACAACCAAATGGGCCAAAGACAGTCTGTTGCTCTGATTCTAAAGAACTAAATAAATAAATCCAAAGTTCAAATAAATGTTGCCTTGCACTTGACAAAGGAGCTTGGATGTACTTTTGCAGCCAGTGCAGCCAGGTGTTATGTTTTAAAAAGGTGGATTTAAAGTTATTGGAAGAGGTCGAGGCAGATGGAAGTGTAGGAAGTTAGTACCCATCCCTCTCCTAGAAGAAAGAGATATTCTAGGAAATATTTAAAAAGCAGAAGATTATATTGGAGAAACATGTTTTTTTTAAAGGCAGGAAGCAGACCCACTCTTAATAGCTCCCAACCCTCCTCAATAGCCCAACAGCAGGTGTCTGCACTTAAGAGATAAAGAGATAGCTAGATCTATTCAGAGCTGGTATTCAGCAGGTTCTGACCAGTTCTGGAGAACGGGTAGTGGAAATTTTGAGTAGATCGGAGAACTGGCAAATACCACTTCTGACTGGCTCTGCCCCCATCTATTTTCTGCCTCCCAAATCCCAGCTGATTGGCTGGGTCTTCTTTGGTTGCCCTGCATAGGAACATGGAGCTGGAAAGCAGGTTAGTGAGGTGGGGAGGGAATGGGATTTTGCAGTATGCCACGTCCACCAAGCCACACCCACAGAACTGGTAGTAAAAAAAATTTTGAATCCCACCACTGGATTTATTCATAGGCAAATGCCCCCATCTAAGATCCAACAAAGGTAGGATTAGCCCTCTACCTATCTAGCAATAGAACTCACCACATGGCACCTGGGAAATTTACATCACCCAGCAAAGCTCAACCAAGCTTGGGACTCAAAAAAAAACTTACAGAGTTTCCCCTTCATGGCCCCATGGGAGTCTGACAACCAATCAGAATACAAGCTCAAATTCAAATCCCAACAGAGGACATAAAACCAAGGGACTCTCAGCATCTCTTATCTTTTCACCAAGAAGCTCCCAGGCATGTGATCCTGTCCACCATTAAAACCATCTTTCCAAGCAGCTTCCATGTTTCCAGTGTCTTTCTCCACACTTGCAACTGAACCCAGAAGGATATTTATTCCAACAGAAGTCTCGTGGATATCTATTCTTAAAAGTCCTAAGAAATTTACGCCTTTTAAATTTAAAAAAAGGTCTTTTTTCCTGCTTTTTTTGGTGAAAGGAAAGCCCACACAGACTGCTAGGCCAGTGAATGATAAATATATTCCCGATTGTTTGAAAGGTTGGTCTGGAGGACAAAGTCTCATGATGCTTTTCTTATCTTTTGTTTTGTGCTCCCAGATTCTTTTCATATGCAAATCAAATCCCAGGGGCACTTTAATATGTAAATCACATAATCATGTTTGTCTATGTCACACCAATTTCCAATTCTTTTGTCTTTTTAAAGGAGATAATAAGTAGCACTTATTGAACACATCGCGTTGGGTTGGACATTTTCCCCTGCATTCTGAATGGATGAGGAGAGAGAGAAAAGCAGCGGAGAAGAAAAACAATGGCACAGGATTTATTTAGGAGCTAGACAAATGGGGAAACATTACAGACCTCTGATAACTTGTTTAGCTTTCCTAAGACTGTGTGTGTTACTCTGTGTGTGCACTTCACAACGAAAGGCTCACTTTTTAGATATGTTTCGGGCCATCTGTGATTGGTTCTTACTTGCTTTTATGTAAAACAACAATTGAAGCTCTGCAGATCTAGACGTTCGACAGCGCTAGTGAGAGAATACAGAAAAAAAATATGAACAACTCACTCCTACTGATGCGTGCCGACTTTCTTCACATCCAGGAAGCCCCCACTGGTACTTGCACAACTCTGTGTATGAATGTGTATCCAGCAGTGTGACTGGAGGCTAAAACATATAAAGAATGGTTGCTGGAATTGGGTATATCTAGTGTGATGAAAAGAAGGACTAGGTTGACATGATAGCAGTCTTCCAATATGTCAGGGGGCTGCTCCAAAGAAGTGGGATTCAAAATCCTCCAAAGGCCCAAAAGGCAAGACAAGAAACAATGGATGGAAACTAACCAAGGAGAGAAGCAACCTAGAACTAAGGAGAAAATTCCAGACAGTTCGAAGAATTAATCAGTGGAACGACTTGCCTCCAGAAGTGGTAAATGCTCCAATACTGGAGGTTTTAAAGAGGAGATTGGATAACCATTTGTCTGAAATGGTATAGAGTTTCCTCCTAAACAGGGGGTTGGACTAGAAGACACCCAAGGTCCCTTCATCTATTCTATTCTATTCTATTCTATTCTATTCTATTCTATTCTATTCTATTCTATTCTATTCTATATCACTCTATTCTACTCTACTCTAAATGGGGCAGAGTATCCTCCCCTCAGTGTGACTGCAGGGGACTGCCATGCCAAACTGTACATCACGCCATGACCAGCTGTAAGCTGAGGGCACATATTGGTCCAATATCTGATTTTTTAAAAAAATATAAACGATGTTGTGCTTCAAGGCGTAGATGGACCAGACCTTGGTATTTGGTCATAAATATCCAAATAAATAAATATTTGGACTGGAATTCAATTGATTACAGCTGTAACACATTTGTTAATGCAACATCCAAAGATTGAAGGAAAGGCGCAGCAGGAGTGACTTATAGGGTAGCTTCAATTCTCCGTCTCTCTGGAAAATACCAATACTTTTTTTTTTCCCACCCAGCTTGTTGCAAAAGTCAGCTTTTTCTTCTGTTTTCTTACCTTGGCAAGCTCCTTTCCATCTCCAAATTGTTCTCTCCCTTTTGCTTTCTCTGTCTGCCCCAGAGACATTTTGGCAGAAGACTGATATCAGCTGCGACCTGGCTGGTAATAGCCCTGAACCATCAAGTCTCATTTTAAAAACATCAACTAGCCTTTGCAAGCAATCAAGTACAAAAGGTGGTTCATTTGATGGATAGTACAAGTTGGTTGTGGGTTTTTTTTGGTGTGTGTGTGTGTGTGTGTGTTCTTCTTTAATGATTTGGGCTGGGCCTGCAAAGAAAAGGGAGAGCGAGAGGGGGGAAAAATCAATTTCAGCAGCTACAATTGGTTTGGAAAAAGAGAGATCATTATCTATTCCATAGGTGTGCAGTTGCAGTGCCTCTCTAATACAAAAGCATTTAGCAGCATAAAGTCAGATGATAGTTGCTTCTGAGCATTCAGTGAATCAAGTTCTATCAGGGCCAATCATGCCTCCTTTCGAAAGACTTGCTCAAAAAAAATACATGAATTTCTATCCTAGGATATCAAAAATCAATTTCTGAACTAAAGACAATTTGACCCGAGATAATCAGAAGGTAACAAAATATGTGTGTGTGTGTGTGTGTGTGTTTTAAAGGTGTTTTTTTAAGAGGCAATTGAACTTTTTGATTTTTCTTTTGAAGATGTTTCGCTTCACATCCAAGAAGATTTTTCAGCTCTGACTGGATGGTGGGGAATCGAAGGATTTATACTCCTTGCAGACAGCTGGTCATTTGCATCCTTTTAGAGAGTTGTTGAGGCCACTGGGAGGTTTATCTGTGTCCTCAGTGTCCCCTGAGTAATGCAAATGGTTGTGGAGCCTTCTTGGAACTGTTGTACTGTTGCCTCTTTCACCTCTTGTTCAATGTCAAAACTGAACAGCCTTCTCTCAACAACATCACCTATTTCCAGTTTACAACACAAGCCTTTGAGCAGTTCCAAGAAGGCTCCACATCCATTTGCACAGAGGACACAGACAAACCTTCTAATGGCCTCAACGACTCTCGAAAAGGATGCAAATGACCAGCTGTCTGCAAGGAGTATAAATCTTTCCATTCCCCACCATCCAGTCAGAGCTGAAGAAGCTTCTTGGATGAGAGAAGTGAAACATCTTCAAAGAAAAAAATACCCAGAAAGTCCAGTTGCCTCTTAAGAAAGCACCTCTGGGACAACCATAACCTGGATGACTGAGAATCTCCATAGACCTGTGTGTGTGTCTGTCTGTCTCTCTCTGTGTGTATTTATGTTCCTACCTGCATAGTACATTCTGCTGCTGCATCAGACTGTCTCTGAGGCCTCTCTGTATACTCTACACCTTGATCTAGTGTAGTAGAAGAGAAGAACCAGGGGAGAAGAACTAGGGAAGAGAAGAACCAGGGGAGAAGAACTAGGGAAGAGAAGAACCAGGGGAGACATAATAGCAGTCTTCCAATATTTGAGGGGCTGCCACAGAGAGGAGGGGGACAAGCTATTTTCTAAAGGGCCTGCAGGCCAGACAAGAAACAATGGATGGAAACTGAACAAGGAGAGATTCAACCTGGAAATAAGGAGAAACTTTCTGACAGTGAGAACAATCAACCCATGGAATAGCTTGCCTTCAGAAGTTGTGGGAGCGCCATCACTTGAGACTTTCAAGAAGAGATTGGACTACCATTGGTCAGAAATGGTGTAGGGTCTCCCGCTTGGGTGGAGGGTTGGACTAGATGACCTACAAGGTCCCTTCCTACTCTGATTATCTGTTATCTGTAGAATCCTTCTATGGAGCCATTGTCTTAGTGCCTGTTCTCATGCTGTTATCCGATCAATGCCTCAGTCTTGTCTTTTAATTCAGGCCATAAGCAGTCAACGGTCGCATTTACCAATGCCCGCCACCCCAGCTGCCTGTCAGTGGTTACCCATGGAGGGTCTTGACTGGCAATGGTACACCCTCTGCTTGATCTCCCGCCCATATCTGCTGCTGCCTCAGGCATCCTCTCAGCAGCTCATCCTTGAGTGTCATCTTAATAATATACTCCTGGGTGTGTTTTTTTTGTTTTTTTTTACAAGAAAGTGGCTTTGACACTCATTGTGTCACATTAACAACATCACAGCTCTCTGTCCAAAAGAGTGCAGTACTATGAAGACATAGAGAAGAACCCTTAAAGTCTCAGGCCTTTGGCAAGAGATGTGAAATTGAGGAAGACACAGGCCATCCATGGTATCAACAGCAGAGACCCTCAAATTTCTAGGTTCTATCATATCACAAGACTTAAAACGGACACCTAGCATCAAATGTGTCATCAAAAAAGCACAACAAAAAATGTTCTCAGAAAGCTCAAACTGCCCAAGGAGCTCCTGATACAGTTCTACAGAGGAATTATTGAGTCTATCATCTGCACTTATGTAACTGTCTGGTTTGGTTCTGCAACCCAACAGGACAGACACAGACTTCAGAGGATAATTAGAACTGTAGAAAAAACAATTACTACCAACCTGCCTTCCATCAAGGACCTATATACTGCACAAGTCAAAAAGAGGCCTGTGAAAATATATACAGACCACTCACATCCTGGACATAAACTGTTTCCACTCCTACCCACAAAACAACACTATAGAGTTCTGCACGCCAGAACAACTAGAAACAAGAACAGTTTTTCCCCAAACACCATCACTCTGCTAAACAAATAATTCCCTCAACACTGTTCAACTATTTAGGTCTGCATTACTATTACTAATAATCTTCTCATCACTCCTTATCACCCATCCCCTCTCACTTGTGACTGTATGACTGTAATTTTGTCGCTTGTATCCTTATGATTTATATGGACTGTTTCCTGGTATGATTTGATTGCTTATTGTCTTTGACTATCATTAAGTGTTTTACCTGATGATTCTTGACTCTTGACGAATGTATCTTTTCTTTTATTTACACTGAGAGCATTTGCACCAAAGACAAATTCCTTGTGTGTCCAATCACACTTGGCCAATAAATAATTTTACTCCTATTCTATTCTATTCTATTCTATTCTATTCTATTCTATTCTATTCTATTCTATTCTATTCTATTCTATTCTATTCCATTCCACTCCTATCACACTTGGCCAATAAAGCTACTCTACTCTACTCTACTCTACTCTACTCTACTCTACTCTACTCTACTCTACTCTACTCTACTCTATTGTATTCTGCTAACAATTCAATCCACCTGCCCATCTCTGCTGGTGGACCTCAAAATATTTTACTAGTGGTTCTGTGGGCTTTGTGCACAGAGCTTTCTAAAATGGGCAATTTTAAGTGTGAAAGCTTACCTTAACATCAGTGCTGGTGAGTAAAACAGCTGACGTGCGACAATCTGCTCTGCCATGCCTATCAGCAGAGCTGCAAATGAAGAAAATATAGGACAGAAAAGGGGCAGAGGAGGATGGTGTGGAGGTGGGGCAACTGATGAACGGTATTCGGCAGCATACCACTGCCCCTCACCATCCCATCTCCACTTGTCCGTTATAGCATTATAAGATGAAGAGGTGACTATTGGTGGGCTGACATTTAGTGGCTTTGTTTAAATTAGCTATTTAGCTATTTAGTTATAAAATCATCAAGGGCTGGGAGGGACCTTGGAGGTCTTCTAGTCCAGCAGTCCCCAATCTTTTGGGTACCAGGGTGGTCCTGGTTCCATGGAGAGAGGTTTTTCCGTGTACCAGACGGGGCGTGGTTTTGCATGCTGCCTGCATCCCACGATTGGGTCTTTGCTTGTTTGCATGGCCCGGTTTCTGACAGAACATGAAATGGATACGAATAAGTACATGAAATGGATATGAACAAGTACATGAAATGGATATGAACAAGTACATGAAATGGATATGAACAAGTACATGAAAGGGATACGAATTTTTTTTTAAAAAAAGAAACAATAGGACAGGGATGGTAGGCACATTGATGCGCTTATGCACGCTTTTTTTTTTTTTTTTTTGGTCCAATCTATTCATGAAAACCTCCAGTAAAAGAGCACCCACAATTCCAGGAGGCAAGCTGTTCCATTGTTTAGTTGTTCTCTACTGTTAGGAAATTTCTTCTTGCTCCTAGATTGGATTTTTTCTGTAACTAGCTTCCGCCCATTGCTTCCTGTCCTGCTCTCAGGTGTTTTGGAGAATAACTCCCCTCCCCTCTTTTCTGGAACAGTCCCTCAAGTACTTGATCAGGTCTTCCCTAATATTTCTTTTTGTTAGGCTGGTTCTCTTAACCATTCATTATACCGTATTTTTCTGTCTATAAGACACCCCCGTTTATAGGATGCCCCCTCCACCTTTCTTGCCTAAAATTCAGAAACCAATATTTTAAACATTAAATAGTGTTAGGGATAACATTGGTTTACCCTAACTGGTTTAGGTAAATAATAATATGTAATCATAGTTTGTAAGTTAAAGTGTCTGCAACTTTAACTGTGGGACAGTAATTAAGGGAGTGGTTGTGAAAGCACTTTAAAAGAAGCAAGACGACAGCTTGCTCTCTCTCTGGCTTTGATGAAACCTGATTACTGCAAGGACACAAGACTGCATTGCTCGAACGGGAGAGAAAACAAAGGACTGGCTTGTAAGTGTATTGACATAGGGTATTCAACACGGACTTTGCTAACTGAATATCCCTGAATGGACTGACTAAATGATACATGACTATTGGACTGTTATTTTGACTATGCTATGAACTCATAATGGAATAAACTATATATTTGATAGCACAAGCGTATCTGTCATTTTTACTGTATGTTAAATAAACATACAAGCTTAGCTCACTCATTTATCTGTGTGCCTATCTGACTAAGCTGCACATTCTGTTTAGCTTGTCTCCCTAACCCTGGTTTAAATTCATTTATTTTGCAGAGCAAGACATTTGCTTACCAGTACCAATATTGATTTATTTAATTTATTGGTTTTTTTTTGGCTCAGAATGCTTTAACATTATTGCTCTCTGTCACAGCTGGGCATTGGTTACATGGGCTCCATAGCCATCAGTTACAGTACATAAGGCTTATGATAGGAGGAATAGCAATAACAATAGCACTTAGACTTATATACTGCTTTCCAGCCCTCTCTAGACGGTTTACAGAGTCAGCATATTGCTCCCAAGCAATCTGGGTCTTCATTTTACCCATCTTGAGAGGATGGAAGGCTGAGTCAACCTTGAGGCTGGTGGGATTTGATCTCCAAACTGTTGGCAGCCAGTGATCAGCAGCCTGCAGTACTGCACTCTAACCACCACACCACTGCAGAAAGCTGTTAGTTTGTCTCTGCAGAAGTTTCACTCATGAGGCTAGTTTGCAGAGATCAGGTACTGGCAGTTTTGCAACTGTGGTTGTCCTCTCGGCCCCCTTGTATAAGACACCCCACCATGTTTAGATAAATATTTGTAAGAAAAAGCATCAATTCAACACAGAAAAATATGGTACTTCTTGAAAAAGAATCCAATGCAATAGCTAGTTCTTGTGAAGGCAGTTCCCGCTGCCTTCTGGATCTATAAAATGGGCCACCAGCAGAGCCCAAGAGAAGAATTTTCTGCATGGCATTCAGGACCCTTTAAGGAAGTCAACCTGGGCTTTTTTTTAAAAAAAAAAAATATTTATCTATAAAAGCAAAAGGGTGTTTTGCTTTTTTCTGAGTAATAGATTATTTCTATGTCTTATCGTAATGCAATATTGTGAGGTCTAGCGAGAGGGCTCAGAAAGAGCAAATGAAAAATTGGACCAGACTGGAAAAAGATATGACAAGCCCTCGAAATAAGCACACAGAAAATAGATCTGATGAGATAAATGGAGCAATATGAGAAGCAGAAGAAGAAGAAAAGATCTCATTAATCTCCCACATATTTTCTCTTTCGGTGATTGAGTGTCAACACAAAAAAAGAATACAGATGTATCTGGATCAGCAATTTTTTTTCTTTAAATGGACAAAAGACCAACTGAATGATTCTACTGAGCTTTTTTAAGATAAAGGATGCAGATTCTCCCTTAGCTCAGCTCCATTTCTTTGGAGAAATTTTTCCTTGGTGAAGGATGAGAGACTCCAATAAATCATTTGGAAAAGATACCTATTTTCAGAGGGGTGAGGGGTGGGGGGAGGAAAGTTTCCTAGCTGAAGAGGGTGACACTGTCAACTCTGAAGTGGGACTTGGCTGAGGCCATCTTCTGCCCCAAGGTGGAAGAGGGGACAGGGGGATGGGGAATAGTTAGCTGGGGTTCTGCAGTCAAAACAAAAAGTTTTTCCTGTGGGAACCAAGGTCATTCCAACAGGTGGCTGGGAGAGGAGTGGAGTAACCAAGCAACTGGGCAGCACCTCTATTGGACAATATGACTGATGACTTGGGAGAAGGGGAAAACTTTTGTTATGAACTAATAAAGGCGTTTAATAAAGTTTTAACAACCTTAAGTAAAAAGCAGAGTTCTAATCCTGCACTTCTGATTGGCCGATAATAGCGACATCGGATTGGTCCTTTCTGGGAAGTCTGATTGGATGTTAACGGGCCAACTCTCAATGGTTCAAGGGTTTAACACTTCCATGTTTTCATTGGCTAATAGGACAGCAGCCAACCCTATAAAAGGGCTCCTGCTGCCCTAGGTGATTGCTCTGTTCAGAATGTTTAATAATGAGTTGAAGTTCACTGTTCACTGCCTCGTCTCCGCTCCTTGCACCCATGCGCAGAACTTAACACTGGCGATGAGAATGGGATGCGGAGACATCTGAGCTGATTGAACATTCACAGAGCACCAAAAAGAGCACGTGACTGAAGGCTGAAACATGTCCGGCGGCGCCATACCACCCACTCCATTTGACCCAGCACAAGAAGATTGGGACTCGTACATGGACTGGTTCCAGATGTTTCTGGAGACCAACAACTCGAAAGACGCAACTACGGGGAAAAAGCGAGCAGTGTTCCTGACCTATTGTGGGCCTGCTGTCTTTAAGATGGCCAAGGCACTAGTGAAACCGGCTGAGGTGAAATCCATGGACTGGGACGTCCTCGCACCCCTTCTATGTGCCCACTATGCACCCGCTGTACCAACGTTTGTCCGAAGACATGAGTTTTATCAGAGGGACCAACGGAAAGGAGAGACCGTCGCAGATTTCATCGCGGACCTCCAGAACCTGGGAGGCCTCTGTGGGTTTGCAGACCTCCAAGAAGCTCTCAGAGACCGAATAGTTCTGGGATTAGATGACCAGATGGCGCAGAGCAAGATCATGGCCAAAGGGGACATCGATCTTGCCGATGTCATCAAAGATACTACTGCAGCAGAAGCAACCAGGAAGTCGGCTGCCTGAATGCGCCGCACCAATGCACCACTCCGTTAACTCGCCAACGATACCTCACCTCGCCTAGAGAGGCACACAACAGCAACCCACCATGAGGACCTTGAATCTCCATCAGAAAGTGATGAGGAGGAGGTCAACCAGCTCCAGTCCGAATGCAACCAACGCAACCCGCGGAACCGAAGACTACCACACCAATGTGCGGGTTGTGGGGCAAACCACCCGCGATCAAATTGCAAATTCCTCGACGCGCTCTGCCATTCCTGTGGGAAAAGAGGCCACATCGGGAAAGTCTGTAGAAGCAAGCAAGGATCCAGCCCAATTCAGAGAGAAAACAACTACAGCCAGACCACAGGGAATCGTCCTTGAACCACCAATGGAACAACCACTCCTACAGAAATAAAACACTTGCCACTTCAACGAGACGGGAAGAGGCACACCAAACCATTACCATTGGTCATGCTGCATCGTTAAATGCAAAGAAGATCCGAGTGAGGGTCGCCATCGAGAACCAAACTTGCATGATGGAAGTCGACTCAGGGTCATCCCTCTCGATGGTTTCCTGGAAGACCCTTAAACAGTTAATCCCTGCCGTCCGGCATCAAGACCTCAGAGCCCAAAGAATTATACTCAAAGATTACCAGGGGAACCGAATTCCGGTCGTCGGCTCCAGCCAAGTCCAAGTATCATTCAAAAATCGTACTGCATCATTACCACTGACCGTCATCCATCGTGACTGGCTTAGTTTGTTAGGCCCTCAATGGTTCGCCCCACTCGGGATCAAGGTAGCCGGCATTCACCAAACCAGAAGCGACGACTGGGAGGAGGCCCTCGTCCAGGAATTCCAGGATGTCTTTGCAGACAAACTAGGTGAGTACAAGGGGACCCCAATATCATTTAACCTTAACCCTGAAGTAGCCCCCATCCACCTTAAGCCTCGTCAGGTACCCTTTGCCCTAAAACCAAAGATCGATGAGCAGCTCGATAAATTAATAGCCCAGGATGTTTTAGAACCAACTGACCACGCCCGTTGGGAAACCCCTATCGTAACACCCATCAAACCGAATGGATCGTTAAGGATTTGTGGGGACTACTGGGCTACCTTCAATCACGCCCTTCAACAGAACGCTTACCCGGTGCCAGTGGTTCAACACCTCCTCCATTTCCTGGGGGGCAGAAAAGTCTTCGCTAAATTGGATTTAGCACAGGCATACAAACAACTGCCTGTAAATAAAAAAAACCACGGAAGCACAGACGATTGTTACGCACCAAGGCGCTTTTAAATGCAACTGACTCTAATTCGGAGTGAGCGTGGCCCCAGGGATTTTTCAAGGTCTGATGGAGAGACTTTTACAAGGGATCAAGGGGGTCGTGCCATATTTTGACGATGTTTTAATTGCGGCCCCAAATAAAGAAGTACTAGAGAGGCGTCTTAGATTGGTTCTCCAGAAATTTAAAGACTCCGGCCTAAAGGTTAAAAAAAATAAATGTCAACTGTGTACAGAGAAAGTAGAGTTCCTGGGGTACCTAATCGATAAGCAAGGCATTCACCCCACTAATAGCAAACTAAGAGCGATCAAAAACGTCCCAAGTCCCAAGAATAGGACAGACCTTCAAGCTTTCCTGGGGCTCATTAACTTTTACAACATCTTCTTGCCCCAGAAGGCGACCGTAGCTGAGCCCCTACATAGACTTCTCGACAAAAAAGCCACCTGGGTCTGGGGACACCGAGAGGAGCACGCATTCGGACAAGTGAAAAACTTACTAACCTCCGATGCTGTTTTAATGCAGCATAACAAGACTTTGCCTTTAACCATTACGTGTGACGCGTCACCATTTGGAGTCGGAGCCATATTAAGTCATGTGTTACCAAATGGTAGAGAGGCCCCTATTGCCTATTTTTCAAGGACCTTATCGAGAGCTGAACACAACTATAGCCAAATTGACAAAGAGGCTCTTGCTGTTGTATCTGCTGTGAAACGGTTTCATGAATATGTGTATGGATGAGCCTTCACGATAATTACCAATCACAAGCCCTTGCTGGGGATTATTGCGGGAGACAAACCAACCCCTTATATATTGTCACCCAGAATGACTCGCTGGTCGGATTTCTTAGCTGCGTACAATTATAAATTGCAACATCGCTTGGGGAAAGCCATTCCCCACGCTGACGCATTGAGCCGTGCCCCACTTCCGGAAACCGTTGACGACCCAGCTCCAACCCTGACGACACTCCAGATTGAAACACTACATTCACTGCTGCTAACAGCCAGAGACATCGCTATCGAAATGAAACGAGATCCTGTCCTGTCGCGAGTTCTCAGCTGGGTCGAACGGGGATGGCCAGTAGAACAAACCCCTGATGACTTCGCCCCTTTCAGAAACCGGCAAACAGGGATTTTCTCGCAGAAGGGCTGCATCCTATGGGGAGACAGAATCGTCGTCCCAGAGCGGTTACAATGAGCAGTTTTGAAAGCATTGCATGACGGTCACCCCGGCATCGTGCGTATGAAAGCGCTCGCACGAAGCTACGCGTGGTGGCCGGGCATCGATAAGCAGATTGAAGCCTGGGTGAAGACTTGTCTAAAGTGCCAAGAAGTCAGCAGTGCCCCACCTAGAGCAACTCCAATGGAGTGGGAAGCCCCCCAGGGACCATGGTCTTGCATCCACATTGACTTTGCAGGACCTACTAAGGGACATACGTTCCTCCTAACAGTGGATGCCTATTTCAAATGGCTCGAAATCCACAAGATGAAGACTACTACAACTGATTCAGTCATCCGCAAATTAAATAAACTATTCGCAACACATGGACTGCCAGACGTTTTAGTCTCCGATAACGGACCCCAGTTCATGGCCCTGGCATTCGAACAACACTTAGCAGACCGGGGCATCCGCCATGCGCTAACCTCGCCGGTGCACCCTGCGGCCAATGGAAGGGCCGAGCGCATGGTCCAATTTCTTAAAAATACTCTCCACAAGATGGACCATGGGGACATTGACGACAAACTGAACAAAATACTCCTACTCCAACACATCACCCCGCACAGCGTAACCAACAAAACACCAGCTGAACTGTTAATGGGACGCAGGCTTCGCTCCCACCTCAACCATCTCCACCCGGCCTAAGGACGGGAAAATAAACACCATATAGATCAGCTTTGCTCTAGGTTGCAACCCAGTTCCCATGACTCCTGTGACCCTCAATCTGAGGGGGGAGGGGATGTCGAGGGAACCAAATTCGAGATGCTGGATGACGAAATCGAAGGAAGTCAGCAGCCCGGCGCGTCACCTGAAGAAGAATTAGGGATGGGGGTTGCCTCGCCACAGAGAAATACTCCAACAGAGGCGAGCCCACAGAGACCGGAGGACAACAATGACAGTATCAGTGGCGCCAAGTCATCCTGTGAGGATGCGGAACCGCCTGTACCAGAGAAATCAAAAAACATTCCACCGAAACCGGACTACAGACAGGAACCGGTGGGACAGTGCAAATCTAATCGACAGTTGAAACAACCTGCATATCTACGGGATTACATCACCGCGCTCCCCAAATGGAACCTGGGGGAAGGGGTGTTTTGAACTAATAAAGGCGTTTAATAAAGTTTTAACAACCTTAAGTAAAAAGCAGGGTTCTAATCCTGCACTCCTGATTGGCCGATAATAGCGACATCGGATTGGTCCTTTCTGGGAAGTCTGATTGGATGTTAACGGGCCAACTCTCATTGGTTCAAGGGTTTAACACTTCCATGTTTTCATTGACTAATACGACAGCAGCCAACCCTTTAAAAGGGCTGCTGCTGCCCTAGTTGATTGCTCTGTTCAGTATGCTTAATAAAGAGTTGAAGTTCACTGTTCACTGCCTCGTCTCCGCTCCTTGCACCCATGCACAGAACTTAACAACTTTCATTTGTAATCATGTGAAAACCGTGGGAACTTTCATAATCAGTTTTCACCAGTTGTGCCAATATGATGCATCCAATAAATTGTTCTTTGAGGAATCTACTTGCCTCAAAGTTCTGCTTTCACTGGGTGCATTTCCTCCTCCTCCTCCTCCTCCTCCTCCTCCTCCTCCTCCTCCTCCTCCTCCTCCTCCTCCTCCTCCTCCTCCTCCTTCTTCCATGTTTTCCAACAAAATAGTTTTTTGATTTGGCCACTTGATATTGCTGTTGTCTACTTTTCCATTGCCCGAATAAAAATGGTTGTGTGTGCCAGAAACGGAGAGGGATTAAAACTATTTTCAACAGTTGTATGTGCATGGGGTGTACATGCTTGCTTGCTTATTTCAAATATGACCGGAGCTTGTTTTGAGAGATTAATCTGTTTTTCTCTAGTGCCGTGAACAGTTATAGCTAGTTCAGTTTCCCTGTGTGGGCTCTTGTCCAACATAACTCACAAAAAGTAAATGTTAAAAAGAACATCTAATGTTTTTCACCCCTCTAAGATCTAAGGAAAACAGCAGGAGACATCCCAATACATATTGGAAAAAGTAAATTTGAACAAATTACCCAAAATAAAATCCAGATACAAATGAACAGAATCTGCTGACATTTACTCAAAAGCTCTATCTTTTTTTTTTTTACATTAAAAATTATCTATATATCAGGCATGAACTAAGAGAAATGTCAAATAAAGATTTTGCAATTAAAGAGAAGATGAATGGAATGCTTGTTTAACTTTTATTCTCTGGAACAATGGGTAAGAAAAAAGAGAAGATGGTAAATCACTTTAGTCCTGCACACAACTATTTTTGAAGATAGGCACATGCTGCACATGGTTATTAAAAGCAGTGTCCTTTATTAACTGAAATCCACATCTGTTGAGATTTTCAAATCAAAGGCAATCAGGGTTTTTCTCTCGGAAATATAAATTTGTAATTTCTTATGGATTTACACCCATACATAAGATACATGGGAAGAACATACATTCTTCATTGACCCCTGCTGTTTTATATAGACTTTCTTGCGATTCGGACCTGGCGATGAATGAAACTTACAATTTGGGTCAGTGGTGGAATTCAAAATATTTTATTACTGGTTCTTTGGGTGTGAGCGGAGCACTCTAAAACAGGCAATTTTAAGCATGAAAACTTACCTAACTGTCAGCACTGGTGAGTAACACAGCTGAGGCATGGCAATCCGCTCTGCTGTGCCTATCAGCTGAGCTACAAACAAAGGAAATAAAGGACAGGAAAGAGCAGGATGGGTGAGCAGAGCCAACTGCTGATCGGCACTACCAGATCGCTAGAACCGGTGCGAACCAGCAGCATATCACCACTGGTTTGGGTGAATAAGAATCAAATAGTTTGTAATTGACTTTCAGTTTCTATTGTCTCTCTGTTGTCCTCTGTGGAATTTTAGGCAATTTTTTTCAGGCAGGAAAAGACCAGGTCCGTATGTGGTTTTTCAACTGATTTACTGCTATAATCTGTGCACAAGAATTTTCTCAACTAACAGTCAGCTCCTGCTTACAGTTAGATATAGGTCAACAGCACTCAAGGAACGTTGGACTTAGTTTAATCACTTGTGGCTACGTAGGGATTTTGGGCTGATCTCTCTTTTCACCCTGAACCATGTGTTCTGCTACTCCTTCTCTCACAGATTCAGAGCAATGAAATCTTGGTAATTTTTTTTAAAAAGTCATCTGAAGAACAAAATTAAAAAGCACAGAACAACCATTTGTCATTAGGGCTGAAAGGATTGAAATATGTCATAATCTTAAAGAGAATTTGTATAAAATAATGTACCAATGGTATCTCACACAAGAGAAATTGTCTAGAAGGTATAAAGGCACCTCCAATTTATATCGGGAATGCAAACAAGAAGAAAGGAAATTTATCTCATTATTGAAGGATGAATATAAAAGCTAGAAAATTCTGGATCAAAATACATACACAGAGCATTTAAATATTAATACAGGTAGTCCTTGACTTACAACCACAATGGAGCCCAAAATTTCTGTTGTTAAGTTGTTAAGTGAGTTTAGCTCCATTTTACGACCTTCCTTGCCACAGTTGTTAAGTGAATCACTGCAGTTGATAAGTTAGGAACACAGTTGTTAAGTGAATCTGGCTTTCCCATTGACTTGGCTTGTCAGGTGGTCACAAAAACAGATCATGTGACCTTGGGACACAGCAACAGTCGTAAGCATGAACCAGTTGCCAAGCATCTAAATTTTTATCCTGTGACCATGGGGATGGTTCCAAAGTCGTAACTGTGAAAAATGGTTGCAGTCATTTCTTTTAGTGCCGTTGTAACTTTCAACAGTCATTAAATGAGCTGACGAGGCAAATTTGGGAACAGAGTTAAAAGATTACGTTAGCCACATCCTACAAAAAAAAAAAAACCCTGTTCTACAAATGCTAGGTTAGCTTGCTAGGTTAGCCAAAATGTATAGCTCTCAACCACCTACATGCTGGAAATGTTTGAAAGAACTGGGCACCTATTATCATATGTGGTGGGAGTGCAAGAAAATACAAAAATTCTGGCATAAAATAGGGCAATGGCTAGAAGAAATGTTGGATTTAAAATAAATTATACATCAGAAATGCTTTTATTGAGAATAATAAATGAGAATTTTAAAAAAGCAGATATTTACCTAATTATTCATGTTATTACAGCTGCAAGATTACTAATTGCCCAAACATGAAAGTTCAAAGGAATACCGAATGATGAAGCAATAATAGAAGAGATTTTTCAATGCGCTGAGTTAGATAGTATGACATTAGAATTGAAGGAGCGAGACACTTCAAAATTTTGTGGGGTATGGGAAAATTTCTATATATGGAGGGATATGAAAGAAAGTCTAAAAATGTGAACTAGAATTTAAGAAGAGATTGTATTGCAACATAATGTCTAGGATAGAAATCAATATAAAGATCAAATGTAAATATGTATATAGATGTATATAAATGTTTATATTGTTTGATGATATTTTGCTTATATAACAATGTAAAGACTGAGATAGATGTCAAAAAGACCACCACATTCAATGTTTTTAAAACTTAATTTCAATAAAAACATTTTTTTTAAAACAATGACCTGACGAAGACTACTTGTATATAGTTGAGGCCAGAGGTCTTCCTGTAGGGGCTGATGGGTCATGGAACTTTCTTTCTTTTTGTATATGTACGATAATGACAGCAAGATTATTTGTATGCACAAAGATGTATGGATTTGGCCAGATCTAATATGACAGGGGAACACGGTGGCTCCATGGCTAAGAGGCTGAGCTCATCGATCAGAAAGGTCGGCAGTTCAAGCGGTTCGAATCCCTAGTGCCACATAATGGAGTGAGCTTCCATGACTTGTCCCAGCTTCTGCCAACCTAGCAGTTTGAAAGCACGTAAAAAAATGCAAGTAGAAAAATAGGGACCACTTTGGTGGGAAGGTAAGTGCATTCCATGTGCTTTCGGTGTTTAGTCATGCCGGCCACATGACCACAGGGACGTCTTCAGACAGAACTGGCTCTTTGGCTTAGAAACAGAGATGAGCACTGCTCCCAAGAGTAGGAAACGGCTAGCATGCATGTGTGGGGGAACTTTTACCTTTACTTTTACCTTAATATGGCAGAATGGTTGGTGAAGTTCAGGATTTTTTGAGCAGGCCTTTGTAGCTTTCTTCGGCGCAAAAAATAAGTTGCTTTTTCCACAAGATATATATATATATATTTAACTTCTACTGTAAATCTAGCCTACAGCAGGCTTTGTATTCCCTGATGATGTCCATCAAACTCAACCATTTGGCTTCTGAGAAAAGAATCCCAGCTGGATGCTGCTAAGTGAAATGTAGATTCCTCCCTGTCAAATAGGACTTGGGATTTCAGATACAGCTGTGGTTTTGGCAGCTGTGTGGAAAAAGCATAGCCATTTCTTTCTCTTGGGAACTTCAACTTCATATATACCCTGGGTCTTACATTGCAAAAAAATAATAATATAAAAAATGATGTGTTGGATGTGGTTAATTCCTGGATGGGACTACCATCCCTTGGCTGTAGTCTAAGGATGTCCAGCCTTGGCATCTTTTAAGACCTGTGGACTTCAACTCCCAGAACTCCCTAGCTATGGCTATGTCAACTAAAAAATACTTATTTGGTCGTTTTAGTTGCCAGCCCTTAGGGAGTGAGGGAAAGTAGTGCATTCCTCAACTGCTTCAGATAATTGCTAAGCGGCCGAAGCTGTTGGTTCTAAAGATTATTACTGGAAAGCATGATTGATGACTCTTGACTATGGATGTGTCCCATTGGAGAATATACATGGGGGGGGAGGGGAGAGGAAGACCATTTCAAGGGGGAAATGATGTATTTTAGTGTTGGCTGCACCCAAGTAATGCCAACATAGTCACTCTAATAAATCTTTTTTATTATTATTATTCTGAGAGATGTGGCTAGAGACTTATGATTTGAATGGGGGTGGATTTGTCAGAGCCCTGGCAGCCAGCCGACATTAAGAGGATTCTGAGAGTTGAAGTCCACAGGTCTTAAAGTTGAATAACCCTGGTTTACCTCAGGTAATCCTCCAGTTATGACCACAGTTGAGCCTGAAATTTATGCCGCAAAGTAAAACGTTTGTTAAGTGAGTTTTGTCTCACTTTACGACTTTTCTTGCCACAGTTGTCGAGGGAACCATTGCATTGGCACGGTTGTTAAGTGAATCTGGCTTCCCCATCGACAGAAGGTCAAAAAAGGGGATCATGTGTCCCTGGGACACTGCGACCATCATAAATATGAACCACTTGACAAGCATTGAATTTTGATTATGTCACCATGGGGATGCTGCAATGGTCATAAGTGTGAAAAATGGTCATAAGTCACTTTTTTAACAGCCGTCCAGTGGTGAGATTCAAAAATATTTACTACCAGTTCTGTGGGTGTGGCTTGGTGGGTGTGGCAGGGGAAAGTTACTGCAAAATCTCCATTCCCTCCCCACCCCACTAACCTGCTTTCCAGCTCCGTTCTTCTGTGCAGGGAAACCAAAGAAGAGCCAGCCAATCAGCTGGGATTCAAGAGGCGGAGAATAGAAGGGGGCGGGGCCAGTCAGAGGTGGGATTTACCGGTTCTTCGAACTACTCAAAATCTCCACTACTGGTTCTCCAGAACTGGTCAGAACTTGCTGAATACCATCTCTGACTGCTGTCATAACTTTGAATGGTCACTAAATGAACTGTTGTAAGTTGGGGACTACCTAAATGTAAATGCAAGGAGCAGAGCTTGACCTGACTTGAGGGACCTTTACTTGCTCAATATAAATATAAGAAAGGATCTATTTTTCTCAGCAGCATAAACTTGTGCTGCTAGATTTGGCATATTCTTGAAGAATTATCTTTATTCTTGTACTCCTTTGATGATTCATATTTTTTTATGTATACCTAGAAATACGAATAATATTTTTAACTAGGTCACTTGTGTTTCTACATCTTCAGTGTAATCTTTTTCACATCTTCAGGAAAAGCAAAACAGGAACAAAAATTAATTGCTGTAATTATTTAAACAAGTGTTACTTGACTAAGTATCGAGCGAGGCTGCCTGGGAAAAAAAAAACTTTGTGTTGCCAATTATGGGTGCCACACCAGCACATATCCTTATGACCCCAATGGAGTCCCAAATTTATGTGGCTAAGTCAGTGGTGGGATTCAATTTTTTTACAACGGATCTGTGGGCGTGGCTTGGCTTGGTGGGTGTGCCTTGGCTTGGTGGGCATGGCTTGGTGGGTGTGGCAGGGGAAGGATACTGACAAATCCCCATTCCCTACCCCACACCACTAGCCTGCTTTCCAGTTCCATTCTCCTGTGCAGGGCAACGAAAGAAGACCCAGCCAATCAGCTAGGACTCGGGAGGCAGAGAATAGATGGGGGCGGGGCCAGTCAGAGGTAGTATTTGCCGGTTCTCCGAACTACTCAAAATTTCCACTACCGGTTCTCCAGAACTGGTCAGAACTGGTTGAATACCATCTCTGGACTGTCAGAAATTTGTTGAGTTTTGCCCCATTTTACGACTTTCCTTTGCCGCATTTGCTAAGTGAATCATTAGCAGTTAGAATTAGAATATCAGAGTTGGAAGGGTCCAACTCCCGTTATCTAGTCCAACCCCCGTCTTAGATAGGAAACCCTACATCTCTTCAGACAAAGGGTTGTCCAATCGCTTCTTAATATCCAATGTCTTCTTAAAGTTGTTCAGTTAGCAACATGGTTAAGTGAACCTGGTTGCCTTGTTTGCTTGTCAGAAGGTCACAAAAGGGGACCCCTTGACACCCCCCCTCCCCAGGGATGCTGCAACCATCATAAATGCTAGTCAGTTGTCAAGCATCCAAATGAAAACCATGTGACCAGGTGTTTTCATAATATTGTTTCTTTACAAGCTGGTTGCCATTTCCCACAAAAAATAGTCACTAAATTGGTCACAGAGCAGAGGTGGTATTCAGCAGGTTCTGACCAGTTCTGGAGAACCAGTAGCGGAATTTTTGTGTGGTTCGGAGAACTGGCTAATCCCACCTCTGACTGGAGATTTTACAGTATCCTTCCCCTGCCACGCCCACCAAGCGACGCCCACAGAACCGGTAGTAAAATTTTTTGAATCCCACCATGGTCACAGAGACCAATTAGCATTATGATCAAAAAGACAATTTCTCTGTCCAATGGAGAACATCAATCTCTAGGGAGTTGAGCCATGGTATTAGTAAGGAATATTATGTCACCATATACTGTAACTTAACAGATTTAGGGAGTGCTGCGGTAGCCTAGAGGTGGAGCTCTCTTCTCACAATCAGGAGGCTGTGAGTTCAATCCTAGGTAGGGGTAGATATTTCTCTCTCTGGGCATAATGAGAATGTATCTGCTGAACAAAACTCCACACTGGCAACAGGAAGAGCATCTGGCCATTAAAACACTCTGTTAGCTCCATTCAGCTGCGCAGACTCCACCCCACAAGGGATTATGGGGTTGTTAAAAGATGATGATGATAATTTAATAGCTTTATCTGGTCGGTTGGTGAGCATGGAACACAGAAAAAAATATGTTGAGGAAAAAAAATGATAATGTTGCTTGAGTCAAACTCTTGCTGGTTTATAATCCAGACCATGCAAGGCATTAGTGCTGTATCGTGTGTGTGTGTGTGTGTGTGTGTGTGTGTGTGTGTGTGTTGAGTACCTGTGCTAGAAAAAAAATTCAGTTGTTGAAGTAATATAGTAAACTATGGGCAGTGTGAAATTATATTAGTTAGTAAATTCCTCTGTTACTTTATACCCTTCCTAGAATTCATCTTTGTTTTTTTTGGGATAATGATAGTTGGATGACTGTAGAAGATGCTATGAGTCATTTGTAATTCAATAGGTAGGTGGCTTTGATTTCACTCTTTAATCCCCAGAATAGAGATCCTAGTGCCTCTCATTGTGTGGTACTCCAACTTCCCTCACTCCTAGTTAATTTGGTCAATGTTTAAGGAGTTGAAAACTCTTCTCCAACATTATCTAGCCATGGGTTCTCTACCTTAGCATTAAAACAAGAATCTTTAGTACTGGAACAGTACTAAAGACCAAAGAAATAATAATCTCTTCTGGGCCAAATAGTTCTCCCAAGTTAAGGAGGGAGGGAATTGGGGATCTCATTGTTTTAAGAAGCAATGTACCCCCTTTCTTGAGAATAGAAGAGAATAGAATAGGAGAGAATAGAGTAGAGTAGTGTAGGGTAGACTAGAATAGATTAGGAGAGAATAGAGTAGAATAGAGAATAGAGTAGAGTAGAACAGAGAATATAATAGGAAAGAGTAGAGTAGAGAATATAATAGGAAAGAGTAGAGTAGAGAATATAATAGGAGAGAGTAGAGTAGAGAATATAATAGGCAAGAGTAGAGAATATAATAGGAGAGAGTAGAGTAGAGTGAGTAGAGTAGAGAATATAATAGGAGAGAGTAGGGTAAAATAGAGTAGAGTAGAATAGAATACATTTATTGGTCAAGTGTGATTGGACACACAAGGAATTTTTTTTTCATTTTTCAAAAAAAAAAAAAAGTACAAGGAATTTGTCTCCAGTGCATAAGTACTCAGTGTACATACCAGCAAAAGTGATAAATCATGATCATGATCATAAAATACAATCATCATAAATCAAAAGATACAACACTCAGTGATAGTCACATGATTCAAGATAAAAGCAATCAACATAAATCGTAAGATACAAACAACAAAGTTCGATGTTCATAAGATGTTAAAGGAATAGGTAATAGGAATGGTGAGAAGGATAACAGTAATAAAGCCCTACCACTTGGCTTGACATCCTAGGGCATAAGGCAGTGCTGTGGAAATTGTTTAGCAGTGATGGAATGGAGGAAAAAACTGTCTTTGTGTCTAATTGTTTTGACGTGCAATGCCCTATGACAATGCACCATGAGTTGCGGTGGCGCAGTGGATAGAGTACAATGCTGCAGGCTACTTCTGCTGCCTGCCTGCTGCCTACAACTTGGCAATTCAAATCTCACCAGGCTCAAGGTTGGTTCAGCCTTCCGTCCTTCCGAGGTGGGTAAAATGGGGACCCAGATTGTTGGGGGCAAGAGGCTGATACTGTAAACTGCTTAGAGAGGGCTGTAAAACACTGTGAAGCGGTATATAAGTCTAAGTACTATTGCTATAGAAGCGGCCCCAAGGAACCAGTTCCGTGGTGAGATGTTTTTTCGTGGATTGGAGGGAGTGTGGTTTTGCATGCGACCTGTATCCTGTGGATTGGACTTTGCTTGTTTGCACAGCCTGGTTTGTGACATGCCACGGACTGGTACCAATCCTTGGACCAGGGATTGGAGACCCTTGTCCTATAGAAAAAGTTGAAATAGTTTGTGTCCAGGATGCGAGGGGTCTGTAGATAATTTGTTCTTGGCTGAAAAGCCAGTAAATCTGGGCTGCTGCACATCATTTTTAATAGATTAGGTGCTTAATAAACAATGTTTTGACCTAGCAGGGTCTTTCAGATTGACCTTGGATGCTGCTGCAGGCAAATTCTGATGGTGAAAAAACTTGGAATGAGTAAGTATCACCCTTGCTATTTTATTTTTCGGCCTTCCTTGAGCAGATACGTGTCTAATTCTACAAATCAGTATTGTTCGGATAATGAAAAGTGGACAGTTTAATTGACAATTAAACCAGCTCCTGAAATTCTAAGTCCGGAAATAAATAAGGCTGTTGCTTGTACTCAGTCTTGTCATGGAGCTTATACCCAGTGAGCATATTCTGTGCCAGAAATACCTTGACAGCTGTTAACAGCTGGCACTACAATTACAATTAACACTGTGCCTTTATTAGATTTGACACTGACATGTGTATTAATAAATCTTGGACTTAGATAAGAAAATCACTCAGCTGTACTTTAAAGGTTTAATTACAAGTGAGCTTGTTTGTGTGTGGTGTGTTACCTACCCGCTTTCAATTTTCCCTGTCTAATGTCTCATGTCACACTGGTGTGTTCTTAAAAATAAAGCCGATTTTTATTTATTATGCATGCACCCCCTGCTAAGTCCCCAAAAACAAGTTAGATTTATGTTTTGGAAAGACTGCTTAGCAATGTCACACCTCACCTTGAGAGATTTCATTAATATTAACATCTCTTGAAAACTTCTGCTCAGCTCATGTGGCTCAAAGATGCTCCAAAATTTAGCTGTTCAAGGCACTCCTTTAACTTTCACTGGGCGCCATGTTTGCTCTTTGCGATCACCAAAACCCGACACCACTGATTTTATTTATTAAACGAAGTTATATGGCCACCCAACTCATACACAGTGACTATGGTCAGTTTGCAACACTGAAAATTCACAACTCTCTCTTTCTCCGCCCATGGTAGCAGCAACACAATTAAATGCAGAGGGATAGTATAGGTGTAGGTATCTGGTTCAACAATAGTAACAGTGAGAGGGATCTTGGAATCCTATTGGACAATTATTTAAATATGAGTCAGCCGTGGGCTGCAGCTGCCAAAAGAGCCAACACAGTTCTAGGTTGCATGAATCAAGATCACATAAAGTGTTAATACTACTTTATAATGCCTTGGAATCCTGCACCCAGTTTTGGTCACCACAGTGTAAAAAAGATGTTGATGTTCTGTCCTAATTTACATACTCGAAATCCCCGCGTTTTGATTGGCCAAAGTGCGGGGATTTCTAATTGGTCAGGCGAGCCGCGCCGATTGGCTCGTTGAGAGTCTCCCGCGATTGGCTCGCTCCAAGCGCGGGAGACTCGAAACGCTGCCATTGGCTGCGGCCACCGCGGCGAAAATAATAAAAGCCGCGGGCTTTTTTCTTTTCGCGGGTTCGGTTCCAATCCCTGTAATAAAGAGCTTTGAACGAAGTCACCGACTCCTGGCGTCTTTTTGCGGACACGACAGTTGAGACTCTAGTATTGTCCCCAATTCGGGTCTGAGCCTGGTGCTGAAGCCAATGATGGACACCAGACACGAGCTGCAGGTGGCAGTCCTTCAAATACAGCTTTTATATTGTTATACAATATAATTTTTTTTAAAATAAAACATTCCATTCAATAGAAAATAAAAAAAGTACCCATGTGGTCTCCCCCCCACACCAATATGCAGAATTCTTATGATGGGAAAACTTAGGTAAGGAAATCCAGAATTACAAGCTATGCTGGGAACTTGGAAAATATCCTAGATGAAATCAATGACAAAGAGCGTTTATATTGCAGTCAAGAAAATTACTTGGACAGGTCTATAAAATCAGAAAAAGATGAGACCGAATGAAGAAAAACTTTACTGGGTTTATCGGATTGAGAGATCCCTCTTATGTAGCATCCAAAGAGTTATGAATTTAGCCAAAAAACCTGTGTAAAATTTAATCATGTACAGGAAAATGCTAGGCTGCCTGGTGTTTCTGGACAATGCCTAGCCACCTTACAGCAAGGACTGCTGAAAACTAGTAGTTGTCCAAAGACCAGAGATTTTCCTTCGCAATTTTGCTTTCCAAAACATAAAGCAGAAAAGAAAAAATTTTTTTATCAAGCAATAACTGGGTTTGGACAACAGTCAGAAACAATGTCCCATTTTTAGCCCAGGGTGCTCTGTGAAACTTGCTCTATGGATCAGTGTGTGTGTGAGTGATTATATGTTTGTTTTAGGGACGCTATAGAAAGAAAGGGTGCTTGAATTTTAAGTGGGGGAAACCACTCCTAATTTAAGGGAATCATCCCTAAAGAGGCAAAGCAGCCACTGCTGCAAGAGGAGCAATCCCCATCAGTCCCTTCGAAGCTGGTTGATGGGACTTGTAGTCTTAGACTGTTACATGTCGGCAGTTTTCAGGTTTTTGTCTTTTTTGTTTTAATAAAAGGTATTTTGAGCGGAGACCTTCCAACCACAGGCGCACGACAGCAGCCTCTGCTGAAGAAGGGGAGATCCCTATCAGCACCCCATCCCGGAGCTGGAGGGAGGGCATTGCACACGAACGGATCGCGCGTCCCTGCCTTAATACGGCCGGACTCACGCACTTTGCAAGACTGCATCCCACCAGGCTGCGATGGGCAGCGGCGCGCGCGGCTTCCCGCCGTCTCCATGGCAACCACCCGGGGAGCGGACCAGTGCGCGCTCTTCCCGCCCAAAGCTCTCGGACCGCCTCTTCTCTCTCCTTTCCCACCCCTCCCCATCGGTGAGTATGCCGCGGCTCTGATTGGCTGGTCTGGAAACCGAGGTCCCCCCCCCCTCGGATTGGTCGATCGGTTTCCCTCCGCTTCCGAAAGGGGACGGGGGAAAGGTGGAGAAGCTTAAAAACCCTGCGGGTGACGGAGTTTGAGGGGAGAAAGCGCGTGCGCGTGTTTTTGCCGCGCTTTTGCTCTTCTGGAGAAGCGGTGATTAATGGGCTGGGAGGAGAAGCAAGTGGTTCCCATGGCGTCGCCGTAGCTCCATTTGCCCTCTAAGCCTTGGGCGATAAGGTGCCTTTTTGGACTTTCTGAGGTAATTCTGATTCTTAG